>CM053622.1:473585423-473599312 GCA_028646595.1 Phalanger gymnotis | reverse complement strand
AAGGGTTATACATAATGATACACATGTGGCCCATGTTGAATTGCTTCACTTCTTAGGGAAGGTGGGCGGAAAGGAAAGAGGGGAGAGAATTTGGAACTCAAAGTTTTAAAAAATAGATGTTCAAAAACAAAAACAAAAAAGTTTTTGCATGCGACTAGAAAATAAGATACACAGGCAATGGGGCATAGAAATTTATCTTGCCCTACAAGAAAGAAAGGGAAAAGGGGATAGGAGGGGAGTGGGGTGACAGAAGGGAGGGCTGACTGGGTAACAGGACAACCAGAATATATGCCATCTTGGAGTGGGGGGGAGGGTAGAAATGGGGAGAAAATTTGTAATTCAAACTCCTGTGAAAATCAACACTGAAAACTAAATATATTAAATAATAAAAAAAATAAAATAAAAAAGTAGTGCCAAAAAAAGAGAAACAATGAGGAGAACAAAACACTAGAAATCTTATAAAAGTCACAGTAAATCAAAGTTACTAAAATTATAGATTATAGGAAAGAAAAAGAGGGAAGAATTTTAACTGCTCGCTTAACTGTATGGTGAAAGAGAAGGGATAAAGAGGGAGAGATAAATAGGTAATAAAAATTACCTATTTACTAAAATTTTTAGTAAATTACTAAAAATTTTAGTAAATTAAAAGAATAAGGGGTAAACTAGGCAAATAAGAATGAGATATGGGGAGAGACTTTGGGAATAGATGTATAAATGTAGTGTGGGCAAACTAGGTACAGAGATAAAATGCTGACCAAAAGAGAAGAAGGGATTAAACGAAAGAAATTATTGGAGGAAAAAAAAGGCCAAATATCATAACTTTAAATGTGAATGGATTAAACAACCCACAAAATGAAAGAAAGTGCTAAGAAAATAAAACTGAGCATTCTTTCGTATTATTAGCACTTGTAGAGAAAATTCTAGAAAAGTTCGACTGCTTTTATTATCCAAGGGGTTGTTATTTCCTATTTTGCTATAGAATCCTTTATTCCCCTAACTCCTAAGGGGACTTCATTCCACACTTATCATTTCCCTTTTTTCCTACCTACTGATTTATTCTACTCATCCTCAAATTGCAGCAGAACGGTCTTTACCTTGACCCAATCCTTTGCTTGACTTCCTGCCCCTCTGTTTTCATTTCCTTTCACTATCAGACTTCTATACCTGTTGCCTCCATTTACTCAATACTCATCTGTCTACCTCCATTATTTTCCAAATCGTCTGTGAGATAATAAATTCAATTTTAGAGCTGGAAGAGACTTTAAATCTTATTTTGTCAAATCCATTCATTTTATAGATAGAGAAACTAAGGTTGATGTTAAGTGAATTGTACTAGATCACAAAGCTAGTTAATGACAGAATCAGAATGGAAACTCAAGTTCTCATACTTCTAGAACAATGCTTTTCCATTACATGATACTGACTCTTCCTCTGATTCTGACTCACACAATGATTCTTTTTCCTCCTCCTACTATCTTGCGATGGTAACACTACAAAGTATAGTCTTAGTCTCCTGAGCTTTTCTCTATTCTCATTTAGGTAACTTTCTTATTTTTCTGGCTCCAATTATTGTTTCACTAGGATAAGCTTCATATTTTTCACTAATTCTAACCTGCCACTCATGCTCCAATCAATTGACCAAAAATAATTTAAGTACATACTATGTGCCTAGAACTGGGCTATGCTCTAAGGATCCAAAGAAAAATTAATCGGCTCTTGCCCTCAAAGAAACTTACATTCTGCTGAGGAGATATCACATCTTTAAAGATAAGTATGGTACATAGATAAAATAAAAACGCATGAATTTCAATCAATAAATAAACATTAAGTGCCTACTACACGCCAGGTATTGTGCTAAACACTAGGGATATAAAAAGAAGAAAAAGATAGTTTTTCAAGGGCTGTCTCAAGGAGCTTACAATCTAAAGGAGGAAGACAAAGTGCAAACAAATATAGATGAAGTAAACTATAAACTGAATAAATAGGAAATAATTAATGAAGGAAAGGCACTAGAATTAAAATAGGTTGGGGAAGGTTTCTAGTAAAAAAGGGTGACACCTAAGTTGTGAGCCTGGGTGATTGCGAGGATGGTAGTAACCTCAACAGTAATAGGGAAGTTAGGAAGAAGGGAGAATTTGGATGGTCAATGGGAGAAGATAATGAATTCGGGTTTGGACATGTTGATTTTAAGGTGTCTATAGGACATCCAATTTGAGACTGGAGGTCAGTAGAGAGGTTAAGACTGGATAAGTAGGTTGAAAATCATCAACACAGAGATGATAATTAGTTCATTAATTCATCATTTTCTTTTCAAATTTCTCTTTCCAGTATCATTCTCCTAGAAACTTAGGCTTGAAAACCTGTAGCATATGACTTTTTTCTCTGTTTCATCCCTGAAATGTAATCAATCACTATGTCCCATCAACCATTCCCTTTAAAAGTTTCTTGTATCTGTTCATTTCTCTCCCCAAACACCTAGATCTACTCTGATCACTTTCTGACTGCTTAACTGAAAAACGTCTCTTAAAGGGCACCCCACCTCTAGTGTCTTGCCCGTTCAATCTAGATTGCTCACTGACAACAACTTAATTTTTCTAAAACACTGCTTTGTCCCCATTATACTACAGCTGAAAAACCTCCAAAAACCTCCATTTGTACACAGGATAAAATCTAAATTTCCCTGCCTTGCAATCTAGAATGCTGCATTACTTAATCCATCTTATTTTCCCAACCTTATCTCTCTTCTAAAGGCCTTTATGATTTCTTCTGACATCAAAATAGTGCTTTCCACTGAACAAGCAAGGGAGTTCCCCAAAATGTTGGGGTATCCCCTGTGGTGAACTTATTGGAAGACATGAATGAGAGTCACATAGGATAGATAGGCACAAATGGGATAGATAGGCACAAATAGGTTAAAATCTTCGTATTTATAGTATAAACACTCCCCTTTGCTTGGTGTGCTCTACTGCCTACTGTATGCCTATTTAAATCTGATTTGTTTTTCAAGGTCCAACTCAATCTTTTCGAGCAAATTCTATCTAATTATATTTGTCCACACTTACCTTTCTCTTATTTATAATCCTGTCTAAATGTTGTCTGGACTATACCATCTGGCACATGATCACATATGATCTAGCATTGTTTTCTTTTTCATTTGTGCGTATCTCCCCACACTCCAATTTGAATGGAATGGTAAATTCTGCACATGAACTATGTTTTATGTCTTTTTTTCTGTTCCCTTCCCCCCTAACATTTAATACATAGTAGGTACTCAATGAATATTTGTTGAATTGTAGTGGATGTTTACTATTTTAATGGCTGAATATAGTTTTCGAGACCAAATGTATTGTCTCTCCACATGTTTACAATTGAAATGTTTTACGCTGGACTCAGTGAGATTTGAAAGTTTTGCTTTTTTACTCACTAAGCAGTCAGTCAGTGGCATTTGGAGGAAATATTTCTTGAATTCATTGACGTATTAAGGAATTGTTTTCTAACTGGCCACTAACCTAGTTCATACCAAAGCATGCATGAGGCATTATAGTCTCAGGCTCATGTCAGTAACAATTTGATAAAATGACATTACCACATTAACTTGAAAATAAGTGTTGGCATGGAACCCCAGACACAGGAAGGAAACAGAATTTTTTAATATGAAAATTCACTTCCTAAAGTACTAGTCTTTTGAAAAAGTCAAGTCAAAAAACATTTTTAAGTGCCCACTATGGGCCAGGCAACATGCTAGATTCTAAGGATACAAAGAGAGGTAAAAGCAGTCCTGCCCTAAAGGAGCTTACAATCTAATGGGGGTGAGAAAGAAAAGAGAAAGAGAAAAGAAGTTCAGAACAAAATCTAACTACAGTGAGGTGTTTTCTGAGAAAATTGATGATATGAACATCAATAAGAAAGCTTGCTTTTTAACTTGCTATTAATTCCAAATCGTTCTGGGATACGGTTCCATGTATTTTGGAAAAAAATTTGTTCAACTGATCCCCCATAGCTAACTAATTCTGATGATGGACCAATTTCTTCAGCTTGGAAATCAGTAACGCTCCACTGTATTTCATTTCCATGGGCTAATTAATCACTTGACTTCTGAATGGCTGTCATGGTCTTGGAACTTTGATATCTAGGTCTGTACATATATAACACACAAATATCTAGCACAATCATATATATTCATGAAATTCCTTCTTTTATTCATGCTTGCTCAATTTGATCTTGTGATTATGTAATAATGTTTCTCATCCAAAACATGGATTTGCTATTTTCTTTGTGTTACTTTCCATAACAAAGATTTTTTAATACCATATCTAATTCAATGAGATACAGAGGATGGATTTTATTTCAAAGTACCCCAAGATACTTCACAGTTTTTTTCAGGGTCCTGATTACTTCCTTGTTTCGCAAGCTATAAATAAAAGGATTTAAAAAGGGAATTACTATTGTGTAAAAAATAGCAACCGGAATATCTTTATCCCCCTGCTCAACTGAGCCTGGTTGAATATAAATGCAGAGGATAGAACCATAGAATATTGAGACAGACACAAAGTGAGATGCACAGGTAGAAAAAGCTTTGCCTCGTCCCTCCTTAGATTTCATTCTAAAGATACTGAAGAGGATGTAAAGATAAGAGACCAGGACAGTTGCTAAAGTGAAGACTACTATTGCACCTGAAAAGATAAACATTATCCACTCATTGATGTAAGGATCAGTGCAAGAGAGTCGGTATAATGAAACAATGTCACAAAAGAAATGGTTAATTTGGTGGGACCTACAGAAAGTTAATCTGAATAGAAAGCCAACATGAATTACAGAAGTTAAGTTGCCAATTACGTATACCCCAATGATCATCTGAATGCAGAGTTTCTTTGACATTAGAATGGGATGATACAATGGGTTACATATGGCCATATAACGGTCATACGCCATGGCAGCTAAGAGGAGGCAGTCTGAAGTTTCAGCAAGACAAAGACAATACAATTGTGCCATGCATTCATAGAGAGAAATCATTCTATCCTTAGAGAAGAAGTTCATTAACATTTTGGGTGTGATAGCACAGGAACAGCAAGCATCCATAAGGGCCAAATTACCAAGAAAGAAATACATAGGTGTATCAAGTTGAGATCCATTGAAATTAATTGAAATTAGTACCACTAGTCCAAGATTTCCCATAATGGTTATCAGATAGATTGTAAGGAATGATATGTATAAGATGATCTTCATCTCTTGGTGATTTGTGAATTCAATGAGAATAAACTCCTGTGATAGGGTGTAATTCTCATCAACCATCTTTGAATTTCCTATTGAAAATAGAAATTGTGAAAATATAAGAGTCTAGCAATATGGGGAGTGGGATCTTTTCTTTTCCAATATTGTCTATTGAAGTCTAGCTTATTTTCCATTTTGGAGAAGTATCACACTGTCTGAGCTGTCAGCTAATGTGACTACAGGCTCCAAAGCTTTCCTGAGTTCCAGGCAAAAAAAGCACCAGACTGAATGGACATGGATTCTTCTTAAATCAAGTTGGAGAATGTCTTGTGAGCAAAGGCTTTTCTTCACTTAGCAAACAGTTGTTGTCTATGGGGAAGACATCATTTGCAATGTGTTTTTAGATCTGTTAAACTTAGAACTTCCATAAGAATCTTTATGGAGCAGATTCATGATCTATCTAGTTCAGTATTTTGTATGCTATAATGTCATCTAAGGATGATTGATATGACAAGACTGGATAACTGCTGGCTATGACACCAATTTTGAAAGTTTAGGAAATATGCCAGATTAGCTTAGGTCTTAACTTTCTTTTAATGGACTCGTGGATTTTTCCAAGTCACAGGATCACTGGCAGGATTACAGATTTAGAGTTTCTGGTCCAACTCCCTCATTTTGCAAATGAGGAGACCAAGACCCAGAAAAGTTAAATCACTTGCCAAAGGTCACACAGGTAGTAAATGGCAGAGGTAGGTTTGGAACCCATGTTCTCTGACTTCAAATCTAGTTATTTTCTCCACTGTACTAAGCTGCTGTGCTAGTTTGTTCTTAAGACTAATCGTATTTTCTGCCTACACCATTGGGGGGGGAGTAAAAAATAATTAGATAAATTTACCAACTACTAGAATGAACTCCCTCCTCACCCACACTGATTAGGATGATTATTCTGAAATCTTTCTAAGCTCAGTCAATCACTTTCCTCACTGATTCCTCCAGCTACTAGTGGATCCTCCCCAGATTAACATATATATCCTGCATATGTACATTTATACATACTTGTCACCCCATGTAGATTGTAGTAGTAGTAGTAGTAGTGGTGGTGGTGGTGGTAGTAATACCTAGAATTTATATAACAAAGTTTCCAAAAGACTTTACATGTATTATCTCATTTGACCATTGCAACAATTCTGTGAGGTAGGTGCTGTTATTATCCCTATTTTATTTTTGAAATATTATCCCTATTTTATTTTTGAAATTTTTGAAAGGCTGAAAAAAAGTTAAATGACTTGCCCAGAATTTCACAGCCAGTATATATGTGAGACAGGATTTGAACTCAAGCCTTCCTGACTCTAATTCCAGCCCTCTACCCATCATCTCATTCCTATAAAATATAAGCTCTTAAAAGGTTGGAACTGCTTTATTTGTGCTTCATTTTCTACATCCCAAGCGCTCAATGCAATGCTTGTTACATAGTAAATACTTAATAAACGCTTATTGTTTAATTGACTTATTGTATACATAGTAATCTTCTTTTTTCTTTTTGTCCTAACTCTTCTCTTCTCCAAGCTTTGGGAGAGGGGGGTACCTTCGCTTTTGTGAAGAAGTCTGTGTTCATACACCAGTTACCCTTAAATACCTTTGTATTAATTTCAATTATTTCCATTCCCTGACTTATCTTCATAGAGCAGAAGGTCCCAATTTGTTTCAGGGCACTTCCATATGAAATCTCCTTAGGATCATTGAACTGGAAGGGGCCCCAGCAACCATCTAGCTCAAGATCCTCAGGAAAGGATATTAAGGCACAAGGAGGTCGTACCTTGCCTAAGATACATGGGTAGTAAGTCGGTATCAGGGATAGGTTTTGAATCCTTTTCTTCTGATTCCAGAGGCAGTACTCTTTACGTGCTCCAATTAACTGACCATTTTCATTGCCCTTCCTTGTTTCTGAAATTATCCTCTCTATTATGTCTAGGACAAGGGTTCTTACATTGAGGATCCATGGACCTCAAAAAAATCTATGTAGAAATTTTCCATCTGTGAATATGAATGGGAAAAAATCATATCTTTATTTTTCAGTAACCTTTGATTTCCTTAATAATCCTATTATTTTATGCAATTAAACACATTATTCGAAGAAGGGGCCATCAGGCTGCCCAAGGAGACCATGGCACACAAAGGTTAAGGACCCCACCTCCAAAGAGAACAATGGTTTTCATGGATACCAGTTTTCCTAGCCCAGAGGCACCTGGTTTGCAGAGAACAATGGCCTCTCTCCTTTCCTTCCAGTGCCCTTTCTAATCATACCCATTAAATGACCTTTCTTACATAAGCATTATTTGGACCAGCATCTTCAAGAAATAATCTACACAATCCCTCCCCCACATCATATTTTAAGTATATTTTGGATAATTCAATATTACACACATTACCTTACATACATTTGTCCACACTGCTGCTTGTCTGACACTTTTTTTCTCATTTGAGTGACATTTCGAGATTCCCTATAGTTGGTGCCCCTCAGCCTTCAGTTAAATAAATAGAGCTGATTCTGGATTCTGTATATTAATTCTTTAAGGTCTAGAAGGAAAAGGCAAAAACTCAACTTGACAAGTTTCAACATATCTTTTTAGGAGAAAGAGTTTAGAAATGTCAACATTGCCTCAAATTGTTAGGTTATTAATGGCATAAAATGTCACTGCCTTAGGAACAGATATTATGTTCATTCAATGTATTTACATGTCCAGTACCTAGAACAGGCTCTTCTTCCATGGAAGAATGCTGTCCTCTTACCAGCATATTTCTCAGTAAATTAATGCTTCACTTGTACTGATGATCCAACTGCATAAGAGGACTACATGTAGCAGAGCTTCTCAGATTTTAGGAAATAAAGAAAAACAACTAAAAGATAAAAAAATTAAAATTTAACAACAAAGCTAAGGAACTTGGAGAAATAGATGTATTCAAATGCAGCCATTTAACATAATAATAAATAAGAAATCTCTTATCTCACCTAAATTTCATTAACTTTGAAGAAGCCAGTTGTTAGCTTGATGTTATTAATTCTTAAAAAAGAGAAAACAAAATCATGTCCTTTGGAATTTGTGGGATTTAAAATATGAGCATATTAGGAGACCTTCTTTATGTCTGCCAAGAGGTTAGTAACGATGATTATATCATTACGAAAAAAAGTTCAAGTTTCTTAACAATTCAAAAGGATTTCCCTGGAGTTGACATTAGAATATTTTTGTAGAGGATGTTAGCCTAAGAAATCTGGTCCCCAAAACACTAAAAATAAAGCCATCTGGGATTAATTAAATGTGCCTTTTGAGATATTGGCATTAAGGCAAATGTCCACGACCATAAGCCATTTAAAAGGTGTAGTCAATTCTAATTTACCTAACTTCATACTTTTTTCCATGAAATCTGAAGTAGAGATAAGAAAAGGCCATGAATAACCTCTATGTTCTTATTCTATTATTGTCTTGTGTGTGTATGCGTGGTGTGTGTGCGTGCATGCATGTGCAAGAGCGTCTTTTCTCCTAAAAACAGTGAGTACTTCTTTGCTTCTTTTTTGTTTTTAACAACAGGCAGTAGGGTAGCATAGTGTGTTCATAGCTGACTTTACACTCTGGAAAGACCTGGGCATATCATTTATCCCCACTGTATGTAGTTGGTACAAAAAATATTCAGTCCCATCACAAAAATTCCAACAATTCTTCCAAGACTTTAACATTATTCTTATAAAAATGTTTCGCCAAGTCAGGCATGGCGGCATATGTCCATAATCCCCATTAATGTAGAGCCTAAGGCTGGTAGATAGCTTCAATTTGGGGGGAAGGGGGAGAGGATCACACGGACAGTGAGAATCCTGAAGAATTGGGATTCTTATGAATTTTTCTTTTCAATAAGAAATCTTATATGTTGGCCATAAGATTCCTTTGAGGCCTTGTTCCTCTGAGCCTCCATGCTCTCCTGTGGCTCCAAGAAGCTGTAACATGTGCAGCAGCCACACCCCAGTAAACCATCTTGGCAGATGGCCTAAACCAGGTTGAGGGTGACTGACAGGCCTCAAACCTGTAGGTGAGTTAAGGAGATGTTTACCCTGAGCTTGTAAAGACTTCCCCCAGCAGAAGGGGTAGATGAGAACAATTTGTTCCAATGGCCACGAAGGTGACTGAAGGTGTGAAGCACTTAGAACTTGGTCAGACATGAAGATACCCAGTACATCCTTTGCATCCTAGGCCATTGCTGCCGGGCTTGACTTTTGTCCTGCCACTGGATTTACTCTGGAAGACAGAGTGTGGCTGATAACTTTGTGCAACTCTGCCTCACTGAACTCTGATTTATAGACAAGTCAAGACATCATCCCCATGTCATTGTTCCTCTTAGAAAACAAAGAACAAACAACAAACAACAACATATGAAGGTTGGTGATGAGTAATAAATACTAAAAGATGAATGATGTAATTAGAATGATATAGAGTCCCAAGTGAATGCTCTTTTGTCCAAGACTTCAGGCAATTCAAAGCATAGTTTGGCACACAAGACTTCATCAGGAGCACACAAAACATACAAGAACACAGAAGTACACAGGGAAAATTACTCAAGAACAATAGAAATTCAAATTCATACTCCTCTATGACAGAGAGATCTCACCTGACGAAATCCTTTTTCATAGCATAGCTGAAACAAAAAGCTCTGGGAAAAAACAGAATAGAATGGATCAACATAATAAACATCAGCCCAGAACTTCTACTCTCTCTGAAAGCAGCCCTAAGATGGGGGAGAGGCTGATGGAATCCTCATAACTATTATCTATTACTGCTACTTGCTGTCCCCATATTCAGTTGTCCTGGTTTGCCTATTAAATTTCCCAACTACTGCTATCTATATGATGCTAAATTCACTGAAAAACTGAATTACTTTATACTGCATTTTAAATTCTTAGAACCATTCTTTTCAGAAATTTATATTTACTTGGTTAAATTTATATAAGAGTTGGTCCTTGAAATCATATCACCTAATCATAGAAAAGGAATTGATAATGAGATGTTAAATTAACTGTTAAAATGAGACAAAGTGGCTTTTTAGGAGGTACAAACAAGTTCTTCCAGTGAATCAGAAGGGAGCAACTTCATTGGATGAATAATAATTGGCCATGCCTTCAGGCTATTCTTAAAAGATTGCTGTTCGAGAAATTGAGGTAGCAAGCAGGACCCAGCCAGAAAATCCTGACCCATGAGAAGGAATTACTCTTGGGGAATAGTGTTTCTTCTCCTTCCTCTCTCCCCATTGGCCATGGTATCTACCAGAGCATCAGATGCAAGAGATGTAGTGAAGGTAGAAATGCTAAGATTTGGCAACTAATTGGCGATGAACAATAAAAGTGAGGAGTAAAGGATATTGCCAAGAAAACCGTAAGAATTGCCACCTTCTCCACAGCCTATTCACTAACCACCTTCCTGCCCACACCACAGACTCTACTTCCTTTATCAGTAGCTGCTTCTTGGAGAATATTATTTCAGGAAAGCTTCAGCCATGTTCCTTTCCAGCCACCTCTTTCATAGTTTCCTCTCTAACAACCTCACTGTGGTGCAAACTTTACCCTACATCCAGTTCTAAAACAATGAACTTGAATGATTTGTTTATGATCAGATCAAGTCTTCAGGACTGAGTGGTGTCAATGTAATTCCTTCTGGTCCCATTCATCATTCCCAGGAACTTTACACATCAAAGTACCCCTCCTTGGCCATCACTCCCCTGTGTGTGTTGTCTCTTGAAAAGGTAAAATCCATTAGAATAGAGACTGTCTCTGCTTTTGCATATGTATCCCTAGTTCTTAGAGTAGTGCTTGGCACAAAGTAAAGATTTTTTTCATTCATTCATTCAAGTTTAGAAGTAGGATGGATTGGTGGAAAAAACTGAGTCTAGTTTTAGATATTCTGAGTTTGAGGTATTTCAAAGGAATTCAATTTGAAATGGATAGTAACAGACAGTTGGTGATGAAGAATTGGCATCTGGGAGTGAGATTGTGGCTGAATATATAGATCTGCAAGTCATCTTCATAGAGAGGATAGTTGAACTCCTGAGAGCTAGTGAGTTTATCAAGTGAAAGCATGCAGAAAGAGAAAAGAAGATATCCCAGGAATAGTTCTATAGCCGTGTTTATAGACAGTATACAACTATGATATGTATAATAAACTTCAAAAGAGGAGAGAGTACTAAAGTGATAGAAGTGGCAGTGTGGAACAAGGAGCATTCCAGTTGTCCCTACAGGACCAGCTTAGGTAACAAAGACAAGAAAAGGCACAATGAATGCTGGAGAGAATCACCAGGGGTACAATGTCATCTGGGAAAATCCAGGTCTTAATGAGTAGATAGAAGTAAGTGTAAGACTTTGGAAAGAAGAGGGCAAAAATGAAGGGAAGTTGATTATCAAGTGAGAATTGCGAATGGTAGAATGGAAAGAATAGGCAGAGTTTGGGCAGGATATGGGTGGATTAAGGTTGAGGAGGATGAGAGAACTGTAGGTGAAAGACAGGTACAGTTACTATTGCATTTCCAACCATTAAGTAATACCAGGGATAGGGCTAAGTGTAGAAGATGAGAGTTTGTTATCCATAGTGGTAGTAGTGGGTGGTAGATCATTTATGCTCCTATTTTCCAAGGCATGATATTACATGGGAAAGGCTGTGGAGGTGGGCTTTAGTCACTACCGTGTTCCTCTAGGGTGTGGTTAGATAGTGTTGTAAGGGCAGATGCTGGAGGCTAGTGTTGGTGCTGACTCTGGTTGAGTATTTGGCAATGGGTGTCTCAGCTCAATTTGGCCTTTACCAATTATTCTTATGGGATCTTGCTACTCTTTGTATTCATTGTCTGCTCCTGCTTTCATCTTCTAAAAGTTAATGATGTTTTTGGACCATATACATTACCTCTTTAGATCAGGAATTGTTAAAAATTTTTGTTTTGTTTCACTATTATGGGCCTTTTTGGAAGTCTGGTGAAACCAGTGGACGCCTTCTCTGAAACACACATAAAATAAAATTCAGAGGATTACAAAGGAAATCATACTTGAGACTTTGGGGACCTTCCCCTTGGGTGAGAACTGGGACTCTCGGTTAAACTGAGTTACTTCACTTGCAAAGAGAGAACTCCTTTATTCTGTGTTGTCTGGTATATGTTCCCATTCATATCCTTTACTGATTTCTGTTTTGCAATCTTGGATAAATGGGTTTCTTTGCTAATTGCTATGTATGTTCATTATTTGGTGGTAAGGGAGTTAAGCCTTGGGTATAAAGCTTGGAGTCTTACTTCCCCAATAACAAACAATTATCAGAACAATTATCAGACTAAACCTAAAAATCATCTCCCCTACACAAATAATGTGTAGTAGGTAAAATTCTAGCCCAGTATTCCCTCTTTCAAAGGAGAGGAGAGTGGTGGCCTCCAGTTCCAACCTCCTGCTTCCCTTTCTGGCAGGAATTAAAGTCTCTCTTGGAGAGGAGTAAGGGGAGAAGAAGCTAGAAATGTTTATTCTGGGCCAAGATGGCAGCCGGAAAACAGGGATGTGCGTAAAGTTCTCCCTCAGGACCCTGCAAACACCTACAAAAAAAGGCTTGGAACAAATTCTAGAACTGTGGATCCCATGAAATAACAGAGGGAAGCAGGGAACCAGCCCAGGACAGCCTGGATGGTCACTGAGTAAGGTCTATCACATGGACCTGGGAACAGAGCAGAGCAGAACCCAGCGTGGGCTGTGCCCAGACCAACCAGACCAGGAGCCAGGCAGAACAGGCTATAGCACCCCGAATCAATGAGCTGTGGCAGTTACCAGACTTCTCAACCCACAAACACCAAAGACAACAGAGAAGGTTAGTGAGAAAAGCTTCTGGGACAGAATGAAAGGAGTTCATGGTTGGCCACCACCCCAGGGGCAGTGGAGGTGGTGCAGCTCTGAGGCTACTTCCAGAGCTACAGCAGCAGTTGCTTCCAGCCCCAGGCCCATCTGGTGGGAGGAATTAAGTGGCAGATCACAGTGGGAGTTCAGAGCCTGCTTGCATATGAGTCATGGTCCAGGGTTGGCAATTCTTGGGGGAGGAGGAGCACTGTTATGGCGGAGCTTGCTGTGTAGAAGTAGCTCTGAAAATGGCAGCACAGCCCCTAAAGCTTGGGACAAAGTACTCTCTACTCTACAAGCAGTCATAACCCAAATGAAAAGCTCAATGGTCAATTAGTTGGCTGGGAACATGAACAGGCAGGGAAAACAGACTCAGACTCAGACTCAGACTTTAGAATCTTTTTTTTTGGTGACAAAGAAGATCAAAACATATAGCCAGAAGAAGTCAACAAAGTCAAAGAGCCTACAAGAAAAGCCTCCAAGAAAAACATGAACTGGTATCAGGCCATGGAAGAGCTCAAAAAGGATTTGGAAAAGCAAGTAAGAAAAGTAGAGGAAAATTGGGAAGAGAAATGAGAGGGAAACCAGAAAACCATGAAAAACAAGTCAACAGCTTGCTAAAGGAGACTCAAAAAATACTGAAGAAAATAACACCTTGAAAAATAGACTATCTCAAATGGCAAAAGACCTCCAAAAAGCCAATGAGGAGAAGAATGCTTTGAAAGGCAGAATTAGCCAAATGGAAAAGGAGATCCAAAAGACCACTGAAGAAAAGCCTCTG
>CM053622.1:473557733-473585323 GCA_028646595.1 Phalanger gymnotis | reverse complement strand
TAGCATTTAACAGGTGAAAGTACTTTCACTGTAAACAAAAGCCAAACTCCTCAAGGGCACCCATTAAACTAAGCCCATTTTGCCTTACTGGCACACATGCTCCAAGGCAAAATATGGATTTTCAATAAAATAGAGGACTTGCAAACTTTCTCAATGAAAAGACCAGAGCTGAATAGAAAATTTGACTTTCAAACACAAGAATCAAGAGAAGCATGAAAAGGTAAACAGGAAAGATAAATCATAAGGGACTTAGTAAAGTAGAACTGTTTTGTTTACATTCCTACATGGAAAGATGATGTGTATGATTCATGAGACCTCAATATTAGGGTAGCTGAAGGGAATATACATACATACATGTGTATATATATACATATATATATGTATGTATATACATATGTGTGTATATATATATATATATATATATATATATAGAGAGAGAGAGAGAGAGAGAGAGAGAGAGAGAGAGAGAGAGAGGCAGACAGACAGACAGACAGAGACAGAGAGAGATAGAGAGACAGAGGGCACAGAGTGAGTTGAATATGAAGGGATGATTTCTAAAAAAATGAAATAAAATTAAGGGATGAGAGAGGAATGTATTGAGAGAGGGAGAAAGAGAGAGATAGAATGGGGTAAATTATCTCACATGGAAGTGGCAAGAAAAAACAGTTTGTTGGAAGGGAAGAGGGGATGGGTGAGGGGGAATGAGTGAATCTTGCTCTCATTGGATTTGAACTGAGGGGGGAATAACATACACACTCAACTGCGTATTTTACTCCACAGGAAAATAAGGTTAAGTGGGGGATGATAGTAGGTAGGGCAGATAGGGGGAGGAGGTAATCCAAAGCAAACACTTTCAAAAAGGGACAGGGTCAAGGGAGAAAATTGGATAAAGGGGGAATAGGATAGGAAGGAGCAAAATATGGTTATTCTTTCACAACATGAGTATTGTGGAAGGGTTTTGCATAATGATACACATGTGGTGTATGTTGAATTGCTTGCCTTCTTAGGGGTGGATGGGGAGGGAAGAGGGGAGAGAATTTGGAACTCAAAGTTTTAAAAGTAGATGTTGAAAAAAAGTTGTTTTTGCATGCAACTGTGAAGTATCCTATGCAGATGCCTTATTTCTTGCTATATGTTTTCCTCCTTGTTATTCCTCATTGGGTTAGTAGAAGAAACAAAACTTGGACCAAGATGAACTGAATTTGTGTGCTCACTTGTAACATACTCCATCATATTTTTTGTGTGATATTCTGTGACCAAAAGAAAAAAATTCACCACCTGAGCCTTGGTTTCCTATCTGTTATATATGGATAATCATGTTTCCAATATCTGAGTCACAGGGTGCTTTTGAGGGGAACATTTTGTAAATGATAAAACATTATCCATTGATGTATCAAGGATATGTGATTTCCTGATTGCCGGGAATCCCTCTTTAACCTGTAATCCAGAAGGCAAATCTTGGGAATTTTCATGAGGTTCAACAAAACTAAATGATTTTTCCATGGCCTCGTAGTGCCATATTGTTATTTATTATTTTCTTCTTTGAATTATTAGTCTGGGTCCTCATAAAGATGAACTTGTTTAATTTCAGAATCCAACAGAACATCTCTTTATTAAAATCATAGGTGATGTAAGCTGAACATAAAGCAGTACATAAAGTAGTCCTGTTCACCTCTTGTTCAAGTAATCTTGCCTATTTGCAACATAATTTACTTATAAAGCCTTTCTTAAAACATCAATTTTTCTACCAACTTTTAAAATAGAGACAACATGATGTAATTGATAGAGAGCTAACCTTGGAGTGAGGATAATGCAGATTCAAGGTCTCGCACTGACATAGGTTGTAGGGCACTAAACAAGTCATTTAACTTCCAGGATGTGATGACCTGTATTATCAGAGGAAATTCTTCACTTAGAGGTGTTTTGTAAAATTGTGAAATCACAGGACTGGCTAAAATTTTTTTATGAATAAAAAAGAAAAAGATGGATCACACTGTTTTCTCTTTAAATTATTTTATTGGGGAGGTGGTAGAGCCAAGATGGCAGAGTAGAAGTAGGGACTTGCTTGAGCTCTCTTCCAAATCCCTCCAAACTCCTGTAAAAATGACTCCAAACAAATTCTAGAGATACAGAACCCACAAAATGACAGAGTGAAACAAGTCTCCAGCCCAAGACAGCCTGGAATGTCAAAAGGAAAGGTCTATTGCACCATGTTGGGGGTGGAGCACAGACCAGCATGGGCTGAGCAGGCACAGAACAGGCTGGAGCAGACCAAGCAGAGCAGGTGTCAGGGCACTAAATCACCGAGCTGTGGAAGTTTCCAGATTTCTCTACCCACAAATACCAAAGACAACTTAGTAGGTCAGTGGGAAAACTCAGTTGGACCTGGGTGACAGAAAAGCATGATCTGGCCCCAGGCCTGTGGTGGCAGAGGTGGCTGCAGCAGAGGCAGCAGCAACAGCTGCTTCCAGAGCTCCAGGCCCACAGATCAAGCAGCTAATCAAAGAAGGATTGCAGGAATCTCGTTGCTGGCACTGAGGCAGGATTATCTTGCTTTGCCCTGCTTGGATCTGGGTCACAGTCCTGGGCAGCTGTCCTGGGATGAGGAGGATTGCTGGTGTGGCAGAGCTTGTGGTGGCTGTGGAGAGGGAATCCTCCTCACAGTTCCAAGGCAGAAAAGAGTGCTTGTGGTCACTCACAGACCAGAGCACAGGGCAGGAAAGGAGAAAACACTTCTCACTGGATCACACCACCTCAGAAGAACTGAAAATGTACAGATGCCAAGAAGTATCTCTGAAAACAGCTTTAGAAAACCCTTAAAGCTTGAGACAGAGCACTTTCCATCCTGGAAACAGAGTCATACCTTAAAAAAGAGTTCAAAAGTCAAATAATTGGCTGGGGAAATGAGCAAATGGCATAAAAAAACTCAGCCTATAGAATCTTATTTTGGTGACAAAGAAGATCAAAACATACAGACAGAAGAAGACAACAAAGTCAAAGATCCTACATCAAAAGCCTCCAAGAAAAATATGGATTGGTCTCAGGCCATGGAAGAGCTCAAAAAGGATTTGGAAAATCAAGTAAGAAAAGTAGAAGAAAAATTGGTAAAAGAAATGAGAGTGATGCAAAAAAATCATGAAAAACAAGTCAATGACTTGCTAAAGGAGAATAAAAAATATTGAAGAAAATAACACCTTAAAAATAGTCTAACCCAAATGGCAAAAAAGCTCCAAAAAGCCAACGAGGAGAAGAATGCCTTAAAAAGCAGAATTGGCCAAATGGAAAAAGGAGGTCCAAAAGACCACTGAAGAAAATAGTGCTTTAAAAAATTAGAATGTAGCTAATGGAAGCTAATGCCTTTATGAGAAACAAAGAAATTATAAAACAGAATCAGAAAAATGAAAAAAAAAATAGAAGAAAATGTGAAATATTGCACTGGAAAAACCACTGACTTAGAAAATAGATCCAGGAGAGGTAACTTTAAACTTATCAGACTACCTGAAAGCCATGGTCAGAAAAAGAGCCTAGACATCATCTTTCAAGAAATTTTCAAGGAAAACTGTCCTGATAATCTAGAACCAGAGGGTAAAATAGAAATTGAAGGAATCCACCAATCACCTGTTGAAAAAGATCCCAAAAGGAAAACTCCTAGGAATATTGTTCCCAGGTCAAGGAGAAAATATTGTGAGCAGCTAGAAAGAAACAATTCAAGTATTATGGAAACACAATTAGGATAGCATAAGATCTAGCTGCTTCTACATTAAGGGTTTGAAGGACTTGGAATATGATATTCTAGAGGTCAAAGGAGCTAGAATTAAAACCAAGATTCACCTACTCAGCAAAACTGACTATAATAGTTCAGGGTAAAATATGGATTTTCCATGAAATAAAGGACTTTCAAGCATTTTTTAATGAAAAGAGCAGAGCTGAATAGAAAATTTGACTTTCAAATACAAGAATGAAGAGAAACATGAAAAGATAAACAAGAAAGAGAAATCCTAAGGGACTTACAAAGTTGAACCATTTACACTCCTACATGGAAATATGATATTTGTAACTCATTAGACCTTTCTCAGTAGTAGGGTAGTGGAAGGCAATATACATGTATATAGGCAGAGGGCCCAGGATGAGTTGAATAAGAAGGGATAATATCTAAAAAATAAAATTAAAGGGTGAGAAAGGAACATATTGGGAGGAGAAAGGGAGAGATAGAATGGGGTAAATTATGCCACATAAAAGAGGCAAGAAAAAGCTGTTATAATGGAAGAGAAGTGGGGTGGGGGAGATGAAAGGGAATGAGTGAACCTTACTCTCATCAGATTTGGCTTAAGGAGAGAATAACATACATCCTCAATTGGGTATGTTACCCTACAGGAAACTAGGGGATAATAGGGGAGGATGATAGAATGGAGGGCAGATTGGGGGAGGGGGTAGTCAAACACTTTTGAAAATGGACAGGGTCAGAAGAGAAAATAGAATAAATGGAGGATGGGATAGGATGGAGGGAAATATATTTAGTCTTTCACAATATGCCTATTATGGAAGTGTTTTGCATAATGACACATGTATAACCTGTATTGAATTGCTTGCCTTCTTAATGAGCATAGGTGGAGAGGGAAGAAGGGAGAGAATATGGAACTCAAAGTTTTAAAAACAAATGTCAAAAATTGTTTTTATATGCAACTGGGAAATAAGATATACAGGCAATATACAGAAATCTATCTTGCCCTACAAGAAAGTAAGGGGAAAAGAGATAAGCGGGGAGTGGGGTGATAGAAGAGAGAGTAGACTGAAGAAAGGGGCACTCAGAATGCATGCCATCTGTGGAAATGAATGTTGAAAACTAAAAATAAATTAATAGAAAAATTATTTTATTGTAAGAAACTGTTTCAGATTTTTTCAATCTTGTTTCACTTTCCATTAGTTTAGTTTTCATCTCAGTTTTTGTGTGCTTGGTTATCACTCCAGGAATATCATGCCATAGTCCTACCCCATTCCTCTGGGATGAACTCATTACTTGGTGTATGCAGATTGAAACAGCTTTAGATACTCAGTACCTCCTCAGCACCTTTAGTTGCCTGTCCCCTCTGCCTGGAGGGCTGGAAGATGAAGCGATAGTTTCCTCCCTAAACCTTTCTTTGTAGAGACTTCAGAACTTTCCAGGTAACTTCATTTTTCATCTGCACCTCTCCACAAACATATTAAGCCCCAGCCAAGGTACTCCTTGAAACCCTTCCCCTTTTCAGCTCCTTTTTATATATTGTCTTGCTGCTTTAAACTGTAAACTCCTTGGAGAGATAGATTGTCTTTCTTTTCTTCCTGACCAGAAAGCAGAGATCATAGGCAAGAGAACAGAACTAGGCTACTGAAGCCTGTCCTTCCAAATAATCCAGGGGCGCACTTTTGTCAGTCCTACAGATAGTAGTATTAGAGATGCAGTGGAAAAACCTCTTGGTAGCTGGTATAATGAGAATATGTTCTATTACTTTAATAAGATAGTTTCTCAACTTAGCATAATTGTTTCCATTTTGTTTTAAATTTACATTTTATGATCCATTGAGCCATCCTGAGTAAACCATTTTTTCCTATAAATTGTTTTTCAACAATAAGATATGCCATCTAATACAGAGTGAGATTCTCCCACTGAAAGCAAAGTAATTCAGCTCAACCAAGGGAATCCCAGATATCACCCAAGGAGAAACTCCTCACAGTCTCTAGTGTAGAAAGCTGGGAATAGGGACACGATGGAGACTGTTAACTCCTCTCATGTCAGCTTCTTCCCAGAGACTTATTCTCCCTTCACCAACTTAAAGGGGAATTGGCTCCATCTTCTCTCAAAACTGGAAGCCAGAAGTGCCTGAAGTACCTACAGAGAATGTCATCCCCCTTCATGAAAGCATGGGACATTGATCTCCACCAATAAAGAGTGTCTCAAACCAATGGCTCTGGGGCTCAGTTTACAAAGGTAAGGACACCTTGATGGAATAACACTGGCCTCCTTATCTTACCATTCCTCCAACAAGACCCTCCATCTCTCAGTTCTAGGCATTTTTATCTAGCTATCTCCCATTCTTAGAATGTGCTTCCTCCTCATCCCTGCATCCTGGTTTTTCTGGCTTCTTTCAAGTTCTGACTGAAACCCCATCTTCTATAGGAAGCCTTTCCCCCACTCTTAATTCTACTGCCTTCTCTTTTTTAATTATTTCTTCTCTTCCCTGTATATAGTTATATGAATTTTTTGTTTGTTGTCTCTCCCATTAGACTGTAAGTTCTTTGAGGCCAAGATCTGTCATTTGTCTCTTTTTTTTCTAACTCCAGCATTTAGCACAGTGCCTGATACATAGTAGGTACTTAATAAATGTTTACTAATTTGGTGGCTGGTGTATTAAACATTTGCTCTAAAAAAAACCCCTAATAAATGTATTTAGATCCTCCATTAAGATAGACCACCAATGAGAAAATGTTATAAACAACTTTATAAGTAATTTTGAAGTAAACTAACAATTGAATCATGTGGTAAACAACTTTCGCTAAAAGTATAAAAAACACACCTGAGATCCTAGTCATCATCCAGTTCCTAAGTAGGGCTGACTCTTGTTCCCCATGTTTGAAATTTAAGCAAGTCCATGTGGCTCAAGGGCAGTACTGATTAGCTAATGGATATTTGGGCACTAGTCACTGCATAGGGAGACACATGTGGGCAGAAGGTAACCTTAAGGAGTCCTATAAAAAAGAAACTTGATAATAGTCTACCTGTCAGATCTATGGAGAAGAGAAGAACTCATGGCCAAACAAGAGATAAAGAGAATTACAAAATATAAAATAAATCATTTTGATTATATTAAATTTAAAAGCTTTTGCAGAAACACAAACAATGCTACCAAGATTAGAAGGAAAGCAGAAAGCTGGGAAACAATCTTTGCAGCAAGTATCTCTGATAAATACCTCATTTCTCAAATATATAGTAAACTAAGTCAAATTTATAAGAATATAAGCCATTCTCCAATTGATAAATGGTCAAAAGATATGAACAGGCAGTTTTCGGATGAAGAAATCAAAGCTATCTTTAAGCATATGAAGAAGTGCTCCAAATCATTTTTGATTAGAGAAATGCAAATTAAAACAACTCTGAGCTACCACCTCACACTTATCAGATTGATTATGACAAAAAAAGAAAATGATAAATATTGGAGAGGACATGGGAAAATTGGGACACTAATGCACTGTTGTTGGAGTTGTGAATATATCTAACCATTCTAGAAAGCAATTTGGAACTATGCCCAAAGGGCAACCAAACTGTGCATACTCTTTGAACCAGCAATACCACTAATAGGTCTGTATCCCACAGAGATCATAAAAAGGTAGAAAGGATCTATATGTGCACAAAATACTTATAGCAGCCTTTTTGTGGTGGTAAAATATTGGAAATTGAGGGGATGCCCATCATCTGTGGAATGATTGAACAAGTTGTGCTATATGAATGTAATGTAATATAATAAGAAATGATCAACAGGTAGATTTCAGAAAAACCTGGAAACACTTGTATGAACTGATGCAAAGTGAAATGAGCAGAACCAGGAAAACATTGTACAGTATCAGCAACATTGTGTGATGACCAACTATGAATGACTCAGCTCTTCTCCGCAACACAATGATCCAAGACAAGTACAAAGGACTCAGGAAGGAAAATGCTATGGGCATCCAGATAAAGACTCTGAATGCAGATCAAAGCATACTTTTTTCACTTACTTTATTCTTTTTTGTGTTTTTTAAATCTATTTCTTCTTTCACAGGTGTGAGTAATATTGAAATATGGTTTGGTTTACATGATAATACTATGTATAACCTATATTTAATTGCCTACCGATTTCTGAAGAGGAGAGGGTAGGGAAGAAGAGAGAAAAATTTGGAACTCAAAATCTCGTAAAACTGAATACTAAAAATTGTGTTGACATGTAATTGGGAAAAAATGCCATTTAAAGAAGCCTGCTGAAACTTCTAAATCATCGCTGTTACAGTGAGGTTTGTCTTTATTTTTCAATAGAGTATTTTTGCATGCTTTGAGTAACAAAGTTTGATTGTAGGCACTGAAAAGTATTGTTTAATTAGTATTTCTGTTACTCTTGTTAGCATATGTAACAGAAAGTCAGAGACACATGCATCATATGTTATAGCTTTGTAGAGAAAAATCATCTTATCCAGTGTTGACAGTCTACAAACCATTTGCTTTCAGAGGCTTGGAGAGAGTTCCAATACTGAAGAGGAGTACAAGGGCACTGAACAGATGGCAAGGGAGTGAGCCAAAATACCATGAAGCAAAACATAGTCTCCTGTGTTACTACCATGAGTTAATTGGGCAAGTGCAGGTCTGGGATGAAGAGGTTATCTCTGTAGCAACTCCAAGATGGGTTCCCTTCTGGGAGTGGGTCCAAAATACTTAGCTTAACGCTGTGGAGCTGGAGGCCTTTTTATAAGTCTCTAGGGTGGAGGGATTCAACAAAAGGGAAAGGACTTGTCTTGATCGCTTTTTGCTCCTGTGTGTCCTTTGGGTCCACCAGATTGTAGATTTAGAGCCCAAAGAGGACCTGGAGGTTCTGCTCTTCAATCCGTTTATTTTGCATATGAGGGAAAGGAAAGCTTGGTGAGAAAAATTAACTTGCCCAGGTCAAACTATAAGTCCCTGGTAGATCTGGGTTTCTTCTTCATTGTTCACAGATTCCTGTGAATATGGAACAGTTTCTCCATTTTTCTGTAGAGTAAAATAAAGATTGCCTGGTATTTGATATGCACTGTTATTTTGGAGTGATTGCCTGAGAACGAAAGCCCTATTATCCAGATCTGTGAAGATCTAGACACATGCTGAGTTCTCAGGTTCCCAGACAAGCCTGAAAAGGGAGGGGTCAAGTAAGCTAAAGAGAATGATTTTTGAGAATTCTCCAAGAATGAATTTGGCCCATGTAAGCCTAGAATTTGAGGTCCTGGGTTGTATATCTTCTCATCTTTCTTTGTAGTTTTCATTTCTTATATTGCAATATTACATTTTGCTCCTATATATATAAACATACATATATAGATCATATATATGGGTATATATGTGTGAATGTATATACATGTATATATTTACATGGGTATATATGTATAATGCAATTTTTCAGCCATGGGACGTATAGATTATTTGAAGTTTTTTATTATGAATAATGCCTTTATAATTGTTTTTAAATAAGTCTTTGTTTCTTCTCAATAACATCCTTAGGGTATAGTCTCACCAGTGGCATCACTGGCTCAAATATATGAACAAAATACATGTCGTCCTTCACACAATAGCCATTCATTCTCTGAAAATATAAAATATCCAATTAGCTATCCTACAAGTTGCTTTGTTTTCTGATGAGGTTTAATTAATCGTCAACCTTCCAGAAGATTTTTAATATTAGTCCTATACACAAGGACTAGGCTTTATGCATTATTTTTGGAGTGCAGCATCTTCAACTTTATCTTCTCTAGAACAGCTTTTGTTTCTGTTTGTCTGTAATACAATTCAAGGACAGCTTTGTGTAGTGGGATAAGCACTGGAACCAGGGGACCTGAGTTAAAGTCCTGGCTCTGACATTTAGTAGCTGTGCAATCTTATACAAGTAATTTAATATTTCTTAACCTCTTTATCTGTAAAATGAAGGGGTTGCACTAGATGACCTTGTCATAGGAATTTTTTATTTCCTTTTATCATTCAAGGCACAGGGCCATTCCTCTAGCAAATTTTGGTTAACTAAAAGTCTGTCTTAATATTAACCTCACCTGACCGGAACCTGTCCCAAAGCATGTAAAATTTTACTTAAAGCCTTAAAGATTCCTTAAAACAAAAAAAGCCAGAGGACAAATTTCAACTGTCTCCGACTACTTGGAAGTAAATCTTCTTTCTCAATCAGCCTATTTGTTGATCCTCTAAATGCAATTTAATATGTAAACCTGACTTAGTTTAACTAAAGAGTTTATTTGAAAAAGTTTGTTTTCTTAGGGGATATATGAAATTATAATTATTTAACTAAGCTTGTCCAATTTTATGACATTGAAGCAAGTGTGGAATTTAGAATCTATCTTCTCTTAAACTTTTATAGCCTAAGAGGAATGTACAAAGTTGCAAAAGGTAAAAGAATTATTTTTTCTGTCACTTTGATGTAATTTTGCCTGTAAAAAATCTTGTTAGAATCCTAATCATTGTTCAGATTTATGCTTAAGCATAATAATAAAACCTAAGGTTTTGCTTCTATAGTTTGTGTGTTGTGATAAATATATATTTGGTAACAGTTACCTACCACATGAACTCAAAAAGGAAATATATCTCCCTAACAGCCCCTAAGGGTCCTTCCAAATCTGAGGTGTTATTTAGTTTAACATTCTTTTAATAATAAATAGAACTATGTATGGGACACATAAATTTCCCTGAATCAATGCCTTAAGACATTTGAAGAATAAAATTTCAAAATAATATAAGCAAATGATTTGTAATACTCATGATCTGAGAAACACCAAATGCTTCCTGTTTATTGTTTCTGAGTCACCTTGTATCCACCTCTAGCTTCACAATCATACAATAAGCATATATTAAATGCCTGCTTTGTGCCAGACATTGTGTTTGTGTCGGAATGCAAAGACAAATGAAACAATCCTTCACGGAGGCTTACATGCTATCAGGTTGTGGCAACCAGCACATATCGGAGCATACCCAAAATACACCCAAAATGTATTCTGAGTAATTTGGAGCAAGAGAAAATGCTAGAAATCAGGAAAGATATCATGTAGAATGTACTGCTTGAGCTGAGTTTTGAAGTAAACTAGGGACTCTAAGAGATGGAGATGAGGAAGGGATTTTGTTGCACTCGGTGAACAGGTTGTGGAAAGGCACGAAGATAGGAGATTGCGTGATGTGAGTGGAAAATAAGAAGGCTAGGTTGGCTGTGGTACAGGGTGCAAGGACCCCAAAATGCCAATGTTCAGGGCAGAGTTGTCTGGAAAGAATTTGTGGACTCAAGTAATCTTCTAGTCAAGTGGCAAAAAGTTTATTTAACACTAATTTGGAGGGTAGAGCTCCTTTAGGGAACTCGCAACCTAACAGAAGTAATGCTAATGCTTATGATATAGGAAAGGTACAGTGAATTATGTGGCAAGTGTGCTAATTAGGTGGCGGACATACAGTTTCTGTACCTTGAACTCAAGCATCATTCACTACTGGTATGGCCAAGGAAGAGTGAGTTCTAAGGGTCTGTATGTCTGTATGTCTACATCTGTAACAAGATAGCTTTGGGAGGTTACATCTATACCTTGACCTCTGGATTGTATACAGTAACTGTGAGAATCAGTACATGATAGTTCTGCTGGTTTAACATAGTCCTGTTTATACAAGGGGAATTCTACAGAAGTTAGCTTGTTCTTGTAACAGGGAGAGATTCTTTGCCTCACTGGGGCCCACTCATGGGTTATTGCCAGAGATACAGTCTTAGAGCTGGGGTCTGAGCACTCCCTCAGCTGGACTCTAGAGTATAGGAAGAAGAGTACTATATAATGAAACGAGAGAGGTAAATTGGAGTCAAATTGGAGGTTGTGATAGGCTTTAAATGCCAAAGAAAGAAGTTTATATTTGCTCCTGCTGATAATAGGTAGCAACTGTAGTTTACTGAGTAAGGAAATAACATAGAGGAATTAGAAACATCTCTTTGCTCCAAGCACTGCCAGTGGCTGTCCCCAATGTCTGAAATGCTCTCTCTTATCATCTCTATTTCCTGGCTTTTCTGAATTCCAAGTCCCAGCTAAAATCTCATCTTAGTTTTAAGCAACTAGGTAGTACAGTGGCTAGAGCCCTGCCCCTGGAAGCAAGAAGCTCTGAGTTCTAATCTAGCCTCAGACACTTACTTGCTTTGTGACATTGAG
This sequence comes from Phalanger gymnotis, assembly GCA_028646595.1. Taxonomy (NCBI): domain Eukaryota; kingdom Metazoa; phylum Chordata; class Mammalia; order Diprotodontia; family Phalangeridae; genus Phalanger; species Phalanger gymnotis. The sequence goes on along the minus strand of CM053622.1, from coordinate 473,573,398 downwards.
CAAGTCACTTAACCTCTGTTTGTCTCAGTTGAGTTTCTTCAAATGTGAAATGGGGATAAAAATAGCACCCACCTCCCAAATCAAATATTTGTAAAGTGCTTAGCCAGAGTAGGTACTACATAAATACCAGTTATTATTATTAATCTTCTATAGGAAGCCTTTCCTAACTGCTCTTCATTCTAGTGCCTTTTCTCCATTAATTATTTTTATCATATATAGCTTGTTTTTTACATATTTGCTTGTTGTCTGTATATTAGATTGTGATCTCCTTGAGGACAACAATGGTATTTTGGCTCTTTTTGCATCCCCAGAATTTATCACAGTGTCTAGCTCATCATAGATGAGACAAGAGAGACTTAAGTTAGAAAGACCAATTAGGAAGCCAATGCAATAGTAGTAAGGGCTTAAACTAGGAGGTAATGTACATAGAGAGGAGATGGATGAGAAAGATGTAGAGGCAGAATAGACAATCAATTCATAACATATAGCATCTATGTCTGTAAACACAAAGTGAATTAGATTTTTGAAAATATCTATACTATTGAGATCATTTAAAACTAAATTTGCTGTTGATAAAAAATAGGTTTAAAAAATCTTTAAGTATTCAGAAGTGCTATCTATTATGATCAATTTAAGTAAACAATTATTCCTTTACTTCACTGCTCATTTTACTCAAATAGAGCTGATATAAGTATTATCTCCAATGATCTGATTCACAACCCCTCCATGCCTGCCCGTTCCATGGGATTCTCATTTGTGTCTTCCAATAAGTTCACCATAGAAGGATGTGATGAGGATTTTCCTTGCCTTTATTATTGTTTTTGTTGTTTAGTCGTTCAGTCGTGGTTTGTGACTCCATGACCAGGCCCTTCTTTCCTCCACTATTTCTTGAAGTTTGTCCAAGTTCATATTCATTGCTTCCATAACACTATCTAACCTTCTCACTCTTTGCCATTCTCTTTTCCTTTTCCCTTCAATCTTTCCCAACACCAGGGTCTTTTCTGATGAGTTTCATCTCATTGTGTGACCAAAGTATTTAAGCTTCAGCTTCAGAATTTGACTTTCCAGTGAACGGCCTGAATTAATTTAAGCATTGACTGGTTTGACCTACTTTCTGTCTAAGAGACTCTCAAAAGTCTTCTCCAGCACTATAATTCAAAAGCATCAATTCTGCAGTGCTCAGCTTTTCTTATAGTCCAGCTCTCACGCCCATATATTGTTACTGGAAAAACAATAGCTTTGACTATATGGACTTTTGTCAGCAAGGTGCTCTTGCTATATCATAGGGTTCCTAATTGTGTACATGGGATATTCCTTTGTTCTCCCTACATAGTGTATTCATCTTCCCTTTCTCTGGCTCCTTCTCCATAGCAGTTACTTTCTCAGATCATGGTTGTGGCACGTGGTCTGGAAATAAGACTAATATTCCCAAGTCTCGTGGGTTCAAAATCCTGGGCCATTTCCATCTAGGTCTCAGGGGAGGTGGTTGTTATGGTTTGACTTGACTAGTACAAGCTACCCGTCTCTCAGGTTTTCAACAGGTGGGCCTACTTGTAAATAATCGATCAACAAGCGTTTAAGTATTTCTACTATTTGCAGTTTTGTAGTGTCATTTTCTTAACTAAAGACATTCTGTGATCTTTAGAAGTCAATAGTTTTTAATAGGATGATTGAATTGAGATACTCAGTTTGGGATTAAATTTTTTGAAGTACCATTTCCTGAACTTCATCTTTTACTCTGAAAAAAGTTTTTTTTTTGGTTGCCAAGCTCAGTGTTCTGCAAAGTGGGTTTAGGGGGTGAGGGAAATGTTCTCTTGGGAGCCTGGGCCATAAAGGATACATGATCAACAAATCAGAGAATAGGGAGATGGTTTACATCCTGGGACATGCTGGTAAATGCTTAAAAACAAGCTCTCAAAAAAAGTATGCATGACATGTTTTTAGGTTTACTCTGCATTATTAACATTTTCTCCATTGGTTTCTTAAATCTAGATAATCAACAAAACAGTAAATCAAGTGCTGATTTACACATTTGCCAGTTTCTGAGTTATAAATGCTCACACTGGAAATTTTGCAATCAGCTTCCAAGCCGGCTTCATTATGCCTCTGGTTGCCTCCCAATGCCACTGGCTTGTGTCAAACATAGCTGCAACATTCCTTTCACTATTGTAACTCAATCACCCTCCATTCTATGCTCTCCCAACCATGCTAACACCTAGAGGTTATAACTTATAAGAGGTTATAACTTAACCATGACTCAGGCTTCCACAACAACCATGCAAGGAAACTCCCCTGTCTTCCCTCTAGCATCCTTATCCCCCACCCTCTAATCACCTTGTGGCTAGCCCAGGTGAGAAAGCTCTCTGATCTGAAGGCTGGAAAACATTCCACACCCAAACACTACACTCACTCACCACCTCACATTTCAATGAGATACAGTGAGTAGCACAGGATGAGCAGACATAGATGCATTGTGACATGCATCACAAATTGTATTAAATTCTTTCACCCTAAAACCTATCCCTTTTCAGAACTTTCATATTTCTATCACAATTACCCCTATCTTTCTAATCTTCCAGGTTCTCAGCCTCCTCCTTATCTTTGATTCCTTACTCAACTGAAAATGTTCTCCCTATAGTTATCACTCACCAGATATGACATTTAAGTTTACTTTAGCTTACTGTTTAGCCTTAACATTTCATTTCTATTTGTTTCTACATTTGGGATACATTTTCAGCTATGATAGCCATTAAGACCAAGTATCAAGTAAGCTTAGAGCCAAATATCAGTTCTAAATTGTTGTATCTCAACAGGAAAAATCAAAATTTTAAAAATTAGTGAAGTGGATGGAATTGAAATAAAGTTAAAGTTAGTTTTCCCTGAAATAGAAATTTAAAAAGATGAGAGGTAAAAGACTTTGAAAATATTCTATTTATAAACAGTATGAAAAACCTCTTTGTTCCCACAAATATTAATATTTCACTAAAATATCATTACTAATAATGGGTCTTGCTGATGTGGACATGGAGGATAAAGACACCTCAAGAATGAGTATTCCCTGGCCCTCACTAACGGCTTCCAAAAAGCTGATTGATATCATAAGGAAAATAAAAGTAAATTGTCCTTCGTATTCAGCCACCAGCCACAGAAGTGAATGTGATCTTGGTTTTGTTGTTGTTGTTGTTGTTGTTTGCCCTGAAAGCAAAGAACAGAAGGCAGAAGACAGAGGAGGAATTAACTAATTTAGTAACAGCACAAGTAGACAAGTAGGGCAATAACGATGGAGGCAGGGTCCAAACACAGTAAACAAGGTCTCTGATCCACAGGTCTTATGGGAGAATGTGTTGAATCTCAATAAGATTAGGGTTATAATGAAAAAGGCAAAGACTAGGAATAAAGCTGAGAAGTGTGAACTTGCCCCAGTGACAAGACAGCCTCAGGCTTTCTCTATTACTACCTCTCAGGAAGTGATTTTTTTTCCACTGGGGATCCAGAGGATGGGCTAGCTTTCCTCATGCTTTTTGGGAAGCTACTGGAGAAGATTAAGCAACCTGAAGAGTCATTAGAACAGTGGTTAGTGTGACATGTTAATTGTCTTCAATTATTTGAAAGGATACCATGTAAAAGAATAATTAGACATTATATTTGGACTGAAAGGCCATTATCTGGAGCAAAGAGTGAAAGGTGCAAAGTAGCACAACCTAGGCTTGATGTCAAGAACAGTTTCCTAATAATTACAGCTGTCCCAAAATGGGATGGGCTGCCTCAGGAAGTGGTAGATCCACTGGAGCCGCTGGAAGTCTTCAAGCAAAGGATGCATGGTCACTTTTTGGATATGGGTTAGAATAGATGGCCTCTAAGGTCTTTCTCAACTCTGAAATTCCCTGATTCCATTGATTCCGTGCACTCAGAGATGGGGAGCTAGTCAGACCATTTAGACATGTCTGAGCAAGAATCTGCACACTGCTATTCCTTATCTAACTTCTAGTTCTCAGTCTTTTTTTTGCTGTTAACCAAAAAAAATCACAAGTCTATGAGACGTGTGCTGAAACTGGGCTTACTACAAGGAAAATGAAGTCCAGGTGAAAGGAGCTCACAATCCTAACAGAAGCTTGCATATTTATGAAATTGCAACAATGGAGGAGGAAGAACAGCCATCTCCTCCTAAGGGGAATGGGGTAGGAGGAGACAAAGAGCAGTAAGGGTGGGGAAAGGACTAATTCCTTCCCGTGGGGGAGGAGAAATTCTGAGTAAGTAATATGAAGGGAATTATGATTTTCATATTAATCGATATGATATGTGTAATGAACATACTAATAATTTAGATTTCTCTGGAGACTGTGGCTTGGGAGTTAGAGCCTTACAATGCAGCTTGAAATGATCAATCAAACCCTTGACAATACTCTCACAATCTCTACATTCTTGTGCCCGTGTACATTAATCGAAGAGAATCAAAGATTGTAGAACCTGTTCCCATTACAGAACTCTGGTTCTGTGCCCCACCAAGGAAAGACCCCACCCCCACCCCCACCCCCACCAAAGACTTGAAACAATACCATTCCCACAGGACTCCAGAACACCTGCATTGTAGACTTGTGCGTTTCTTGCAAGAAATCACTCAGGCCCTAGAAATGATTGTTTTGTAATCTGCCTTCCCCACTTGTAATTTATGTATACAAGCTGTGTCTTTACTTCAGCATAGAGAGCATTCCTCTCTGAAAATAATTAATTAAACTGCTACCTGATTCCTGGCACTCCTGTCTGTGTGCCTGCTATGTGCAGCTCTGGGTATTCACAGGTTAGAGACTGGTCCTATCTGCACTACATAGAAAATCCTGTTAACAGTAAGGTGGCAAAAGCAGCATTGTTTTCCCTTGGGAATAGCTAAACTATGAAGATAGGATGGTCTGCTTATCTACAAGGATCCCAGCTGCACAAAGTTTCTCAGTCTTTTGCAGATTGACTGACACCTGTCTTGACTCCCAAAGACACCCAAGGATTCCAAATAACAAATTATGTCAGCTAGGGATGGGGCTTCATCCTTGACACATTCAGGGCCTCCTGTATGCTCAGGGTCCAGCGCTTCTTGAAAATGTGGCAACTTAAAAAGCCAAGTTCAGGGGACCCCTTAACGTTATCCATCTCACCCTTTAACTGTTGGTGATCCCCCAAGATCCTGTTTTGAGCTCTCTTGTCTTCTCACTCTTACTATCTCTTGATAACCTAATGAGCTCTTACAGATTTAATTATTGTCTCTATTCAGATAACTCCTAGATCAGCATATCCAGGTCCAATCTCTCTCCAGAACTTTAGTTAAAATCAATGTCTGTCTATTGGATATTTCAAACTGAATGGCCTATAAACAACTTAAACTAAACGTGTGTTGGTAAACAAAATGGGCTCTTAGCACTCAGTTCAACCTAGTGCCCTTGAAGAGTTTGGCCTTTGTTTCCTTGATTAGACTGAGTCCTTGGTGACCTCCTTGCCTCAGGGGAGGGCCTAGTTTACACACGAGTTTGAGTGACATGTTTGGGACATCAGGGGCTTTTAGGCCACTTGGGTTTAAGTTGCCTCTTTGTGATGATTTTAGGTCAAGTGGGTGAGTCGCATGTGTGACTCACCTTTGACCCTGAAAAAAGATATAAAACCAGGGGTTGGCTTTCTCTTTTTCAGAGCTATTACCCACAGCCATGGTGGCCCATGTGACTCTGGGCCAGCCCTTGTTATGAGCTCCCAGGCTGAACTTAGATGTTGGTAACTATGAATTGTATTTGGTCTGTATGTCCATGTTTGTAATTTGTTTGCATTTTTCTCTGAAGTTCAGGGTGCTGGCTTTTTCCCCTGAACTAAGTGAATGATGTCTGTATGCTGGATTAAAGTAAACTTGTCAACCCCTTAACATTGCTTTCCTTAGTAAAGCAGATCAAAAGAACCTGGGCTTTCGTAGCATGCTGGTAGCATACTTGTTGTTGGGCTTGTGTTGGTCTTTCACCCCCACAACAGCTGCTAGCCAGATTGTTGAAACAACATGTCTAAAATTGTACTCGTGATCTTTACCCCTAAAACGTCCCCTCTCTCCACCTTTCCTATATCTGTCAAAGGCACCATCAAAAGTTCTTTTCCTTATGCATAGATCTCACCGTGTAGCTCCCCATATAGTAAAATAATATTCTGTAATATTCATCACATCACAATTAATGCAGTCATACCTCAAACCCCATTTTCCTTCCAATTCTTTGTTATTAAAAAGTGCTGCAATAAATAACATATGCACATGTATAATATATGTACATGTATATATATATATATACATATACAAGTATGTATGCATGCATAATAGAATCTACACCATTTCTTCTATCTTTTTACCTTTCTTGCATTGTATATATAGTAGTGGTATCACTGGGTCAAAGGACACGTACAACTTAGCAGTATAATTCCAACTTGTTTTCAGTATAATTCCAACTTGTTTTCCAGAATGGTTAGACTTTCACAGTTCCTCCAAAGAGATCGTTAGTTTAACTGTCTTCGCACAGATATGGCAGAATTTATCTTTTCATCCTATGTCATCTTTGGCAAACTTATTGTATGGGGTATTGAAAAATTGTTTTAATTTTCATTTTTCTTATTATTGTTTTGCAACATCCTTTCACCTAACTATTGATAGTTTGTATTTTTTTCTTTTGAAAGTTTCAAGTTCATATTATTTGACCACTTGTCAAATGGATAATGCTTCTTGTTATGGGAAAGAGAGAAAACTTAGTCACTAATAACATTTGGTCTATCTATTAAGCATGATTAGTAATAAATGCTTAATATTAAGTGTTTTGCTCCTTTAATTATAAAGATGATGATGATACCCAAATGAGGACAATTTTGTCTTCCCTTTGTGATTCATAAACATCATCATCCCTGGTTCCAGTCTAGTGAAAGAACAGATGAATCAAGATAGACATTCATGGACCATGAAGCCAGATTGGCTTCAGCATAAGGGATTTTATGAAAACAGCTGCAGGATGTAGAAATAAAAAAAACCCAAGTGATTGTGAGAGCATTGAGGAGGGCATGTTTCTTCTGAATCATGAGAAACTAGATCTAGAGCAAAGTGAAAACAATTGCATCCTAGACTTAGTAGTTAGAATCAATGAGTTCTCCTAAACTTCCAGTTATAGTGGATTGCCTTTGCCATGTAATCCATATCCTTGAATGTCTGTAGTGGCCATTCAGGAGCCCTTGTTTAAAAAAACAAATACAAACACACACACTCACATGCACACACACACACACATTATGGCTATGCTAGCTAGCTTTCTTGCTAGTTAGCTAGCTAGATATCTAGGGAGATAGATAGAGCATTATTAAGCAATTACTATCTGTCAGGTACTGTACTAAGCACAGGGAACATAAATACAAGCAAAACTTGGTTAATAATTAGTTTTGGCCCTGTCCCCTCCAGCCTCTGCTCTTAATAAGCTTATATTCTAGTGAGGAAGACAGAGATATACGTATGTATGTATGTGTGTATATATACATATTCATATACTTATATATTATGCTGAAAAGGGATGGAGTTGGCATCTGGAGTGGCATAAGCTGGCCCAGGTTTAAAGAAATTATGATGGCTGCTGTGCGTGCTTTCACAAATGGAAGCTTAGGAAAAAACTCATCAATCAAAGAATGAAGCCATAGGGGTGGGAAAGCAGCCTCTGGAACAGAGATAGATAGGTGGTTTAATTTTTCATTCTTTTGATTTGCTCCAATAATTGTTATCCCAATAAATTATTGAGTTTTGTCTACTCTATTTTGTTATTCAGAGTATTCACAACTTGGTGTGTCAATAATGTAAAATGCGCTCCTTAGTACTTAGTTTAAGGGGTGCCCTTGAGGAGTTTGGCTTTTGTATACCTTGAAAGTACTTTCACCTGTTAAGTGCTAAGCCCCAGGCCCAAAGCCCTATCAGGTGTGAAACCTGTGTGGGCGTAGATTAATGACTTAGGAGGGGCCAACTCGGGAACCAATGGTCTCTGGTCTCTGGTCTTTGGTCTTTGAGGCGGGACTTGAGAACGCCAGAGGCTTGGCTGTGAGGAGAGGCAAGAAACTACAGCTGAAGCCAAAGCAGAGCCGACCCGTGTGTGGACCCAGGAGTTTGAGCGAGGACTTGAGGCCAGTGAATATGATTTATGCCATCTTGTTTTTCTGTGGCCTCCTAGCTACTCTTGTGAGGTGGGCCTACTGGGCCTGGAGGCTTGTGATCACAATATTGGAATGGGGAGGCTGGTTCACTAATTCGTTGCTCTGGGGCCTGAATAAATGTCTTGATGTCTTCTTCTTAGAGAATTCTATATACCTTGTGATTTCTAACCATTCAAATATATATATGATCCTTTTTGAGATCATAAATTTGGCCTTCTTACTACACTTGGGTAAGGTTTTCCGCCTTTTATTCTAAGTTTTTTCCAAGTTCTGCTCCAAGAGCTCTAATTTCATTTTTTATCTGTTACTTCATCTCTCCTTTTATTGCATCCATCCATATTTGGGGTTCTCTTGACTAAGTGCATACTTTTTTCCTGGGTTTTTCCTTGAGATTATTATGGAATTCTACTTTCTAGAATTTTACTTTGGGATTCTCTTAATACTGTCTTTGCGGTATGAATAGTTTTCTTCTGTTGGTTCATATCTTCAGCCTTTTCATTGTTGGATAGTAAAAATCTCATTGCTATTTTTTTGGTCAACAGAATTTTGAATGCAGTCCAGCCTAGACTGGTCTCTAACATGGGAATGGCCAGAGCTCAACAGAGCAGGCTAGAGGGAGGTGTGTCAGGACACAAAGCAGTAGTACAATTTATTTCAGAGCTTAACATGTTGAAGTACAGACAATGCTTATATACATAAGTGGGCTGGACTATGACATAATCATTTTTAGGTGTTGAGTTACTATTCCCATGGGTTCTGTGGGAACAGTATTATCCCATATCATGGGGGTCATGATTACTCTATGATGTACAGAACCAGAGCTCTGCAGTGGGAACAGGAGTATAGTATCTGTTAGTAACAAGGAATAGGGTTTGGGAATATGTGACAGGCAGCCCTGGGAAACAGGGGGAGCTAAATTTCTCAGTGAACACCCAATTCTAGTCCAACCAATACACTTTGCCAGAGGGCAAGATCATTCCAGAGTGCAAAGGATTATTGTTATGCCAATATCAGGGCACAATCTCTTTGTGGGCCCTTAGCTCTGGAAAACTGAGTGTCTCCAAATTATTTGGACACTTTCCATCTTCTCCTTATTCTACAGCTGTTTAAGTCATTGTCACACTTTCTTGTCCCTCAGTGCAGATCTCAGTGTAGGACAGGAGGCCCCTCTGTGGTTGCACCAAATTCTCAACCATCAGCTTGGAGTATGTAAGCAGACTTGGCTGGTTGTTACTTTTAGCCCTGTACCTTCCAGGAAGCTTGGTCTAGAGTACTAAAGAGGACAATAGGGAGACTAGGTTTGGGATACTAGTCTATATGCTCTGTACCTTTCTGCAGTTCTCTTTGAGCTGGGATCATATCCTAGTATCTGTACATTTCCCACCCTCCACCACCATTACCACCCCCTAATCCTAGGAATGCCATGACTGGAAGACACTATGTTGTCCTCTTCCCGTCTGTAAATACTGAACCAGTGGGGCTCTTCTCCCATCCAGGTTGTTGTTGTTGTGCTTACTTCTCAAAGAGGACCATGGCAACAAGAAGGTGATGCCATGACTTGCAAGTGAGTTGGATTCTCCTCCAGAGCCATCTGGGTCCAATGGTAAGATATAAATCAGGGCGCCTGGAGAGCCTGTATGGGACATCCATGTTGGAGAAACCATGGATAAAGAAGTTTAGTAGGAATCTTGTCATCTATGTTCTGCCTCCTCCCACAGTGGGTATGGGGATGCAGAAGAATAAAAATCAAGCAACCTTAATACTGGTCTTTTATTGTGAATATGTGTTTGTGTTTGCTGCTTCTTCTTTTTCTTCTTCTTCTTCTTCTTCTTCTTCTTCTTCTTCTTCTTCTTCTTCTTCTTCTCCTCCTCCTCCTCCTCCTGCTCCTCCTCCTCCTCCTCCTCCTCCTCCTCCTCCCCTCCTTCCCCACTTTCTCTCCCTCCATGTGTTTCTCTGTCTCTCTTTCAGTAAGCATCGCCTCCTTTTAGCTTATCTATCCTGTTTGTTGCTTCTCTGATTCCTTTTACTCTACTTCCTATTGTTCCTAAATGTTGTCTTAGAACAGAAATTCTTAACCTTTTGACAGACTAGTGAAGCCTATAGGCCTCTTCACAGAATAATGTTTCAAAATGTGTAAAACAAAATACATAGGAATACAAAAGAAACTAATTTTATTGAAATGCAGTTATCAAATTTTTTTCCAAAATAAATTGATGGACCACAGGCTAAGAACCCCTGTAGAGAAAGTCAGGTTTGACTAAGACTTTCATGCTACCATCTTTCCTGGAACTGACTAAACTTACTAACTAACTAAAACATTTTTGTTTTAGCAAACTTTATTTAACATCACCATAACTGATCTAATACTCCCAAGACTTTAGATGGGAATATAAAGAAAGAGAACAGACTTGAGCAAGCCCTGTAATCATCCTACAGTTATGACCTACCTTTCATTATACTCCAATCCTGGCGTGAATCCAAGACATATATTCCACTGTTCACCCCTTCTGCATTATGTCATCTCCTCCATTCGTATCCTTCTCAAGAGAATCAGAATTTGTACAGGTCAACCCTCTAGAATGATGAGACATCTCATAAACCATCCCTACCCCAACCCAGATATTGTCTCATTAGTCTATCTATAGTCTTGCCCACTAAATAGGTATTGGGAATTGGGTGAGAAAGAGGAGAAAAATGGTTTCTAGGAAGAGTTGAGTTAAGCATATTCTAAGGATGGCCAGCTGTTTTTTTTCTGTGATATACCTAGCTTCTACCTTTTTGTCTAAGCTTACGAATGATGAGCGTTGTCCTCATGAGATATTATTAGAAGTCACTTAACTCTGTAACCTTCATTCCTTCATTCATCCATCACATTTAGTGAGCATCTGCCATGCACAAAGCACTTTGCCACCCTCTCACTATCCAAAGCAGCAAGTGTCTGTAAATAGACATGAATTACAAAGAACTGCCTTGGTTACAGTCTCTAGACATATAACAAATCTCACAAGCAAATGCACCCCCATCTAGCAGCCATAGAAAGCAAAAGTTGGGAAACTGTGACACAGGGACCAAATTCAGCCCATCATCTATTTTTTATAGCCCTTGAATTATCTTTTGCTTGTGGGCAGTACAAAAAGGGACAGCAGGCTGGACTTGGACCCTGGACCATAGTTTGCCAACCACTTTGTGCTATAGGATCTGATCCTGTCATGACTCCTGAGAGACATTTCCCCCCATATTTATCTTTTCCCTCTCTAGGATGTTTAATCTTGACCCTCTTGAGGTTCCTAATGTGCAAGAAGATATCTCTCATCTCTGTGCCATTGCAAATATTCCTTGACTCCTTCCTTATTCTCACATCATCTTCCTTCATGACTCAGTTCAGGTGCTACCTTAAATTGATCTACTTCAGTGTAATTCTCAATCAGTAGGTGTAATTATTACACCTACTATGTGCCCAGCACTGTACGAGGTGCTGGGGATCCAGGGGGAGTGAGGAAAACCTGCAAGTACAAAAAAATGAACAAACCACACTCAAAATGAGCTTACATTCTAACGGGAGAGACAATGAGCATATATAAAAACATATATAGCATAAAGTTAGCAAATACAAATATATAAAAGTAGTTAAAGAAGGCAGTTTGGGAGGGAGGTCACAGCAATTAGAGGGAACAGGAAAGACTTCATGCAAAAGATAGCATCCAAGTTGCCTTTTAAAGGAAGAGTAAGATTTGATGAAGTAGAAGTTAGGAGAGGGTATTTCAGAGATGAGGAACAGCCAGTGCAAAGGCTGAAGGTGGAATGCCATGGGTGAAGACCAGAGAGATGGTCAGTTTGGCTATAACGTGAAAGAGGAGAAATAGTGTCCAACAAAGCTAAAAAGGTAGAATGGACCAAGGTTGTGTAGAGCCTTAAAAGCTAAATAGGGGAGTTTATATTTATCTGAAAGGCAATAGGAAGCCACTGGAATTGGTCCCATCGTCAATTCACCCTCTACATGAAGTCCTTCCTGACCCCACCAACTGACAGTGTGTGTTGGTAAGCAAAATGGGCTCCTTAGCACTTACTTCAAGAGGTGCCCTTGAGGAATTTGGCTTTTGTTTGCTTTGAGTGATTCAGCTATTTCATTGAATCTTTCTAAGTGCTAAGCCCCAGGCCCAAAGCCCTGTTAGATGTAAAACCTATGTGGGTGTGGATTAATGACTGAGGTGGGGTCCAAGGTGGGGCTGCCTAAGGGGAGGTGTTAACTCCAGAGCCATGCCATGTTGGGTGCTGACCTAGTCTATGTGGATGTGAGCCTCCCAAGGTCCTAGGGGGAGGGGCCAACTTGGGAACCAATGGGCTCTGGTCATTCAGGCGGCATGTTGCCACCGCCAGCGCAGCCACAAAGTCTAGCGCAGTCTTGGAACAAAGTGAGGGCGAAAACTTCCCCCGCTGGTGCCTCGGCCTCTAGCAGCCTTTCGTAGACCTGAGACTGAAGGAGGAGGCGAGGAGGCACCCCGAAGGCGAGCTCCCGGTGCTCGATCGCTGTGTCGGGGTTGGAGGCTGCGAGGAGGGGTGAGCCAAGAGACAGCTACAGCCAAAGCCAAAGCAGGAGCTGCGGAAGCAGAGCCGACCCAGAAGCAGGGCCAACCTGTGTGTGGACCAAGAAGTGCCAAGCAAACACTTGAGGCCAGTGGGTAATCTTCTTATCAGAGAGGGGAAGCATAAATATGATTTGGTTTAATACCATCATGTTTTTCTGAGGCCTCCTGGTTACTCTTGTGAGGCAGACTTATTGGGCCTGGAAGCTTTTGATCGAAATATCAAAATGGGGAGGCTGGTTCTTGGGTCTGTTACTTTGGAGCCTGAATAAATGCTTTAATTCTTCTGCCTTCTACTTAGAGAATTCCTTATATCTTGCAGTTCTGAACCATTGAGACATACATATGATTCTCTTTGAAATCATAAATTCTGCCTTCATATTACACTCCACCAGCTGACAGTGCCCTCCCTAAACTAATTTGTATTCATTTTCTATTTGTTCTGTATATATTTATTTAGGGAAGCAGTATGACCCAGAGGATAGAGAGCCAGGCTTGGAACTAGGAAGACTTGAATTCAAGTTTTGCCTCTGATATATATTGACAAGTCACTTAACTTCTCAGGCAATGCTCTCAGATTATAAGTTGAAGAGAAGGTACCAACATGCATTGATAGGAGTTTCCCCACCCAGGAGTTGCATATCCTGATGAAAATACAGGTCTGGTTTTAGATATGCATATGCATATGTATACATATGTGTGTACACATATAGTATGTTTGTATAATAAAGATCTTTCTGGGAAACATATATACACATAAATATACACATACACATACACATACACACATACATATACATATATGTATACATATACATATACTGTTATTTGTCCTTCATTTTTGAAGAGGACCAATGACATCATGGGTGATATCTTGACTTGCACATGAATTGTATTTGAGTGAGGCAAAGTTACACAAAGTCATCAGCCTCATTCTTCCTGAGTCATCAAAGTCCAGTGGCAAAACAAAATCCAGGTAACTGGTGATGGCCTAGGATGCAGTGGATGACCTTGGCATCTTTGATATCTGACGAAGCTCTAAGTACTCCACAATGCCTGCTTCAGCCACCTTCATGGTTGTTGGAACAAATTGTTCTCATCTGCCCATTGTGCCAGGGGAAGTCTTCACATGCTTGGTACAGACATCCCCCTAATGCTCAGAAGAGTTTGACACCTGTGGGTTACCCTCAACCTGGTTTAGCCAGTTTGCCCAGATAGCTTTACCAAGGTATGACTGGGAGGACTAGCACCTCTAGTACAAGGACTTGCCAAGCCCTTTTCAGGGCTGCTCATCCATCTTTGGTGTCCATCTACGACCCAACTCTCACAAGTGGCTCCAAAAAGTCATAGCATGCACAATGTGTGATATAACGCAACACAATATCGTATGTACATATATATAGATATGTGCACATGCATATACATATGTGTTTATTATATGTACATGAATATTGGTGCATATTTATATGTATACATATGATATGTGTATTGTGTACTCTCATTTTTATCTATGTATCCCCATAACCTAGTATGGTGTCTGGCACATAACAGAAACCTAAGAAATGTTTGTACATTGATTGATTATTGATCCATTCCCACCATCCTAAACTTTGGATATCCAGTTACCTTTCTTATTTTGAATAAAAATCCTTTGTTTGACCTTACCACTTAATCTTATTGCATTTTTCTTCTTCCTTTCACTTCCAAACATACTGAAAATAAAATTCTCTCTCTGCTGCCTCCATTTTCGCACCATTCATTTCTCTGCATAGTGAACTAGAACATAGAATATTAAAGCTCAAAGTAATTTTAACTATTTTGTGGCCAACTCTGTTTTTCTTTAGTTGATGAAGAAAATGGAGTTAAAGTTACATACCCATACCGTAGCTTATTAGTGGCTAAAGTAGAACAAAAACCTAGGACTATTATCTCTGGTTTCAGTCATAGTAAGATGACTATTTCCTTCAGTGACTCTTGTTTATTCTCTTGTTCTCTAACTGTGACAATTTCTGAAGCTATAATTCGTTGCTTTCTGTTCCTGGTTCTCTCCTCTCTCCTTTGAAGAACTTAATGATTTTTATTAGTTCAACTAAGACTTTTTATTTGAGTGACTTACTTATCCATCAACGTTGAGAATTATGACTTCTGACTCAAGTTCCAGCCCCCAATCTCCTAATGTCAGTTGGACATTTTCCCCTGCATTACTGTCACTAAAAAAATCAATATGTCTTAAACTGAGTGGATGTATGAATGAACTCAGCTTTTAAGGAAAAAAAATTGTTCCAGCAGTGGCATGAATATGTGATGAAGTAAGTGACACAAAAAGACACAAACATGGGGCTAGGTGAGTCAGACTATAAGTCAGGCTATAGACTGATTTTAATGGAGTTACTGACAGTATTTTATACACGTTAATTGCTGAGTCATCCTGACTTCTAAGAAGAGTACAATAAAGCACTGGTTAAGTTTTTTATCTCCTTGTTCCTTGGAGTGAGATACTATTTTTTCCTCATGGCTAACCAAATTGAAACATTTATGTTCTCTCCCACATAGATAATCAGACTGAAACATTTCTGTCATCTTCCATATAGATAATCAGCTTTGAAGGCAAGTTTTCTTTGCCAAGTCTTCTTTTCCTGAAGCTGGCCTTTGCCATGCATAGCCCCATTCTCAATTGACCTTGCCATGCAAAGATCTAAGAGATGGCTTCACAGAGCTTTAATGAGGGATAAACAGGATATAGCTGGCTGTCCATAAAATTTCTTCTAAAGAACCTCATTTTTTTAAAAAATTTATTTTTAAATTTATTTTTGACATGTTTGGTTTTCAGCATTGATTTTCATAGGCGTTTGAATTACAAATTTTCTCCCCATTTCCTCCCCCCCCCCC
>CM053622.1:473536815-473557233 GCA_028646595.1 Phalanger gymnotis | reverse complement strand
TCCTGGGCTGGAGCCCTGCTTCCCTCTGCCACTTTGTGGATTCTGCAGTTCTAGAATTGCTTCAGAGCCATTTTTTTATAGGTTTTTGGAGGGACTTGGTGGGGAGCTCACGCCAGTTACTGCTTTCCAGTCGCCATCTTGGCTCCACCCCCAAAGACCTGAATTCTAATCCAGCCTCAAACACTCACTAGTTATGTGAACCTGGGAAAGTCACTTAACCTGTTTGCCTTACTTACCGGAGAACGAATTGGTAAACCACTCCAGTACATTTGCCAATAATCTCTTATGGAGTAATGAGTCAGACGCAACTGAACAACAACAAAGACTCTGTAATGGGCCTTCCTCTCTTCTCCCAGCATAGGCTCTCCTTTGTTTCAAATAAGATATCTTTAAAGTGCTTAGCAGAGTGCCTGGCACATAGTAGGTACTTAATAAATGCTTGTTCTCTTCCCTTTTTTCCCTTAGACCTTTGTTGATCTCATCAACTCCCACAAGTTTTATTGTTATCTCTATGAAAAAAATGACCACATCTATAGATGTGACACAATATATCTCATAGATTCTGGTTTTGCATTACCAACTGACTGCCAGACATTTCTACCTATGCAGTTCCATGGGCATTTAAATTCATCATGTCCC
Source organism: Phalanger gymnotis (assembly GCA_028646595.1). NCBI lineage: Eukaryota > Metazoa > Chordata > Mammalia > Diprotodontia > Phalangeridae > Phalanger > Phalanger gymnotis. Next base: position 473,556,594 of record CM053622.1, on the reverse strand, counting down.
AAATGGAAACATTATATTTCACCCAAAATGCATTCCTCCTCCAGACGTCACTGTTTCTGTCACTTAAATTGACAACTTTGTGGTAATCCTTCCTTCTCATATGCCCATCAATTGGGAAATGGCTGAATGAGTTGTGGTATAGGAATATAATGGAATACTATTGTTCCATAAGAAATGATGAGCAGGCAGGTTTCAGAAAAACGTGGAAAGACTTGCATAACCTGATGCTGAGTGAAGTGAGCAGAGCCAGGAGAACATTGTACACAGGAATAGTAATATTGTGTGATGACCAGCTTTGATAGATTTAGCTCTTCTCAGCTTTACAATGATCTAATGCAATTCCAAAAGACTCATAATAGAAAATGCTATCCACATCCAGAGAAAAAACCGTGGAGTCTGAATTCAAATTGAAGCATACTATTTTCTTTTTTTTTTTTTGTCATTTTTTCTTTCTGGAGGTTTTTCTCTTTTGGTCTGATGCTTCTTTCACAACATGACTAATGTGGAAATATGTGCATGTAGGGCCTATATCAGATTGCATGCCATCTTGGGGAAGGGAGAGGAGAAGGAGGAGGGAAAATTAGAATTCAAAATCTTATAAAAGTGAATGTTGAAAACTGAACATTAATTTTTTAAAAAGTAATCCTTCCTTCTCCCTTACCCCTCTTCATATTCAATTAGTTGCCAAGTCTTGTTGATTCTGCCTCCACAACATCTCTCTATCTATCCTTTTCTTCCTACTTACATAGGGTTGTTATGGGTGATGATGTGTAATGATGGGTGATGATGATGATGATGAAGGCTGGCATTTACATAGCACTTCAAGGTTTGCAAAGCACTTTACATATTATCTCATTTTATCCTCACAACAATCCTGGGAGGCAGGTACTAATATTATTATTATCCCCATTTTACAGATGAGGAAACTGATGCAGACAGTGGTTGTGACTTGCCCAGAGTCGTATAGCTACTAAGTATCTGAGGCCACATTGGAATTCAGTCAAGACTTTCTGATTCTAAGTCCAGAGGTGTATGGACTATGCCCCCTTGCTGCCTAGACCTTTATTTAGGCCCTCCCTGCCTCTCTCTCTTCTTTCAGTCTTAATGATTTCCAATCCATCTTCCACACATCTGCCAAACTGATATTTCTAAGACACAAATCTAATCAGGTTACCTCTTCTCCCAACATTCATATTAAAAAATCTTCACTGGTTTAATGTTCCCTTTAGAATAAAATACAAAATCATTATATTGATACCCCCACCTTTCAAATCTTATTTCATGTTTCTCTCCTTTACACAATGTCTCTCCCAGTCAAACTACCTTAACCAGATGTTCCCTTTATATGGCATCTTTTCTTCAAACTGCAAGCCTTTTCACAAGGGATCCTCATACTCTCTCTACACAACTCTGCCTCTTGGAAAACTCAGCTTCCTTCAAGGCACAGCCCAAGTAACACCCACTACACAAAGGCTTTACCAATCCCTCTAGTCGTTAGCAAGACTTTCCCTTTTAAAATTATTTTTGTACTGTTTTGTGAATATATTGTGATTCCTTTTCTTTTTGGCTATTGCTCACCCCACATAAAATGGAAATTCCTTAAAGAGAGAGACATTTTGCTTTGTTTTTGTCTTTGAATTCCCAATGCCTTGCACACAGTAGAAACTTTTAAAAAGTAATTGTTGGATCCAATTGAATTGAGCCAAGCTATTGGTCATAGGATTAAAGTCTTAAGACCATAGAGTTAGAGCTGAAAGGGACTTCAAAGAATATCAAATTTAAATTTTATTTTATAGATCAGATGAAGTCAGAATTCATAGCACATATTAGGTGTGTGGTATCTTGACTGTTATGAATGGACTTGCCTAGTAGCTTTCCCTGACTGTCATGGACATGACAGAAATTGAGTGGAAGTTGGGCTCTTCAATTGATTTTCTAACACCATGTTGAGAGAGGCAACAGGAAAGAGAGGGTTACAGAGTTCTCATTATTATGAAGATTAATGTACTTTCAAGTAAGCCATCATTAAAGATTGTATGGAAACACAGAACGACAGTTTCTGGCTCATACCCACATCCACCTGCTGGAAATTCTGACATATTCTTGACAGTTGGTGCTGTCAAGTCTAATATTTGGTTTTGGTACTTTGACTCATCTTATCTTGTTTACTCATCTTGTTGGGGTAGTTCTTAAACTCTAGAAGATGTGAAACCTAGTAATTTAACTATATGTAATATACTTCATAGTACTGTGTGTATTGTAACCAGTGAATGTTAATAAAATAGAAATATTCTCCATTTAATAAGATTCCCCCCCCCTTCTTCTCTTCTTCTTTTCATCTATACATACAAGCTTTAACTACCCTGGTAGCCTACTAAATTATCCAAGGTATTTGCATTGCTCAGACTATACAATTTACAGGGAAAGAAAATCAACACTGCTAATTATTGGCAAATGTTGCTGCCTTCTCTTCAACCATGCTCACACAGACGTATGGCCCTCCCTATGGACACAGGACATGATTAAGGGGATATAAGGCCAGTTTCCCTTGTCATCCCTTCATTCCCTGCCCCCCTCCCATAATTGTTTTTTAAACCTCTCTGGCTGACATTCTGTCGGGTCTTCAACTGCCCTACTGAAATGCCAATCCCATTATTAAGGGATTGATGTTTTCCTTGTTTCTCAATGTAAAAGACATTGAATTATCTGAGCTAGGTTCTGACTTTAAGGTATAAAATTGCTAAGTTATTCAGCTTCCCCTACCCCAATCCCATCTTTTCCTATCATTACATTTCTCTCTTTGGTTTAAATTATTCTAATTAGAAGAGCATTGTACTTGCAATTAGAGGGCTTGATTTCTCCTTCCTTATTCTCTTCAATGGTGCAATCTTCTTTCCGTATACATACATCAATGATGGAATCATGTGTGACTATGGGCAAAATATTTCATATCTATGAACCTCACCTTCTTCCTCTGTAAAATGGGAATAATAGTAATTCCTAAATTACGTACTCCCTGGATTGATGGGAAGAAAATTCTTTGTTGACTTTGAAGCATAATAAAAGTGTGAATTACTGTTTCTTATTAATTTCTTGGAATTGTTTGAGTCCCCCGTTAGGGCAAATCTATTTCTTTCTCACAAAATGGTATGAAGGACAACTTCATACCCTGCAGAATTTCTGTGCTAACCCAATCCTATCATATGTTCTCTGAGATCACAGCTAGTATAAGCTGAAATACTAAAAAAAAAAGTTCAAGTAGGTTGCATTGTCCTACTTGTACCTTGCCTAAGGAATCATACCTACCGCTAACAAAATTTGTTTTTAATAGGCTACTGAAAACACCAAGTATTTTTGTGGGGTTTTTTTTTTCAATTTTTATGGGAGAAAAAGATAGGTCACATATATGAAAAGAAAAGAACCAAAGTATGAGACAGAGAACAGATGACAGATTTTTTCAAGGATTTGCTGCTGATCTCTTAAGAATTCTTTTTTAAGGTAGTAATTAGAATATTTAAAGTGAATGTCTTTACCCTGGTGAAAACCCATGCCAAGAACTCACTTTCTTCTCTTCTCTACCTTTGCACCTCTTAGAATCTCTAGCTTCCCTTAAAGCTTACCTCAAGTGGCACTTTCTCTATGAAGCCTTTCCTTATCCCCCTAGTTACTCATTTCTCCTTGCCTAAAAATATATCTTGTATTTATTTTGTATATGATTATTATATATGCACATGTCATTTCCCCCAACAGAATGCGATCTTCTAAACGATAGTGACTGTTCCATTTTGGCTTTTGTGTCCTCAGTACCTAACACAATTACTAGCACTTAATAAATATTGACCCATGAATTCAGAGAAGATAAAAGCCATCAGAATATTAAAGGAAAATTCAACGTATGGAATTTAAAACAATGATATGATAAAGAAAATTTTAAAGAATGCACTTATTTGAGACACAGGACTTAGAGAATTCTCTACTCCTACCATCTAGTAGAAAAGCAGTTTAAACTGTACAAGTTATATGCCATTGAGTAATTATGTTCAATTTAATTCCAGAACTAGTGTCTTCTATGATCAAAATACTATGTCAGGTAGTAGAATTACAAAGATAAGAAATTACAATACTTTTTTCAAGGAATTTATGATATGGTAAGGGGATAAGACACATATGAAAAAAAACTAGTTCAATTTCTGGTATTATGCCTACAGAGAAGAAATCTGATCAGCTTTAGAGATTTAAGGAGATGGTAGAATCAGAGAAGACTCCATGGAGGAGGTGAAGTTATTGTCATGAAGGGAGCTATATTATGAAAGAGAGGAAAGATCTTAACAGAGAAAACTGGAATCTACATGAAGTAAGGGAACACCATATGGTCCACCTCTTTTCATAAAATAGAGAGAGGTGAAAGGAAGCAGACCGAGTTGGAAAAAGGCTAGTAGCATAATTTGGCTAGAACAAATAATGTGGGCAGTAGGGTGAGATGATTAAAGATAAACTGGAGCCAAATTATGGAGGACTTTAAATCCTTTAAATGGTTAATGAAATTTGTAATGAAAAATCTAATTAATGGAATTTAGAATAAGAAAGACATTTATAGCTCACATATTTCAATCCTTCCATCTTGTATATGAGGAAGCCAAGACATAGAGATATTTAAAGACTTGCCCCAGATCACTTTCCATTTTGAGTCTAGCACCCAGATTTTCTGATTCCTAGTCCAGTGCTCAGTGGAAACTAATGATCTGCATTCTTTGTTTTTATAAAGTAATTAGCCAAACACAAGGTCCAACTCTTATCAAAAGGATCTCTCAATCTTTACCGAGCTTAGTATTTCAAAATAATAACTATAGGAAAAGCCATGATATGAAAAACATTCCTTTTATTCAGATAATTTCAAGTGATTTGCAGTATAAATTGAGTTGTTCTCTACTTCAAATAATGCATCTTTAGTAATCTAAGTAATAATGAAAGCCTAGATGATGAATGTTAAATTGTAAGCACATGTAGTCACTTTCACACAAAATCTCATTTTAATATATTCTTCGCCAGGCAGGATTTTTACCATTTTATTGCCATAGATGCTGTTGAGAATAAAAACAATAGGTCATATTTACAAAGCACCTTCCTCGAAGCAACATTCTGAGTTTGGTCACTTAATTAATGTCATGGAATCATAAGAATATAACTGGAAGTTCTGGAATTTTTGAGATCATCTAGATAGGTAATTTTCAAACTTTTTTATCTGGGGCCCCCTTTACATTCTTAAAAATTATTGAGGACACCCCCAAGAGTTTTCGTTTATGTGGGTTATATCTATTGATATTTACTATTTGAAATGTAAACATCTTTTTGTTATTACAAAAATAGTTTTGACCTTAAATACACCCTTGAAGGGTTTGGAGGCACTCCAGAGGAACCTCTGATAGCTCAGCCCACTTACTTTAGGAAATGGAACCAGACAAGTTAAGTGATTTGCCCAGTCCTGATTTTAGAGATAAGGAAAGTAAGGCTCATTGAAGTTGAATGAACTTGGGAGACACAACAAGTGAATGGCAGAGTCAAAGTCAGATCCAAATCTCCTGATCCCAGTAGCAGAGTTCTATCACAGCTTGCTACAGTGTCACTCAGTGAGGTGATGGACCTTGTTCAAGGTCATATACTAGCTTTATTTGCTCTAATTTGATACTTACAAATATGGAAGTTTAGGAGGAAAATGGAAAGGGTCCAAAGGATGTTAACAATTAAAGGGAAGGAATTTATGACTTATGACAATGATATAGTAGATAGATGATATTTACCTGAAGTAAATAAACCTGGTAGGACATTTCCTGAGAATGAATGGATGTTACATACAAGATAAATACTTTTATTGATTCATTGAAAGCAGAGTCTTAAAATGCTTCTTAAGAAACTTCAGTTAGATGTCAGTGCTAGCACAGAGGATGGAAATATCCTGCACAACAAAAAGTTGGGAATTATTAGCAATTCTCTAGGTTAAGGAGTAGGAAATTTTTCAGATCAGGGTAAAACAATCCATTTTTGTTTTTGCATTAAATAGACAGTAAATAGTAAATAGACAACTTAGTTAAATAGATGGAGGCAGGGGGAAGAGAAATATATAATATTGCACTCACTTGCCTTTAAATTAATATTGAAAAATAAAATTTGATTCAGTAAATGCAACAGCTCTATTGGTCTATTGGCAACGCAATCCATTTTTCATCTCTATGCCTTTGCAATAGATGTTCCTCATGAATGGAATTTGTTCCCTCTTCATCTTCTTCTACTTTTTAAAATCCTTGGTTTCCTTCAAGACTCAGTGCATTTCTACAAGAATCTAGTGCCCTTGCCTCCTCCAGGTACTAATTTACTCCCTCTCAAAACTATCTTGCATTCGTTTGTCATGTATCATGTATATAGCTGCCTATACATGTGTGTATATATATGCATATACATGTAATTCATATTATCTCCCCTATTATACCATAATATACTTGAAGGTAAAGACTTTGATCTTTGATCTCCAGTATGTAGCACAATGACTGACACATAATATGCAACTAATAAATGTTTGTTGAATGCTATATACATCACATATATTTCATTTACATGAAGAGAAATAGGGGAAAGAGAGAAGAAAGATGGAAAGAGAAAAATGAGGTAGGGATAACAACAGGCAGAAAAAAATGAGAAAGAGACAAACGGAGGAACAGGGAGAGAGACACAAGCTAAATGACAGATGAATGGAAAAAGACTCAAATTCTGAGAAGGGCATGTGTTATTCCTTTTAAAAGGTTCTAGTGGTTACCAAACATTTTAATTTTTTTTTCTCTGTATTTGACAGCCTAAAATTTCTACGAACAGGAAATGGGACTTTAATATGTTTTCTACAAAAAAAATGAAAATTGTGGAAATCACTGCACATTTACCCAGATCCAACTGAGAGATCCAGAAAAAGAGAAGCTTACCTTTGGAAACACAGGGAGAAAAGCCACAATGGTCACTTCTTTGTGCTGATTCTCTTCGGTGGCTCCAAATCTTAGGATTAAGTATTTATTTTAATTTGCTTCAAAAACAGTAATCAGCAGACACTTTAAAAAAAACATGGAAATCCCTCAATAGTTTCTAAGAATTCCCTTTAGAATAAAGTAAAGTTGTCCTACTGGGCATTGTGGACTTGGAAACCTGATCAACAAATCCCATCAGACACAGCAAGTTGCAACAATTAAAAACATTTAAAGTCCTTCACAAACTACCTTTCAACATGCAATTTACATTACTCTTCTTCATCTCTTTTGCAGTTCAGCCAAACTAGCCTTCTTGCTATTCCTCACACAGCATTTCATCTACATTTCCATTTCATCGTATAACAAAGTTCCCATTGCCTGGTATACACTGTGTCTTCAACAGAATTCCCAGCTTCTTTCAGAAAGGCCCCCAGCTCAGAAGTTCCCAAATTTTCTTGATTCACCCACATAATTTTGTATAGCATACTAGCCTGAAAATCATACTGAACAGTTCCATCCACTAAGTAGTTAAGTCTAAACAGCTTAATAAGTATTCATGTCCTAACAACTTAGCCATTTGGAAAAAATACACATAAACTGAAAGAATAATATTTTCTTTTCATTTTTAAATAGCCAGAATTACTTACTAATGGAATGTATGCATCTACCAGGCACTGAACAACTTCTTAAATCCTATAATCAGATTGGATATCACTATGTTCATTTCCTATTCCATTTCCTATTCATGAGGGACTTCCATTTCATCACAGCAACTGCTGAAAACCCAGTTTTGCAAAGATATGACACTGCAAACAAGAAAGTTTGAGAAGTTATTGGCATAGTGGAAAGTACAAGAAAAGAAAAACATATCTCAGACACTCAGAACATCATCAAAAATGCAGCACAATGTATTATCAAAAATGAAAATAAGTTTGTGCTATTCACATGGTGCTGAGAGATGTTCAGTATTGCTATGTTTCCAAAAAAAATTTCAAATATCCTTGTGAGTTCACTGTGATGTCCTGGAGCACATAGCTTGGGAACCACCCATTAGTGTCCTTGCCCTAATTCCCTTGTGTTTTTATATGTAAATATATACAATATCTATATTATATGTGTGTATGTATAATGTACTAATATGTGCATGAGTTGCTCTACCCCCATGCCCCCACCATAGAATGAAGGCCCTTTCAGAGCCAGGAATATTTCTCATTTTTATTTTTAGCTCTAGCATTTATCACAGTACATAGGACATAGTAGGCACTTAAATTCTTGATGGATTAATTTAATGGATTATATTCTTTTATTTATTTATTTTATTATGAACTTGAATGTAAAAAAAAAGTGTGTTTCCATACATGGAGTAGAACTGAAGAAGAGAGTTGTGCTTGAAATGGTGGATCTCTTTTTTTTTGTTCAGTTTGCTTTTACTTTAAATATAAAGTACCATAAGTTCAACACGTAACTTTCAAAGCTGTGTGACTCGTCTGTGAGTCTGTCTGACCTTCTATTCTCTTCTGGGGATTTAAAGCTGTATAAATAAGTGTGTGTGTGTGTGTGTGTGTGTGTGTGTGTGTGTGTGTATTTCAATAATCTTTTCTTCTTCCTTTTTTATTTTTTCTTCTTATGCTATCTTTATCCCCCTCTTCCTCTTATGCCCTCACTGGAAAATAGAAAAACAAGATGCTTATTAAAATATGAATATTCAAGTAAAACAAATTCTTTTATTAGATATGTCCTCCAAAATCTGTTAATCTTCATCTTGGGTCAATCTCAGTAAGTTGGTAACATGCTTCATCATCAGTCTTCTAGAATAATGGTTGGTCATTGCATTGATCAGAGTTCCTAAATCTTTCAAAAATGATTTTCTTTATGGTGTCATTGTTGTATAAATTGTTCTTGTTCAACTCATTTCATGCCATGTCATACAAATCTTTCCAAGTTTCTTTTAACTGTCCATTTTGTTATCTATTATAAGAGAATAATCTTCAATTACATTATAGATGATAATTTCATCAGCAATTCCTCAATTGATGGGATTATTAATGATGGGTGATTTGGAGCATTTTGCTTTTACCATTTAATTTCTGTCATGTATTTGTCTTATACGGAAGAGACCACCAATTTGCAATGGGTTGTAAACTGTGTTTTCTCCATGTAGATCTACATGGATCTGCCTAAATGTGGCTTCAAGGAAAGCATGAATCTCTAAAGTGTTGTAGTAGGAAGGCCGAATTTATCATCTCAAAGAGAATCATACATATGTCTGAGCAGTTCAGAATCATTAGATAGAAGGAATTCTCTAAGTAGAAGGCATCAAAACACTTATTTAGGCCCCACAGTAACAGACCCATGAACCAGGCTCCCCATTCCAATATTTTGACCAAAAGCTTCCAGGCCCAATAAGCCTGCCTCACAAGAGTAATCAGGAGGCCACAGAAAAATATTTGGTAGTAAACCAAATCATATTCACTGGCCTCAAGTCCTTGCTCGCACTCCTGGGTCCACACACGGGTCGGCTCTGCTTCTGCAGCTCCTGCTTCGGCTTCTGCTTTTTTTTTTCAGCTTCAGCTGCAGCTGTCTCTTGGCTCACCTCTCCTCACAGCAGAGCCTCTGGCGTCCTCAAGCCCCACCTGAATGACCAGAGGCAATTGGTTCCTGAGTTGGCCCCTCTTAAGTCATCAATCTACACCCACAGAGGTTTCACATCTGATAGGGCTTTGGGCCTGGGGCTTAGCACTTAGCAAGATTATAAAAAAACAGCTGAATCACTCAAAGTAAACAAAAGCCAAACTCCTGAAGTGCTAAGGAGCCCATTTTGCCTTATCGGCACAAGTGTTCTTCACCCACTTTTGTCCAAGGGGAATTTATTACTACGAGGAGCAGAATAAGAGGTTGAAGGCAGAGGTTAGCTATTGTCCTCTTCTCAGAGAAAGGGTATTGGGCTAGAATTATATGTCTGCCCCATTTCCCCAATACTGTTAGTCAAGAGCAAATAATTTCTGACTTCAAAATGAATTCCTAATCACTATCCCTAAAAAGAATGGAGTACCCCAAGCTTGACTACTTTCTTGCCAAATGCCAATTCCACAATGAACAACATAGCAAATAAATTCATTTATCTGTAGCAAACAGAAATCAGAATATATACCAAACAATAAAGAAAGTATATAAGCTCTCTCTCATTGAGAGTGATGCATCTCAGCTCAACTCACCCAAAGAAAAATTCCCTGAAATTTCTAGTTTGGTAAGCTGGAGACAGGGACATGATCAAAGTGTCAACTCTTCTACATATTGGCTTCTTTTCACAGTATCTTTCCCTTCAGGGACTTGAAGACAATCTAGAACTGTGGATATCAAAACTAGAAGCCAGAAAACTAAGATATCTTCTCATTCTTGCTGTGAAAGCTCTCCCTTTCATACCAGTGCATCATTGGGCAATCAGTCTCCACCAATGACGTAAGCCTTATGTAAGAGCCATGGGATATCAATAAAAAGAATGTTAGTCTTAGAATCAGAATACTTGAGTTTGAATCTTACCTCTCCCTCTCCTCCTTGCTGAACCCATAGAAACACACAGATTTGTGGTTTAATATTTTGTGACCAATGGGATATTACAGGGAAATGAAGAGATTACAAGAGACAAATTATTCAGTTAGCTGTCAGAGTGTTGGCTATTGTGGTTGCCTCCACTTTCTGTGGGCATATGGCAGAATCAAACCCATAGAGTAAAATGTGGTTAAGTTCCCAGGGGTAACTTTTGAGAGAATAGGTACCAAAGATTAGAGGACTTCAAATCATTTCTGATGAAAAGATCACATCTGATTAGGTAAGTTGAAAGGTAAACACAAGAAATAAGATAAACATGGAAAGGTAAATAAATGTATTTGAGCAATTGGGAGGGACTATGTAGTTCTATGTAGATCTAAAACTGTAATAGGGAGGGAGAAATGTCGCCCCACAGAATCTTTATGTCTTAAGAGAGTTTAAGAAAAAAGGATTACTTCAGGCTGTTGTTGTTGTTGTTCAGTCATGTCTGACTCTTCTTGACCTGATATGCAGTTTGTTTGTTTTTGGCAAAGATACTGGAGGAGTTTTGTCATTTCCTTCTCTAGCTCATTTTACAGATGAAGAAACTAAGCCAGAGAAGATTAAGTTGACTTGCCCAGGGTTACACAGATAGTAAAAGTATTGAGAGTGTTTTAATAAAAATAGATTTTCTCAGGAAAGACTGATTTTATTTTGAAAGGAAAAAGAAGAGGAAAAGAAGCTAGAGCAAAAGGAATCCACTAAAGGAATTTACTATTTCTCAAAATTGAAGTACGTGAGAAGAAAAGCACACAAACATGGAGGAAGGAGGGGGCAGATATCATATGAATTTTACTTTTTTCTGAAACGAAGAAGGTTGAGCACATATGCATATATAGTTTGGTGCAAATACATAAACTGAAGAGGGAAATGAGGGGGTACAAGAGGAATAATAATATAGAGAAAAGGAGAGTCTCAAGCAAAACAAACTTCTTAATCCTGAGGTGGCAAATAAAAGAAAAATTTTAAAAAGACCTAGGATTTAAGAAGGTGTCCATCAATAGGAGAACAGCCAAGCAAATTACAGAAAATATTAATGTAATGTAAAATTTTCACCATAAGAAAGGACAAAAATAGTCTATTTCAAAGAACTGTGTATAGTATGAACTGATGTAGAGTAGAGCACAAAGAGAACAATTCATATAAGGACAATGACATTTCAAATGAAAACAACTTTGAAAGATTATTATCAAAATAATGACCATCTATATCTCCAGAGGATCTATGATGAACTATATTATCTCTTGACGGAAAGGTAAAGGACTCAAGGTGCAGTAAGAGATACATTTTGGACATGGCTACAGTATGGGTTTATTTGCATGACTGCCGTTTGAAATTAGATTCTTTTTTTCCAATGGAAGGGGGAGGGGGACTAGTAATACTGAAGCAAAAAAAAATCCCATCACAACTTCTTTTAAATGCACAAAAGAGAACAGAAGGAAACATAGACAAACAAAATAAAGTCCATTTTTGAAAGTAACCTATGGGATTTATTATATACTTTTAAAAAACAATGGCTATTCACAATTTTACATATAATCTTTTTCTACTGTGCATATGGAAATGCTTTTTTGGTGTCTTAGTTAATTTTTTTAAGTTATGAATAAATAAATGAATGGAGGAAAATAAGCTATACTTCATAACAAAAATCAAAATAACCTAAAAACAAATACTAGAATACATTTTAAAATAACGGAAAATACTGACATTTTATCTGCATTATAAGACAGAATTTAGTTTCTCCTCCAAAGACTATTATTTTAATCTTTGTGATTTGTGGTGATCTTCAGTATCTTTCTGTTATCTTGGAAGTCCTTGAAGCTGTTTGATACTGACTGTTATGGTTTAATATCACAAAATATAACTTTACTTTGTTTTCCTTTTCTACTTAACAGCCAATATTCCTAAATTCTAATTTTAATGTAAAATTCTACAACTTGAGAGATATCTAGAGTTTCCTAGAACTTTTCATGAAGATTTCCACAGCAGTAGACTTCTTGTGTCAAACTGGGACACTTCTAGATCACGGGACTATCCCCAAACAGTGGACTGAATATTTTTCCAATTCTAATTTTCTACTTAAGAAATATTATTTCTGATGCATTGGAACATTAGACACAGTGCAAATTGCCTCAGTTTTTCTGCTTTGACATATGTAAATACAAAGTGAAACAATGTATTAGGTAAATGTAAGTTATTAAATTTTAAAGGGCAACAAAAATAAGTTCTTGTCATTATTCTTTTGTTTAAATTGTTTAAGCTATTTTTTAGAATGTTATTTTTAAAGTGCTCTTCAAGACAGCTACCTTTTTTAATGAAAGAATAGGTAACCCAGTATTTTCTTTTTTAATTAACCTAGAAAATTGTATTTAAGATTAAAATTAATTGCTGCATTTGCGAAGAGAGTGACACCATCATTAAAATCTTGGGTGCTAACAATATAACTTATTATATCAGATATGACTGAGATGACAAGAAACTCATCTTCACATTAACAAATATAAATTCAAAGTTTTACTGCATCATTTGGTGACTGGCTTAATAAAATGAGATAAGAGGGCAAGTTGACAACTTCACTTAGGAAATATTATTTGTTTTAATGCAGTTCTCAGGGCTTCTATAACTTTCTTGTTCCTCAGGCTGTAGATAAAAGGATTTAGCATAGGAATTACAATAGTGTAGAACAAGGAATCCATCATATCTTGATTTTCTGCATGCAATGATCGAGGACGAACATACATGAAGGAGAGCGAGCCAAAGAACAAGGACACAGAGAACAGATGAGCACCACAAGTAGAGAAGGCTTTGCTTCTTCCCTTTTGAGATTTCTTCTTCAGAATGGCAAAGAGGATACAAGTATAAGAGATTACAATAGACAAAATGGTAAAGACCTGAATTGACCCAGAGAAGATAAAAACCATCAGAATATTAATAGAAGGGTCAGTACAGGAAATTTTATACAAAGGCATGATATCACAAAAAAAGTGATGGACTTTGTTGGAGTGGCAGAAACTCAATCTAAATAACAAACCCACATGGAAGATAGAATGAAGAAAGCCAGCTATATATGAAAAGATTGATAGCTGGCAGCATAACCTATTAGTCATCACCACTGGATAAAGCAAGGGCTTACAGATGGCTACATATCTGTCATATGCCATTGCAGCTAAAATTAAACATTCTGTGGTTGCACTGAATGCAAAAAAATTGAATTGTACCATGCATTCAGATAAAGATATCCTTTTATTTTGGGTTATAAAGCTCACCAGCATCTTAGGGCTTATTGCAGTTGAAATACAAGCATCAGCTAAAGCTAAAGCACCAAGTAAAAAGTACATAGGGGTGTGAAGATAAGAGTTCATCCAGATAAGCATGATCAGTCCAATATTTCCCACCATGGTTATGATGTAGACACCTAAGAACACCACGAAGAGGACAACCTGAAGCCCGGGATGGTCTGTAAATCCCAAAAGAACAAATTCTGTTATTAGTGTCTTGTTTTCTTCCATCATGTCTACACAGGATCTAAAAGTTAGATTAAAAGGAAGTAAAGGTATATAGTCACAAAGAGACATGAAACATAGATTTCTTATAATGCAAATAAAATGTTTTTCTTTGGTTGCTTATTAAGTAACATATCTAAAGATCTGATTGTTGTATCTTTACATATGTTTTAGGAATAACAAGCATTCTGGAACCTGCCTATTTGTGAAAACTGCAAAATTTTAAATAAATGCAGTTATTTTATGCATTGAAGAAAGCATCCTTGGTTCCCCAATGTATAGAAGAGAAGCAATATAATTAATCTGAATAAGCTATAGGCTATTTCTGTATAATTTTTCACCCAATGCAACAAATATTTGTTTATTGAATTTTTATTATATTTACTATGCTAAGCACTAGGAATGCAAATGTAGTTTAGGGCACAGTTTTGGCCCGAACTGTGGGCTGCTGCTGGTTCACCTACACCCACACTGATGACGGAAATTCCTCAAGAAAACCAGCCAGTACTACAACTTACTCTCAGAGAGATAGAGGTAATCTTGAGGAGGCTAAATTATACACCTACCACTCAAAACTGTAGCTCCTAAGCCCCACTGGTATGTTTTCCGTTTAATCAGATCAGCCAAAATTACATCATTGACCCTTAAACATTTACTAATAGAAGAGGTAAGAATAATCACTTAATGGTACATAAGAGTACACCCATAAACCATCACACTCTCCCACCAATGTACACAGCATCCTTGGGGAAGAATGGGGGGAAAACTTATAGAAGCTTAGCAGTAGGAAAACTCATGTGCTAGAGGCAACTCACAAGTCTGGACTTTACACCTTCATGACCTTGTTCTCTTTAGGGAATAGTTTGCACCACACATCATCTGCTAGGCACAACTGCTCCTTTTCAGGGCCTTTCCAGTTTCCTGCTGATTGAAGTTGCTTCTCTGCCACTCTTGGGCGCCTGAAGCCATGTCAAGCTCCTTTTTGCAACCTTAGATTACAGAGCTTCCAAGGTGGTCTCTCTTGGGTGCTGAGACAAGTATCCACTTTCAGTAAAAAGCAAAACCCAGAAGTCTGGGATCTGAAAAGCTACTGAGATCTGCTCTCTGAGCCCAAGAAGACATTAAAAGGCAAGGTAGGCAAACCTCTGACGATTTTCCCTTCTTTTAAGCTGTAGGTGTCACTTAAGGAGTAAGGTAGATACGCTCAGTCAGCTTTTCAAACCACAGAAAATCATTCTTAACCTCCACATTGCCCTTTCAAGCAACTGCATTTTTCTCCTGGCACCAACTGCAGAGCCTCTCTTTAGTCAGCTGGTCTCAGCTCAGAGTAGATGACATTATCTTCTTCCTTCTCCATTCTGCTACCTTACTTTTGCTGGGTTTTCTGCTCTATTGGCCTCTATGTTTTGTGATTTCTGATTTCTTAGATTCTGTTGTCAGCTCCTAATGTTTCTACTGCAGCACAACAGGAGCTCCCTCATGTGTAAAGACTTAACTCAATCTTTGGTTGAAAAATGCAAAATCCACATCTTTTCACATGACACCTATCTTCAATTGTTCCATAGTACCCACTTAGTTCATTGACTCAGAGCTTTCCAGCTATAAACTTCAAAGGCCTATTTTGATGTATGTAAATTATTTGCTGGGAAATGGTGCACCTTAGCCATCTTTGCTTTGAGTAAGTAATCCCCTTTCCCCCTCCCCAGCCCAGAGGAGCTGTTTACTCTCAGATCTCCTAAACACTTTTATCTGGAGGGCTGCTTTTCTCTCAGGTCCTCAGACCTGTCTATAGCTTTAGTCAATTACTGAAAGACTGCTTTTCTTGGTATTTCAAGCAAATTTCCTTTTTGTTGATACTTTAAATAAATAAAACATTCAAATAACACTTCACACAAAACTGTATGCTAAATAAATAAAATATTCAAATAACATTTTACACAAAAATGTTTTGTATGTAAATCATTGTGAGAAACGTGGTTTGGGGGATCACTGGACTTCCCCAAATTGTGAGAAAATGCAGCTTTGGGGATCATGGACTTCCTAGGCAGGGCCAAAGTCCTGAGGAAGAACCTTGTGATAATCCCTAGGGAAGGCTGTACAGACCACAAGACTGCCAGAGGAAGACCAAGTAGTAGCCCCCCTTAATCTGTGGGGATCCTAGGGGTCAGATCCTAAGGAGGACCCAAGTGATGGCCCCTTAGGATGGCGGTAAGATCAAAAGGCTCCCAAGACAGGGCTGGAAGTCCCAAGTGATGTCCCATTAAGAAGGCTGTGCAGACCACAGGGTTCCCCAGGGAAATCCCAAGTGGTCGCCCTCTTAACAACACCACTGTGGGGATCACAGGACTCCCCAAGGCAGGATCAGGAAGTAAGCCCAAGATGAGCTTCCGCTGCTCATTGCTTTCCTTTCCTTAACCTTAGGAAAATTCATGTGATTTGCCCATTTTCACCCAAAGAACTCAGGACTAGAATGGACGGAGGAAGGCATTTTATTATGCTCCTCGAGGCAGTGGGTGTAGTGCTCACTGGAATACTCACACTGATACAGCTGCAGGAGCAGGGGTAACCATTCCCTCCACTCCTGCTAGAGTCATGGTTACTTCGCAATCTTTACTTTTTACATAGTTTTCCTAGGTTATACAGTTTAGATAGGTAGGATAATAAGGATACAGAAGCAAAAGTGAAGTTAATTATATTTTCCTTGTCTTAGTTTAGGATTAATCTATATTCTTTACTCCCCTACTTTCCCTCTTTAACATATGCAAATTATGCAAATCAGTAGGCTCAGACTCTTGACCAAGACCAGACCCTAGATAAGCTTGAACTGGTTCAACCTGGTTCCCCTGACTGCCTTCTCAAAAAGCCTGTGACCTCTCACCTGACCTACCTTGAGGCTGGGATGGGGGGGGGGGAAGTACACCTTTAGTTCTGTGGAAACAAAACTCCTCCTCCCATTTCTTACAATCATCTAAATGATATAAGGCAACACCTTCCTTCAGGCAACACCTTACAGATGAAAAAATTATAACCCCTTCTTTGAAGTCGTTTGCAATGTATTAGGTAAGATTAATATGGATAAGCAAAGCAGGTTGGAAGGTGC
The DNA here is from genome assembly GCA_028646595.1 of Phalanger gymnotis. Classification (NCBI taxonomy): domain Eukaryota; kingdom Metazoa; phylum Chordata; class Mammalia; order Diprotodontia; family Phalangeridae; genus Phalanger; species Phalanger gymnotis. The sequence goes on along the minus strand of CM053622.1, from coordinate 473,539,396 downwards.
ATAAAGCATGGATTCACAGAGGAAGTCTTGGTTGCATGAGAGATTTTGAGAGAGAGGGATCGCTCTTAGGTGATAGCTAGCACTTCAACTGGCTTTGAAGGAATAGAAGACATTGAATAGATGGAAATGTGGGAAAAAAACATTCACAAGCCAGGAGAAAAGCATGTCCCATGGAGCTGGGAGAAACAGACTGGGGTAAGGGAAAGGAGAGTAAAATATACTTGTATAGGGACATTAGTAACCAGGTAATAGAGTGCCTTGAATGTCTTGAAAGTGACCTGCTGACAGTAAAATTAGTAAAATAAAATTAAAATAATAGAATTTGAAATCAAGAAGGAATCTTAAGAGGGCATGAATTTCAACTCTCTCATTGTGCAGAAAAGGAAACTGAGGCCAGAAATATAAAGTGGTTTGCCCAAGATCACACAACTCACCCTGTTCAAAGCCCAGATTTTCTCATTCCCAGACCAGAACCCTGTAGGAATTCACTTTCCGTGTCATATTTCATGAAATTATTGTCAAGAAACAAGGTCTAGTTCTGATTTTAAAAGATCAATTCATTATCTTTATATGGCTTTTCAAAACCACTTGGCAAGCTGTGTTATGTTTTTAGTATAAAATACAAAAACACACAAACCTTTATTAAAATTACTTAAAACAGGTATGGAATTATCATTGTCATAAATTTTCACAGTTCTCTATGTTTTATATAATTGCTTTTTCTGACCTCAAAAGGTAATGATATTTATTTTAAGTAGTAGTGTGTAATGATGCACTCTCGTTTACTTCAAATCAATCTCAAAGAAATCTCAGTCTAATGTATTCTGCTTTGATTAGCAAACTATCATCAATATCACTATTCATGAGATCAGGTGTCTTGCCCACCTAGTAAGAAGTATCTGGAGCTGAACTTTAATTCAGGTATTCCTGACTGTAGAACCAGGGTTTGATACCCCTGCAGAAGCATAGAGACAACCTAGAAAGGGTCTAGAGTTCAGTGATGCTTCTGAGGGTGCATTTATGGATTATGAAGATATGTCGCATAAATACTATTTGGCCTGAAATAAATATGTCTGATAATAACCTGAGAAAGGTTACTATGTGAAATATAAGTACTTAATCTCTTTATTGCTTGGCAATAAAATGAAAGGAAATATACCTCAAAATGCAACTCAAATGATTTAGAGTTAAGTGTGATGAGAAAATACAAAAATACCCTTATTTGGGAAAAATTTGGAAATTTTTGACAGAGACAGAGAGATGAGGGAAGGAGTGAGGGAAAGAAAGGAAGGAGAGAGAAGGAGAGGAGAAGAGAGGAGAGGAGAGGAGAGGAGAGGAGAGGAGAGAAGAGACAGAGAGAGAGACAGGGAGGGAGAGAGAAAGAGAGAAAATAAATGAAATACAACAGTGAGAAATACTCGATAGGCTATGGATTAGGAACCTGTATTTATTAGTTCACACAAACAGGGCTGTGGAGAATGAAGGCACCTGTAGTAGTGGAAGTAGTGATCTGGGTTTAAATGCTGCCTCTACTCTTCACTATTTGTGTAATCATAAGCAAGTCCATGAATCCTCTGAGTCTTATTTTCTTGATTATAAAGTGGGCATAAAAATAACACATACTCCATAGAACTATGGGAAAGATCAAATGAGATAAACTGTCTGTTTTATCTTTGTTCTTTAAGACATCAAGGATGCTCCTCTAAAATGTGTGCAAGCTACACCTGTGAGTGATATTGTCTCTTGGTGCTTGCCTAAGCAAGATGAATTTAAGTCCCAAAATAGATCCTGCCAGAGAAAGATTCCCCACATCTGCATGTGGGCTCAGTAACTAACAAAAGAAGATAATTCTACTTCAAGAATGGAATTTAGCTATGAAATAACTTAACTAAATTTACATTCTACCTTCAATTATCAAAAAACCTAGACTTCAATGTTTATGTTCTAGACTTAATCACAGCTTTTGAAGGGGCTGTAAATAAAACATTGTTAAAAATATTGTTAAAAGTTCTTTCCTGAAGATCTTCAACACTGATATTTCTAGGGAATTGTTTTAAAGAAGCCACACAAGAAAGAGTGATGAGCTCTGTTTGACAGAGTGAGAAGTCCCCAAGTCCATATTCCATGATTCTATGACATAAGAGAATTTCATGTTTTTCTCTTAGGTTTCACAAGTTATTACCAGAATAATTTCTCTTAAGAGGAAAGAATAAGTCATTGGTGACTGCAGCTTTTAGAACTTTTTAATATTTTAAGAAAAATTATTAATTATGGAGAAATTATTGGAAGTCATAAAATCATTCTTCTTGTGATCAATTTAATTTACCTAATTTCCTCTATGCATTAAAACTTAATATGCAAATATTTGATGGAAAAGCAAAAAAAAAAATTAGTCCATCCACATTTTAGAGTTATACAGTGAAAACACTTCAGCAGCACTTCTTTGCAGAGGAGAAAAGAGCAATGAGGGGAGGGAAGAGAAGAGGAGAGGGAAGAGAAGAGGAGAGGAGAGGAGAGGAGAGGAGAGGAGAGGAGAGGAGAGGAGAGGAGAGGAGAGGAGAGGAGAGGAGAGGAGAGGAGA
>CM053622.1:473498649-473536315 GCA_028646595.1 Phalanger gymnotis | reverse complement strand
ATATCGGTCATATGCCATCACTGCCAACAGGAAACATTCTGTAGTTGCACTGGCACCAAAAAAGTAAAATTGGGCCATGCATTCCAAAAGGAATATAGTTTTATTCTTAGTTAAGAAATTCACCAGCATCTTAGGGATCACTGAAGAGGAAGTCAGTGCATCTGAAAAAGCTAAACTACTGAGCAATATGTACATGGGCGTGTGAAGGTGAGAGTCCGTCCAAACGAGTACAACCAGCCCAATATTCCCCATCATGGTTGTGACGTAGATCACTAAGAACAGCAAGAAGAGAGGGGTCTGAAGCTCGGGGAGATCTGTAAGTCCTGTGAGAACAAACTCTGTCACCAATGTCTTGTTCTCCTCTGCCATGTCTGCGCTCTACCTGCTGACAGAATAAGAAATTTATATAAAAAAAGACATTCGCCAAAAGTCGTGAAATGTAGCACTCACACATGAAATAAAATGCTACTCAATGCTATATAAACTTTAAATAGAATTTTTTAAGAGTCAACCCATCTCTTTTAATACATATATTTTAAGAATATCAACCCTTTTAGAATCTGGCTGTAAGAAGTGGGAAAATTAAAGTGATAATAATAAGTAATTAAGTAAAATAAGTAATAAGTAATAATAATTGCTAGCATTTATATAGTATTTTAAGATTTGCAAAGCATTTCACAATTATCATTTCATTATATCCTTGGCTGATGATGACTTTGCGCAGCTCTGCTTCACTCAAGTCCAATTCACACGCAAGTCAAGAAATCACATCATGCTACTGATCCTCTTCAAGAATGAAAGACAAACAACAGCAACTACAACCCTGAGATGTGGGTGCTAATATTATTCCCATTTTACAGATGAGGAAACTGATGCAGAGAGAAGTTAAATGACCTACCCACGGTCACTTAGTTTCTGAGTGTCTGAAGCAAGATTCATACTCAGGTTTTCCCAACTCCAAGTGCAACATTCCATCTAGTGTTCTATCTACTTCTCCTAGCCTCCCTTAATTCTAGTGCCTTCTCTCTTTTAATTATTTCTTATTTATACTGTTCATAATTTCTTTGTACATATTCACTTGCTTGTTTCTCTCGTTAGATTGTAAGCTCCTTAAGGTCAGGGACTGTCTTTTGTTTCTTTTTATATCTATCCCTAGCACTTAGCACAGCAACTGGCATATAGTAGGCACGTAATAAATGTTTATTCACTGACTGACTGACCTTGCTGAGTGTTTATAGATATGGCTCTGTTCCCCATCATGTAGGGAAAAATTAGTCACATAAACTTGGAGAGAAATGATACTTCATTAATGTTTGTCTTCAGAGTATATACGCAAGTCGTAGAAAAATCTAGAACTGCTATTCATGAAAAGATTTTAGAAGAGTTCAATTCTGATTAAAATGTGCCCATTTGCCATCTTAAAATATGTTAATGTTTATGTAGGGTAACTACTTGAAAAGCTTTTTGCGTTTCATATGACTTTTTTCTACCTTTATATCCTTGTTCATGCTTTTCATGTATAATTTATGTATATGTCTATTTATTTCTATGTGTGTTTTGCATGTGCCTTTGTCTATGACTATCTATATATCTGCGTCTTAAGTCTATGTTCTTGTCTCTAGACTCCTTTCCATTTTGTACTCACTCCACAGGGTTGTTAGGATGAAAAAAGATAAGATGTAAAGGACTTTGCAAATTTAAAGCACAATATAAAATATGTCAATTATTATCATTAGTTTTGCAGTGATAAATGTTGCAATAAGTCAGTTTAGCTGGTCGTCTTTTTCTCTTCAAAAGCCTTCAATAACTCCTTACTGCTTCCTAACTAATATACAGATTCATGAAATTGGTCCTTTACAATCTGCTTCTACCCATCTTCCTTAATTTATATTATACAGTTGTCTTCCATGCAATCTGAATTCAGCAAAACTGAATTCAGCATTCTCTGCACCTACTCTACTAGATGGTACAGTGGATAGAGCCCTGGACCTAGAGTCAGGAAGACTTGAGTTAGAATATAGCCTCAGACACTAACTAGCTGGGTAACCTTAGGCAAATCATTTAACCTGTTTGGCTCAATTTCCTCAACTGTAAAATGGGGATAGTAATAGCATTTCTTTCCTAGGGTCATTATGAGGAGCAAATGTAATAATTTTTGTAAATTGCTTAGCACAGCGCATCGTACATAGTAAGCACTTATTAAAATGTTTACTTCCTTCCCATCTTATCTTCTTCCTTCTTCCTTGCCTTATTTCTTTATTTCCTTCCTTTCTTCTTCCTTCACTTCTTTGTTTCCTTTCATCACTTGCCTTATTTCCTCCCTCCCTCCCTTCCTTTCTTCTTTTCTTCCTTCCTTCTTTACTGTCATGCTTCTACTCAGGCTATTCTTACAATGGGATTGCTACTCACTTCTTCCTATTAAAATCCTACCAATGCTTTAAAGTCCAAGTCAAATACCATAAGTTAGAAAATCCCTCAGATCTTAGTTGGCCCTTTGTTTATATATTTCCAAGGCATTTATAATTTTTGTGTTATATATTATCTGTCTTTCTCCATGTCATGTCCTCCTCACTGCCTATAAGTGTCCTAGGGAAAGGTGCTTTAAAAATGTTTTTAAATTGAATTCAATTACTAATTAATAATCAATTACTAATTCAATTCAATTACTAATTATATAATAATATATAATAATATATAATAATATGATATATTATATATAATATATAATATAATAATATAATAATATATAATAATAATTCAATTACTAATTAATAATCAATTACTAATTCAATTCAACTACTAATTCAATTACTAAAGCAGCTATTCAACATTCATTCTTCCCTCCTTTCAAATGTATTCTTTTTCACAGCATCCAGCATGTAATAGGAACTTAAAGATATGTGTTAATTGATTACTCAATTAATTGATATCATCCCAAAAGACACTAAGTGTATTGTTTATATGTTATATTCTTCTCAGTTACTCCTCATGAACATGAGCAATTATTCCCATCCAATTCAATTCAACAAATAACTGTTATATAATCGGCGCTATGCCATACCTCAAAATTGTATTCATGAAAGCTGAACACTTTTCAACTCAGTCATATTAGCTAAACAAAATTATTCAAGCAAGGGTGTGTTCTGGTGACAAATCAGGTCATGTTAACCAGAATTTATTAAGCCGTACTCTGCTAAGCACTTGAGATACAAAAAAAGAGGCAAAAACACTATCCCTTCCTTCAAGGAGCTCACATTCTAATTGAGGAGACAGCATAGAAATTACTACATACATACAAGATATGTCCACAGTGAGTGGAAAGTAATTTCAGAAGGAATGAAGAGCAGCTAAAGGGGGACCAAAAAGGAAACATAAATCATTTAATAAATGCAAACAATCACCACTTTATGTTCAGCTTAAAAATACTTTGAATTCTACCTGGGCAAATAATTTTGAAAACAAATTATTGCTTATTTTCCCAGATATTTTTAAAGCCCTGGTCATTCTATGATCATTTGTTTAGAAAAAAATCACAAAGTAATTATGTGGTGAATAGTTCCAAAGGATAAAATAAACCAGGGAAAATTTTTTGAAAGTTGAATTCTAAATATATTTATAAAATCAGAAATTTTCTTGAGGAAATAAACCAACCTACACTAACATTAGAGAAACAAATGGCATCCTAGTACAGTAGAAAATAACATAGGGGTCACAGCAAATCATAAACTGGGAATGAACCAATCAATCATTCCTGGGATGCATGAGTAGGAATACCAAGAAACAGCAATTACAAAAAAAATTAATAATAATTATAATTCTTTCCTGATTACCTGACCATAGCACTGGACAAAAACAAGTTATATCTACACAGCGCTTGCACTAGAGGAATTTTAACTGGGCCTGAAATTGTGTCCATTCAATTGGCTATAGCTAATCTATATTTTTGTACCATGTAAAGAAGGTATAAAAATTGACAGTTGCTCAGTCTTTGCTAGGATCAGAGTAGTTAATTGGGAATGCAACCAAATGTTAAAAGGCTATACTTGATTCCTGATGAAAATATTAACTATATTTGCATCATGTTCTACTCTGCCCAGAACTTCACAGAATTATTTATTTTGTTTTGTAATGTGTCTAAGTAGACATCTCCAATAAGCAAAGTTGTAGAAAACTTGCATGACAGAGTCAAGTCAAAGAATAGTAATGCTTTTCTTAAATGTAAAACTCTAGCCTATTAGAAGAATTACTAATTGTTAGAAGAATCACTGGGAACAGGGAGTGTTTTGATATTTGTCTTTGTATCCCAGTTGGCTAGTCTGGTACCAGGAGCATATTATGCATTCAACAAATATTTAATGAATTAAATTCAATGAGTTTTCATATGAAGATATCTGAGGAGTATATTCCCAGAAATAAACCTAAAGGAAGTGACCAGGAGTTATTTTTCACCTTTGCAGGAGATGGAATTAAAGAAAATTATTCTGAGAGCTAAAGGAATCCCAGAAATTTAGAGCTAGAAGGTGTTTCAGCAGCCACCTAGTCAAACTCATACCCAAAACGTAAGCTCCCCATAATATATCATACAAGTGACCATACTTTCTTTGAAGAACTATAATCAAAGGAAACATACCAACACCCAAAACACTTTATTTTACTTTCAGACAGTTCTAATTATTAAGAATTTGTTTCTTGACATCAAGCCTAAATTGACATCTGTTCCATTTCAACTCATTGCTCCTGGTTCTGATTTCTGGAGCCAAAAAGAATAAATTTAATACCTCTTTTCAATGAAAGGGGGATGTTAAGTGGTGCAGTGGACAGACTGCTGGACCTGGAGTCAGGAAGACTCATCATCCTGATTTCAAATTTGGCCTCAGACATTTACCAGCTGTGTGACCCTGAACAAGTCATTTAATCCTGTTTGCCTCAGTTTCTTTATCTGCAAAATGAGCTGGAGAAGGAAATTATAAACCACTCCACTATCTTTGCCAAGAAGTCCCCAAATGGGGTCAAGAAAGTTGGACACAATTGAAAATGACCAAACAATTAAATGAAAGCCCTTAAGATGCTTGGAAATACCATCCCTAAGCTTTTTATTCTCTGGGTTAAACACCCCCAGTTCCTTCTAATGCATGTGACATGGTTTCAAGTTCATTACCATCATGGTTACCCTTCTCCACATGTTCTCCAGCTTTTCAATGTCCAGCCTAAACTGTTTTAGTTCGAAAAAAAGAAAAAGAGAAGCTAATACGGAGGGGAGTAGTTTGTAACACAAAAATGAAGGTGATTTACTGAAAATTCTCTACTGAAATGGCTTTGTAAGCATTTAGAATATATCTTAAAAGCTTCAAAGTAAATTTATGATAATGAAGGAGCTGGTCCAGGTGTCTATTAGAGTTCAAATTACTGAATAATCTATGTTCTTCATTTTATTTTTTGCTATGACACCTTAACCTAAGAGTGATCAAACTTCAGAATATGTTGTTTGAGAAAGCCGTGGGTTCCCCTTTCCTGGAGATTTCTAGGGTAGAGAACTTCATCCGGAATTCATCAGAGAAGTTTAGTCTGAATGCAGGAATATGAAGCAAGCGTCATTGACAAGCCCTATATTCTCGTGATTCTAGGAAATTAGAGAAATTTAATATTTCTGTGAGTTTCAGGATTCATGGCAAAGGATGATGACAACTCTAAAAGCATACTTGTCTTTCTCAATGCTTGCCAAGAAAAAATGCAGAAATCATGAAATGATCTCGGAAGTGATGAAATCATTATTTCCATGATTATTTGAATTTTCCTATTTCCTTTTATATCTTCTAGTAAACCAAAGTATAATTCTCCCCACGTCCCAAACTCTGCTACAACTCTGTCTACATAATACAAAAACTTCTGGCTGAAAAACAAGAATTCCCATCAATCATCTGGATCATCTGTCAATTTGGATTTGGGAATCATGAAGGCGAAATATCTGGATGGTTGACAGAGCTTTCCCAGTTTTAATTCAGATTGTTTTTTTGTTGCATAGATATAATTGGGCACTGTAACTTTGCATATGAATACATCTCCTATGTAAATAACAAGGAATTTTTAAAATTGTTTTGTCCTTACTCATGTCCTTTAAGGTGTTTCAGAGTCTTAGAATAAAGATCATCTTTCTTTGGAAATGGTGAAGATGCAGGAATTAAGATGCCAAGAGGCAGTGATTTTTTTACATGAATTTTCAGCATTAATAACAAATCTGAGGGAAATGTTATTTACTTATATACATTCCTAAATCTGTTTGTGGAAGCAATATTTAAAGTCCCTCTGCACCACTAAGAAATTCCCTAATGAATAAAGACAAAATTCTCTAGTAAGCACTATGGGCAATCATCAAATCACCCAAAGTATACCCGGGTGTAACAATTAAAACTAGGCTATGCGTCATCAAGATGCACTCCAAATATAACAAAAAATTTCCAAGTAGACTTCTGGGTATCATTAACTTCCTTTCACCAGTATCTCCTTTGAAAATAGTACCTGTTGTTCACTTAGTCCCCCAGGCTAAAAAACTGTATTATTATTTTAGTGCCACTTTCTGCTCCAAATCCAGACACTAAGTCCAGTAATTTTTCCTTTACAGTATTTACTCCCTTTCTATTCCCACTGTGAGCATCCCTAGTGACCTTGTAACTATATTATTGTGATGTCCTTCCAATTGGTCTTGCTGTCTCACATTCTTTTTTCCTCCAGTTTAGCATGTCTACTTTTATCAGAATTTTTCATTCAATCTGTGATTTCACTAGTGCGGATATTCTCTCCACCAGTGAAAATTGTAACCCATGACTGTTTCTTCATTCTGCACAGCTCTTGTCCCTTTTCCCCCATAAATTTGTGAAAAGATGAAAATTGATACTACCTCTGATATCTACTGAATTGATTTTACCATGTAATTGATTTCATGCTGTATTGATTTTTATAACAAATATCTGCCTGAACTCAGTTTCAGTTTTCACTTCAAGCTAGTTTAAAGGTGTGGTTGAACTAACACATTGTTGGTAGAGTTGTAAACTGATCCAAAAGTAGGACCTGAGTTCAAATCCAGACTTAGACACTTAACACACTTACTAGCTTGGGCAAGTCACTTAACTCTAATTGGCATGCCTTCACCCCTTACAGAAAAAAAATATATAATTAAAATCAATTGAGGAATTGGGAGATGGGGTGCTCCTCAGCCCTGGCTAAACTGTTCAAATTCACAGGCTGTTACATAACTTGCAAATAAGACTGTTGAATGCAGCAGACTAAGAACAGATCTGGCCTGATCCCAGAGCTGTGAATTACCTAAGGGCAGTAGAAACCAGTCAAAGAGAATGTTCTTGAAACCAATTGAAAGAAGAAAGGAGCCCTCTCCACCCTGCCCCTCCCCCACTCGCTTTTGACTATTTTGTAGAAGGAACTCCACTTAACCCTCCCCATGGCTTCCTTCCAAGCTTCCCTCAGCCTTTTCTTTGGACTGTTCTAGGAAAAAGGTGTTTCACCCTCTCTTGCCCCTCCCCATCTTGGGCACTCCTGTACTCTGGTGCTGCATGCTGCCCCCGATCTTGATCCTCTACTACTTCAGTGGTATTCTTTATTAACATGATCTTTATCAGAGAAACTTGTTGCACAGATTTCCCTCCCTCCAACCCTCCCCTTACCTGTTTCCTTTTAAATTTTTACTACATTAGATTTAATTGTGCAAAACCTTTCTAACTTTATAAATCAAAAGGGTCCATTTTCTCTTTCATGATTGTCTTTATCACTTGTTTAGTTATAAACTATTCATAAATCCCCAGACTAATTTGTTCCTTTCTCTTTCGTTTATTAAATGGCCTTCCATTTCTAGATGGCGTATCCATTTGGAATGGAGCAGCCAGGTGGCACAGCGGACTGAATGCTGAGTTTGAAATCAGCAAGACTCTTCTACCTGAATTCATATTTAGTTTCAGATACTTAACTAGCTGTGTGACCCTGGGCAACTCTTGTTTGCCTCAGTTTCCTCATTTGTAAAATGAGCTGGAGAAGGAAATGGCAAACCACTTCAGTATCTTTGCCAAGAAAACCCCAAATGGGGTCACAAAGAATCAGCCACAACTGAACAACAAAAAATTTATTTGGAGCTTCTCTTGATATATGGTGTAAAGTGCTAAGGACTATTACATTTCTATGGCCTAAAATTTGTTAGAAATGTGTTAGGTTAAGAAGCTGGATAATTGCTGTAACTTAAGAAATTATAAACTTCCAAGTTTTGTATTTAAAAGGTAGTTCAGTTTAAATAGTTTTTGCTATAAATCAAGTATTTATGCAGAGGCCTTGTTTGGAATCTCCTCTAGTAATTTCTGTCAATTTGGGATACATCGTAAACTTTCAAAATGTGATTTTATAAATAATAATCTTTTCTTTTACAGTGCTAAAAGTATTGGGCCTTAGAAATTAAAATGTTACCACTAGTGATTATGAATCCAGATTTGATTTGCTCATCCAACTAAGTTATGGTCACTTGATTGGTAATTAATTAGTTCTGTTTTAAGTTTTAAATACATGATAATTACTTGTGGTGTGCTTATATTTCTAAATTTTCTTATATTGTGCAACTTGGTTAATATTGCATTACCTATGTTAGAAAAACAATTCCTTTTATCATCTAGATGTTGTTAGATTAAGAATTGTACTTAATTAAGAAATTGAGGTTGTTAACTGAAACAAGGACTTTTGGCACCCTCTAGCCATGAATTCTTATCAATCTTGTATAAAGTTTTCTGTGCAGAGGAATTCCTATGAAGTAAGTTTTTAAAGTCCTGATAAACTTTGTTATTGCAATAAGACTAATTTAATTGGGTATGTAATTTATAGAAACTAAGTGTTCTCCTCATTACAACACCTTTTTGACCAAGAAACTTTGTGATATCTAGAAATTCTGTAAATAACAAAGAATTTAGTTGTCATAATACTTTGGGAATAAGGATATTTTGAACCAACTTAGTTTTAATGAATTCCAATGTTTAAAGGTTTTTGCTTTAAGGAGAAGGAAAGAGAGACATACATCATTTTAAAACTTTCCAACTAATTTTCTTCACAAAAGTTTACTGACTATTCCTCTTAACATCAGAATAAATTTTAAAACTTTTAAAAAGGAAAACACTTTTAGAAGAAATATTTTAAAAGAAATCTCTTGTGTAATTTTTAGAAGGCCTACTCTGAATTTGTAATCATTCCATGCCCTAAGCAAGAGTTAAAATTATTGTATGTAAAAGATTCAATTCCTGAAGTGTCTCTTTCTTCCAGAATGAGTGTAACTGGGGAAGAAGAAAAAAGGTTATGAAGATATGTATGTATTCAGTAGTGAGATCAGAATCAGGAACCTCTTTTGTTTAAGGCAGATAAGAAGGTCTGGGGACAAATGGGAGTTATCCTAGCCCCTCTTGTCCCCTACATAGTTATTAAGTTGAGAGAGTATGAAGAAATATTTTAGAAGACAGAAAAGTTATGTAACTTGGTTTGATAATTATTAGCTAAATCAAATTTTGGGATGGCCCTATCTGAAGGACAACAGCAGACATTTATTTGCTATTTAAGGCTTTATGGGACTACAATTTACTGTGTTTTAAGCTCTGATTACAGGGATAGATGTCATAAAACATCAGATATGACTCATGCCTGGAATCAAACAGTGCTAAGGAAGTCCTTTCCTTATGTTAAGATATGACATTGTCCCTCTTTTCTTTCATAGCAAATTTATATTATGAAGAAGTTTTGTAAGCACAGTGTTAAATCTATTAGGTAATAGATGGATACTGGAATATCTCTGAGTTACTATAGCGGGATGCAAGAATGAATAGCTTACAAGTCTGACTTATGTTCATGGCCAACTAAAAATAATACAGAGATAACATCCTCCAAAAGGAGGAAATAATTAGACAAAGTAATAAGACAAAGATGTAATGTGATAGATGTCTAATTCAATAGGAAAGGAAAATTTTCAGAAAAGTAACAGGATCAGATCGATTCCTCTAAGAATTATATACAGATGTATATGATTGGTTTCCAAAATTTATTATTATTGGTCTCCAAAATTTATTATGCTTTGGTAAATAGATCTTAAATTTGTATTTTTGCACAAAGTGTATAAGATAATGGTAAAAGCAAGATTATTTCTCCTTTATTAAAGTATCTGTCTGATAATTTTAAAAAGTTGATGAGCTAATTTTACGGTTGGACCTCCACTTTTTAAAAGATTATAAATAAATGAATAAGTAAACTGAAATTCTCTGAGGTTTCAAAAATGGAAAACCAAATTTAAGTGATTGTGCTAAGTATATTAGGTAAGAATTATCTGGGAACAATCAAATGATTGGGTAAATTGGTACTCTTGAATAGTCATATGAAAGATAATATTCTTTCCAAATATTAATGGGAATAATTCAGACAAAGGGAAAAAGAAGTCTGTGAAATAAAGATACAAATGAAACGTTGACTCATTATTCCATAGACTAAGGTTGGGATTTAAAGTTATCTATGTGGAATAAGGTCCTTAAATGTTTCAAAGTGATATAAGAGCAATTGGGTATTAATACAAATGGTGTAATTAATTGCCAGGATTAAATCAGAGACATTTTCAGTTTGGGGAAAATAATTTCAGTGTTCCTTAGAGAAAGTTGTAGAATATCCTGGCATTAATGGAAAAAGTTAAATGTGGATTTGAATTCATCCCATCATCTAAAACATAAAGATAAAGTTAATGTTTGAACCTGTCATATTTATATGGTTCAATTCTTTCAGATCAGGCATAGTTAGAAAGGAATAGGAAAACAGAGGAGAAGCTGGTGCAAATGTGTTAGAGCAATAACTTATGATCTTAATGGGAAGATTTTATGAATAAGGGAGGAAATGCATGCAAGGTATTTAAAGCTAGCCTTAAGGATGTGCCTCAACCCTAAACCTCATCATTTGGTTCCCTGAAACCTAGAATGCCGCTATTCTCAAATTCTTCTCCAGCCAAGACTGGAAGGTATGTAATCCTCCCCCTCTCGCAATCCCCTTCTCACTCTCCAAGTGTTTTGGAGGTGCTTTTCGGGCCTAACTTCCCAGGTCCCAGTAAGTCAAACAGCTACTCACTGTCTTGTACTCAGCCTGACGCTTTCAGGTTCTCAGTCCAGTGGTTTATATTTGAGGCCATGGACCTGAGCACACCTTCCGAAGCATAGAGGACAAGGACAGATGCCAAATCCGGAAGTGCATACCCAAATTCTCAATTCTCTCAGCACTACACGATTGGGAGAACCAGCTCTCTCAAGTACCTTGGAGGTGTTTTTCGGGCCTGACCTCAGCGGGTCCCAGTAGGTCAGATAGCTAGGAGGCTGTCTTGTACTCAGCCTGATGCTCTCAGGTAGTTCTCGGTCCAGTGGTTATATTGGAGGCCACAGACCTAGGCACGGCTTCTGAAGCATGGAGGACATGGACAGATGGCCCATCCAGAAGTGTACATCCAGACATGGACAGATGGCCCATCCAGAAAGCCAGATTCTTTCAGTTCTCTTCATGCTAGGGAATTGGAAAACTCCAGCAGGTACATTCTTGTGGGGTTTTTTGTCTTGTTTTATTTTGTTTGTCTCTCTACACTTACTCAACTTCTCCTTTACTACAGAGGAAGGGACTTCTAGCCCAAATGCCTGAAATGGCTCAGTCCTTTTTAATTCCCAAAAGTTCACCTTTAGGTCGTCTTTTGCAAAATTGGGAAAAATTTAGTTTCTCTAAAGAACTTGAAAAAGAACCTTGTCCTCAGAAAAGGTTGTAAGATGTTTGTAGCTAGAGCTGCCCTACAAAGGGGTAATGGGGGTGAACAGGACATTTTGGATGACCCCCTTTTTATGGCCCCCAGTGCTTTGGCCCCTCCCCCTTTGGCGACCCCTGCTCAGGTCCCAGACAAGGGTCTTGTTGAGGTGCCTCCCTCTGTGGCCCCTTCCCCTGAAGGGGCTCCTACTCAGGTTCTGGCCTCGAGGTCTGGCCCTACTACAGGCCCTTCAGTATCTACCACCATGGCCCTTGCCCCCATGGCAGTCTCTGGGGTATCTCCCCCACCGACCTCTTCCCCTCCTCAGGTGTCAGCTGACCCTTTCCCTTGCCCGCTGGACCCCCTGGCCTTGCAGTCCAATCTAGGTCAGCTAGCACCACCCAGCCCCTCTCTCACAAGAAGTGGGACTTCCCATAACCCTCCCCAAGCCTCAGTCTCCACAGAGCCTTCAAGGTTTTTTCCCCTGAGGGAAGTGCCTGCCTCAACCTGTGGGACAATCAGAGTGCATGTTCAATTCTCCATTTCAGATCTCATTAGGGTTAAAGAGAAACTGGGGAGATACTCATAAGACCCCACTAAGTCTACCAAGGGTTTTAGGGATCTGTCCCTATAATTTGAGCTTTCTTGGGGTGAATTGCACATCCTCTTCTCCATCTGTTGTACCACTGAGGAGAAGAGGAGGATCTGGGAATAAGCCCCAAAATTTAGGGATAGTTTGGCTAGCAATAACCCCATAAAATATCCCCCACATACAGCTGCTGTTCCCACTAGTGACCCGGGATAGAATTATCAAAAGAGTGAGGATAGAGAAAAGAGAGACCATGTGGTAATTGCCTGATAGAAGGCCTAAGAATGGCATTCCAAAAGCAAATAAATTTTCAAAAAATTAGTGAAATTGCTCAGGGAGAAAAGGAAAACTCTGCCCTTTTCCAAAACCAGCTAGTAGAAGCTATTAAGAAATATACAAATTTGGATCCTGATTCTATAAAAGGAATAGCAATCCTTAGCATGTATTTCATTAGTCAGTCTTCCCCAGATATTAGGAGGAAACTGCAGAAATTGGCAATAGAACCCCAACACCTCAGGCCCAATTACTGGAGATAGCCTTGAAGTCTTTAACAACAGAGACCTAGTTGCAGCAAAGGAAAGAAAATGCAGGGAAAGGGCTCAAGACAGAGAATATACTCAATTCTTGGCTGCTGCCACAGCCAGGAAAAGACCCAAGGAGCTCTCCTCCAGGAATCCCCCTTGGTGGAAGCCCAGCAGTTTGGGCAGTGGGGAAACCTGCTTTTGATGTCACAAGGAGGGTCACTAGTCCAAGGTGTGGCCCTTTAGGGCTCCCCCCACTCCAGAGGAAGCCCCCAGGATTGACACCTCCAGGACCGTGCCCAGCATGTGACCAGGAAGATTGGAGGGAGGATTATCCCCGAGGTTAGAAAAGTGGTAGAGCTTCCTCCCACCACCCTGTCCTCCAGTCTTCTCAAGACTCAGAAGGAGGGGAAAGTCTGGGCCTTGGCAGTCTTCCCACTTTCTCCACCTCTCTCACAGAGCCCTGGGCAAAATCGATACTGAAGGTAAGGTTACCCACTTTATCACAGCTGTGCTCTTGTTTTAACTAATTGCTCTGGCCCTATGTGCCCCTTGACCTATCAGGTCATGGGCATCAAGGATCTGTTATTTGAACACTCCTTCCTTACACTCTCCTCTGCCCTCTTGTTGGGAAGGGACCTGATGGTGAAATTGGGGAGCCAATTTTCTCTAGTTAAACCTCCCACTTCCCTTTTCCCTCTGTTCACCAGACCTCCCCACGTTCCCCCAGAAGTGTGGGAGACAGTCAAGCCAATTGTTTGGGATCAGGGAATTCCTGGGAAAGCTACTCATGCCACCACAGCCTTTATTCACCTCAGAGATTCTAATGTGTTCCCCAATCGTCAATATTCAATTAAGCCTCAGGCTTGGGAAGGACTGCAACCATTAATTGAAAAATTCCTTAAGTATAAAATCCTTGTCCCTTGTCAATCTCCTTGCAACACTCCATTCCTTCCCTTAAGAAAGCCTAATGGAGAGTACCAAATGGTCCAAGATCTCAGGGCTGTTAATGAAGCCGTCATTCCTATACACTCCATAGGCCCCAACCCATATTGGGGTACTCAATGGTTTTCCACCCTGGACCTCAAAGATGCCATTTTCTGTATACTTCTGCACACAGACACACAATTTCTTTTTGCCTTTAAATGGATACTTCTAGGTGAATCAAGTTCATGTCAGCTAAAGTGGACAGTCTTGCCCCAAGGGTTTTGAGATAGCCATCATTTATTTGGCCAGGCTTTGGGAAAAGATTTAAAGGATCTGAGATTAACTGATAGTAGCTTAATTCAGTATGTGGATGATATTCTTATTTGTAGCCCCACCCGGAAGGCTTCTTTGGTTGCAGCCCCAGAAACCCTGAACTTCTTGGGTACTCAAGGCTATAAGGCCTCCTTTAACAAAGTCCAGATAGCATGCCAGTCTGTAAAGTATCTGGGCCATGAATTAACACCTACCTCCCAATCCTTTGCCTCGGAGAGGAAGAGGACAATACTATCCATTCCTGTTCTAGCTACTAAGAAACAACTTCAAACCTTTCTAGGCATGGCTGGATTTTGTAGACTCTTGATCCCTAATTTTGGTCTCATTGCTAAACCTGTTTATGACTCCACTCAAGGTCCCAACTCACTCCCTCTAGAGTGGGGCCCTGACCAGGCTCAAGCTTTGAAACTTTGAAAATTAAAGTGACCACCACTCCAGCATTAGCTTTATCTAATCTAGAAAAACCTTTCACTCAGTATGTTGATGAAAGGAGAGGACAAGCTTTGGGAATCCTAACCCAGTCCTTAGGACCTGACCCCAAGCCAGCTGCCTGTTTTTCAAAACAATTAAACTCCCTGGCTGCTACAGCCATCCAAGCTTCTAAACCTCTAGTTGACCAGCCTTTAGAAGTTCTGAATCACTATTGAGTTCAGAGCATCCTAGAAGCAGAGAGCTGGCTAACCACAGGCTCACCAAATATCAAGCCTTGCTTTTAGATACCCCTGACCTAAGTTGGCTGTGCTACACAGATCTGGACCTTGAAGTACAGAACAAGTGTTTAGGAGAGCTAGGTACTAAATAGTCACCTGCAATAACCTCCAGGGAAATTGTCCTTTTTCTATACTCCTATACTGCCTGTTTGGTGCTTGTTTGCTTAACCTCCTTGCCAGGTTTATCTCCTCCAGGCTCCAAGCCATCAACTTCCAGATGATTGCTCAGACTATGTACCCCTTGAACAGGACCCATCAAGGCAGGGACAGCTCTATGCCCCTTGGTAGCAGGAAGAAATTTCAGAAGCTGAGACCTTCACTCTTTACCCCAAAAGACTGTGGGTCCCATTTGTTTGAGGGGGGAATGATGGGGTTTGGACTGTGGGAACCCCCTAGAATCGCACTCTGAATCTTCTCACTTGAAATAGCTTTTCATGCCCAAAGAGCCTAACCTAGCTTTCCATTATCTGGCTACCTCTGGATTGCCTTCTGGCTGTTTCCCACCCTTGATCTTGATCAAAATACCCTAGCTCTGTTACCCTAGCTCTATTATTATCTGTCATCTCCAGGTAACCTTCAGCTACTTCCCACCCTTAATCCCATTCTCTTGGTTCCTGGAGTCTGACCTCATCCCAGTCCCATCAAGCTCCTCCTTAAGACTCCTCATCAAGACCCTCCCTAAATCCCACCTTTACCCATGGGATAATAGGGAAGGTTTAATTCAATGAAACTCAACAGTAATAATAACCAGCTTGAAGCTGCACTGGATCCAGCTTTATCTACCTACTTTCTCTTCATCTAATGCATTAGCTTATCTTTCTTGAGTTTTCTGTTGGATTTATCTTCAGATATTCCTTTTATCCCATTGAAATCAATGGGGGACAAAAGAAATCAACTTTGCAAATTCCCTGAAAGAGAAAACTCTTCACTGTACCACCAAATGCAGAAAGCTCCGTATACTCTACACATAGCAATTCATTCCATCTAAGTAAACCAAGTAAAGAGTGAATCCCATATCTAACATTGTGCCTTTTCCCATGGGATAATAGGGAAGGTTTAATTCAATGAAACTCAACAGTATTCATGACTAGCTTGAACCTTCTCTGGATACAACTTTATCTACCTAATCTAATGCATTAGCTTGTGGTTCTTGAGTTTTCTCTTGGATTTACCTTCAGGTTTTGCTTTTATTCCAATTGAAGTCAATGATGGAGGAAACAAATCAACTTTTCAAATTCCCTGCAAGAGAAAACTCCTCACTTCTCCACCAAATTCAGAAAGCTCTATATAGTCTACACATAGCAATTCATTCCATCCAAGTAAACCAAGCAAGTAAAGAGCAAATCCTCTATCTAACGTTGTACATTTTCCCATAGGATAATATGGAAGGTTTAATTCAATGAAACTCAACAGTAATAATAACTAGCTTGAAGCTGCTCTGCATACAGCTTTACCTACCTGCTTTCTCTTCATCTAATGCATTAGCTTGTGTTTCCTGAGTTTTCTATTGGATTTATCTTCAGATATACCTTTTATCCCAGTAAACCTTTCCTTCTTGAGGTACCATTTGGAGTTTTAGGAAATAGTGGTAGAAAGAGGTTCACACTTCAAATTCAGGGTAAGCTGCCCTGCATTACTCCCAGGGCTTGACTTCGGGGCACTATGAAAAGAAAGATTACTAAACCGTGCCACCCTCCCACCCCAGACCCCAGTCATTTTTTTTTTGCTATGTGACCTTGAACACATCACCTCCTTTCTGCATCTTAACTGACAAAGGCAGACATTGAGCCAAGAATTGCTTATCATTAGTTTTAAAATGGAGATGCCAGCATGCTAAAGGTCCCTTGAACCTTTCAAGCAAAGCACTAGAACGATATCTGGTTATTATCTACTTTCAGGTTTAGAATATACTTTGCCAAGAGGAAACTGTGTGGTGCAGTAGATAGAGCTCTGGCCCTGGATTCAGGAGAAGCTGATTTCAAATCTGGCTGGTCTCAGACACTAACTGTGTGACCCTGGGCGAGTCACTTAAGCCTGATTGCTTCCTAAAAAACAAAAAGCAATATATTTCACTCAGTGATAGATCTTGGGATTTGGTGTTCCTTGCCTTCCCATATAAGACTGAAATGAAACTATCTTAGGGACCTTTCTTAAATCCCCAGGGGAAAAGATGCCATTGCCTCCCTTGCTAAGGCCATCTAAAATGCTCTAACTCAGAGAGCTGGAAGTGCCTCATGATATCTATGCTAACACCACCACTGCTGGGGGCCTAGCCAGCATGAGTGGGTTATCTTATACTTAGGAGACATGAGGAGGGAGGGAGAGTAGCCTTTCCCTGATGTGGATGGGCCACTTAGGGCTGGGCTCCAGCTTTTCCTTCGCATCTTTGGGGCCCAACAAGGCAGACACAGATATTATATTGATGCTTTAGTCTTCTCCCAGTTCATCAGGGAACTAGACAAGGGCTATGAATGCCCCAGCATGGGGTGGGTGAGATGACTTCACAGCTGACATATTCTTTTTTGTCTCTCTCAGCCTATGTGGTCAGTCTGACTCTCCCAGCCAGTGGCATTTCTGATCCAGACCTAGGGCTTTTTCTCCAAAGGTTCTTAAGAGTGAGATTTTCTTTCTCTCTTTCCTTCTGGGTTCCTCCAGAGGAAATCCTTTCCCTGTGGAAAAAGACCCTGGAAAACTCCCTTCGTTTAATCTCTAGGAGTGTGTGTGTGTGTGTGTGTGTGTGTGTGTGTGTGTGTGTGTGTGTGCGTGCATGTGCTTGCACATGCACATGTGCACATGCAGATGCACACATTTATTTTGCAGTTGCTGAGATCAGAAGTTAAAACTTGCTCCTTGTTAGAGTGTGTATGAATTACAGCTGTTGACTTGAGAAACTGAAAACCTTCTCTCGGACAGAAAAAATTAAAATGGAAAGTTCAAAGTCAGAGACCAGCCAAGCTCCTAGTTCCACATGGCTCCCCTTCCTATTTCAGAGAGTCAACAACAGGCTTCCTATTTCCCAGGTCAACAACAGGCTTCAGCATTCTGCCCCCTGCTATTGAGCATTCTGGGACCTGGAAAATGCACTTAGGTTCTTTTCTTTCTTCTTTTTTTTTTTTAGAGGAGGAGGCAGGTGAGGGAATGGGTATTAAATGACTTGCCCAAGGTCACATAGCTAGTAAGTGTTGATAATAGTTTAATATTAATTTAGTAACCCCAATAAGAGCCAGAGCCTGAACTAATCAACCAGAAGAAGAGCCTGGACCTAACAGCTTCTTTGCTCTCTGAGTAAACTCAGAGAATACTTCTTCCTATGTCAACAAGGCCAGACTGGGCTGACTTAAGAGCATTCTTTCCTCTGTCTGTGGCCATTAAGGATGAGACCTTTAACCCGAGAAACTATCTTGAATAATGTGACTTTTTCTCATCTTAATATTTTATGGGCATATACTATGTTATGGCATGTTAATGGTAAATTAAACACAGAGATCCTGGGTTATAATTTCAATTGACACTTTGTCAACTCTGTTATCTTATTGCATTTACAACCTATTCAATTAAGAAAAGTCCTTTTCTTGTATTATGGTTAAACATACGTGGGGATCATAAAATTGAAGTAACACAGGCACACTGAGTATTTAATGTATTTAAGCCTTCTCATTCTTTTGTTCAGACAGTCAGATTTTGTTTGGCTCCATACACGTATGTATCCGCTAGCTTTAAGGGAATAAACAATATGAATTTACATATTACCTAGCTTGTTTGCCTACCTTAACCAAACTTTCAGGTCAACAGTGTCAAATGTCTTAGACCAGATTTGAACTCAGGTCCTCCTGACTCCAGGGCCAGTGCTCTATTCACTACACCACCTAGCTGCCCCCCACTTAGGTTCTTTAAAGTAGAAACTGTAGGTGACTTATGATGGAGATGATAGAGCGAGAGTTAGAGGTGAAGTGGGGTCATCTACATTCAGCAGGAGCCTTTAGGAACTTTAGTTTTTTTCCATTTTTACAAGGAAGGATAATTGGATTGGGTGACCTTTTAAATCTCCTATAAAAATCTGTGTTCTAGAGTCCTACATTTTCTTTCTGATCCCTCCCTCTCTGCCCTGCTAGAGAAACAGTAGGGCTGATTCACTTTTGTTTTAAAATGAAGGAGTCCCAGAGATGGGTATTGATATGCTTAGAGGAAAATTTAGTACATGAGTATGTTGTTCTCTTCTCCTGAGGGGAATTCAGATGGGTTCAATTTGCCTTAAGTTTTTTCTGGGGCCACTCTACAGGCAGCTAAGTTCTCTTTGCTGTCTTGTGGCTTTACATTCACCTTTAGCTCTGGTCCTAAGATGGACTTGAGCACTTTCTAAAAAGATTCCTGTGGAGTCCAAAGATGGGCTCTGGGACTAGCTTCTTTTTGCCCTCTAAGAGCAAGACTATTGAAGAGAGCTGGATCCTATAGAGTCTCAGCGTTAGATTGCTACATAGAGCAAGGCTGGGGGTAGAGAAATATCACCTCTCACTCTTTCCAGGGACCCATGTGATGGAAGGGTCTGGCCAGATAGTCGTGACTGTGGTGGGTGCTAGCTATTATAAATTCTTTATTGCCTCAGGTCAAGAAGCATGGGCATAGAGTGACTCATGGGTGTTTCCCAGCAAGGATTTGGAGCCCTTCTGATGATAAAGGGAAGTGAGTGACATTCGCAGATAAGTTTTAACAGACCACCTCTGGAACAAGGAAGTACATGGTTGTAGCAAATCCACAGAAGAAACTTAAGGGAAATTGCACCCATCTGAATTCCCCTCATAGGAAAAGAGAACGACAGTACTGATTTTTCTTCCAAGCATAGTAGAATCAGTCCTTAAGTTTCTCTAACATGATAGAGATGGAGAGATCAGGAAAAAAATGTAGAACTCTAGAACACAGTCTTGAAAGAGACATAAGAGGTCATCTGACCCAATTCTTTCAGAGTAGAAATGTTACATAAAAGTCCCCATGCTCAAATCTCACGTGTCTCTTTTAGAAATCCCATTCACACTCAACATACCGGAAAAGGCTCTGCCTGAAGATGTTTAAGCCCATGGAGGGAGGGGAGGGAGTTTCCAGGCTGGTATGATATTAGAGGGTCCAGAGTTTCGAGGCCATTTATGGTTGGTTTTGGACAGGAATCTTTAGAGTCTGGATGGGAAGGGGAAGCAGCCTAACATCCTGGGAGCCATTTTCACACTCTCTGGCATGTGTCTCAAAACCCAATGTGCTTTCTTCTGATGACACCTACAATTGAGCAAGGAAGCAGGAATTCATGGGCTGGGACTCTGTGGGCCTAAGCAAAGATTCCTATAATAACCATCAATCCAAATCATAGAATAGAATCTGAGTTAGAAAGGCTTCTAAGGTCATTTGGTCCAACCCAGAAAAATTTTATCCCTTTGGGGGGCGGGGAGGGCAGGGCTGCCTTGCCAGTTCTACCCTTCTACTTGAATGCCAGGAATCCCTTATTACCAACCTTATTAATGAAGAGAGATTGGCTGAGGGGGTGTGTGTGTGTGTGAGTGTGTGGATGCATGTGTGGATGCATGTGTGGGTGCACACATGCCTGCTCTGTATTGCAGCGTATGTAGTATTTTTCTTTTCCTCTGGTTTCCCTGCACCCTTTCCCAACACTGATAATCTGGAGAAGAATGGTCTGCCGAACCCCTTCCTGTGCTCCTGGGCCCAGGCAGAGCCTTCACCATATTGAGGGCACTTTTGGTCCCTCAATGATGCAACTGGAGGGTCTCCACCTCCACTTTTTTTCTTTCTTGCTCAAACAGGTAAAAAACAAGGAGCTCCTGAAAATTGGAACAAAGATAACCTTCTCCCCTTGACCATCCACCTACCTCCCCCCAAACCAGACCTCTCAGGCTGTCCACCATTCTTCCTTCTTTTTCCTTCTCATGAGTTTGTTTTTTGCTGAGCTGGTGGAGGCATCTGGAGGGTGCATTGACTAAGACTTTTAACCCGAGCTGAGGCCATAGCACCCTCTGCTGTCAATTTAGGGACGCCAAGACCTAGCTTCTGGAATACTGTGGGAGATTGATCTGTTTTATCCCAATGGCCTTTTCCCAAGTTTGATATTGGGTGATCTATGCTCTACAGCCTGGTGTGCTCCATTCCCAGGAGAAGACAGTCCCCTTATCCCTGCAGGGATTGTGTGTTCACTGCACCCTCCTCCCTTCTCCTGACCTGGCTCAGTCCATGTTCTCTCCTAATATGGGCTGCCCTCTTCACTATTCTTCCCAGGTGGTATATGGAGAAGGTCATCTTTGCACTTTTCTCCCTGTATTTCTCGCTCTCTCTCCTTTCCACAGTTTGTTTTTCTCCTCTTTATCGAAAGTGTGTTTTCTTTCTGGTGGCTATGTTTTCATTCTTTCTCTGTCCTGTCTATGTCTGGTGGCAGAAGCAGCCTCTCCCAAGGGACACAATATACATTGGTGCTGGAGTAGAGCCTTAAGAAAGGGAGGGACCGTGGGGATGATTCTACTGGAAGACAAGACAGTTCACAAAGATCCCTTCCTTTCCAGCCCAGATGATGTTGATATTTAAAAGTAAAGCTGTCATTTTGTTAGAGAATGATGGCTGCTTAAAAGAAGTGATTATCTTTATTTTTAGGCTTATTATAAACCTGTTTTTTAAAAAATGAATAAAACAAATTGTTCTGTATATATTTTTTTCTCTCTATTTATCTCCCTTACACTTTTCCAGTGGAACCCTCATAGCAACTGCCTTGTAAGGGACTTGGCTCCAGGGTTCCTTCTATGTTTCCCTTCCCTCATGGCGCACTAACCAAGCATTCTTGGCCCTAACTTATATTGGAGGGGGCTGGACGATGCCCAACTTTATGATATTTCTTGTTTTTTTAATGATATCATATATGTGGGGAGGGAGGGAGGGGGGCATTTCAAAACAAAATCCAAATTCTAATGCCCTTGGCATGTTTGTCTACTGCCTACTATCTCAGCCATATTCTGTATTTCCAGAGTTCATCCATCCTAAACCCTGGCTTCTTGGAAGGATGATTTGATATTTTATATTACATTAATGTGTGTAAACATACATATATGTATATATATACGTATATATATATGTATATATATATATATTTAAATTAATTGAGTAACATGCTACAATAAATCCAATTCTGAATGCTGAGCAAGTGATAGGAGGTTGGCAGTAGGGACAACTTATGCCCTGTCCTGTGTCTTGCTTCAAAGATCTGATCAAAAATTCCTGTAGGCTGAATTCAAACACCCAGCCCTGAGGTGGGATAGGACAGGCTGGGCTCAGAGTACTGCTGAAGGTCCCAGAGCTGGTGCTGGCTGTCCAGCACCAACCTGTGCTTCCAGGAAACAGGCAGAAGAGCATCTTGCTTTCTTGGCCCTAACCCATCTAGTCATCTGTGCTCCTTAGCCTCTGGTTCACCTGCTATTTATGTGTGCTCCACCTAAGACTGAAGATGGTGTGCCTCTAGAGATCCAGACCCTGAAGAGCCAAGAAGGGATAGAGGAAGAGAAGAAGAAGGAGAAGAATGAGGAGGAGGAGAAGGAGAAGGAGAAGGAGAAGGAGGAGAAGAAGAAGAAGAAGAAGAAGCCTCCCAAGGAAAAGTCCATGCTACAAGGCAACTTGACAGGCTTCACTGTTCAAATTGAGAAAGCCAGTGAATAGGTTGAGCAGGCTGGGGGCCAGCTGGGGTGGAAGGGTAAGAAAAGGAAAACAAACAATAGGAAATCCCATGAGTCTCTCTTCTACCACTCTCCCCATCCACATACCGCAGACAGGCCAATTCAGACCAGAAACCTGAATGTCTGCTGTGAACGAGGCAATACAATCCTGGCTTTACCACCAATGCCCTTTTGAGTTGACATCACTTGCCCTGAGGTGGAATCGTCACCAATAAAGAAGGTTCTGGAGTGCACCTGAGTCCTCAAAGACAAACCTGAGACCTAAAGAATGTGACCTCTGAAGAAAAGTGAAAGTTCACTGTGCTTTTCAAATACCTCATTCAATCCCCAAAACGACTGTGAGAGGTAAGTGCTATTATTTTACAGATGAGGAAACTGTGGAACCAAGAGGTGTGGTGCCATGCCTAGGGTCATACAAGTAGGTTGAACTTGAACTCAGGTCTTCTTGAGTCCAATTTAACAAATGTTTGTTGATTGACCTTAAATATCTAGTCCAGCCTTGTACTGCAACAGAATCCCCTCTATGACATTGGATCCCATTGTAATGGGGTACTCACCACCTCCCAAAGTGCCACATTCCACTTTTACATAGCTATAGTTGTTAAAAAGTTGTTCCTTTGGGCAGCTGGCCCTGGAGTCAGGAAGATCTGAGTTCAAATCTGGCTTCAGACACTTGACACACTTACTAGCTCTGTGACCTTGGCCAAGTCATTTAACTCCAATAGCCTTGCCTTCCCCCCACCGAAAAAAAAGTTGTTCCTTTCTATTTAGCCAAACTCTGCTTCCCTTTAGCTTCTACCCATGGCTACTTGTTCCACCTTCTAGGGCCAGATAGAAGAAATTTAGCCTGTTCAAGTATCTTTGGCCAACTGATATGTGCTTCTGCCTACCACTCTTTTTTTCTACGTGTTAGCCTTATTCCTGCAGCTGATCATTATAATGGCATGGTTTTAAATAACCTCATCAAGCTGAATGTGTCTTTCTTTAATTCAGATGTAAGACTTTTTATGTTTATCCTGGTTATATTTGAACTTCTTAAATCCACGTTATTGTCACTCTAACCGTTATACCCTTTGAGGTCTTGATCACGACTATGTTATCAACATGGTAGCTATCTGTACCTGTTTATTTTTTTTGGAGGGGGAGGAAACAACTAGGTGGTGCAGTGGATAGAAGTTCTGGACCCGAAGGCAGGAAGACATCTTCCTAAGTTCAAATCCAGCCTCAAATACTTACTATCTGGATGACCCTGAGCAAGTCACTTACCCCTGTTTGCCTCAGTTCCCTTATGTGTAAAATGAGCTGTAATGTAAAATGAGGTAAAAACCACTCCAGTATCTTTGCCGAGAAAAATACAGCTTTACAAAGCATTGCTGGTCTCAGTGCCCATGAACATGCAGAAGCTTCCCTACACATTCACAGAATGTCAGATCTGGAAGTCACTTTAGAGGTCCTCCAGTGAGTTCAACCCTCCCACCTAACCAAGACACTCCGCAGCTTCCCCAGCAACTTGCTCTATCCATCTGGCTTCTACTTGAAGACCTCCAGGGAGAAGAAACCCTTTCCTTCTTGAGGCACTGTTTGGGGTTTTAGGAAATAGTGGTAGAAAGAGGTAAAGGGAAAATTCAGGCTCAGTTGTTCTGTGTAACTCCCAGGGCTTAGTTTCTGGACACTGTGAAAAGAAAGATTACTAACCACCCCCACCTCCACCCTGTCCCAGCCACTTTTTGCTATATGACCTTGAACAGATTACCTCCTTTCTGCTCCTTAACTGGGCTTCTCATTTGCATATTCCTTTCAACTACCCTAGTGCTGAGAAGGGTCTCAAGAATCGCACACACCATCTTTCCATATAGGAATGTAAACAAAACAGTTCAACTTTAGTAAGTCCCTTATGATTTCTCTTTCTTGTTTACCTTTTCATGCTTCTCTTGATTCTTGTATTTGAAAGTCAAATTTTCTATTCAGCTCTGGTATTTTCACTGAGAAAGCTTGAAAGTCCTCTATTTTGTTGAAAATCCATATTTTGCCTTGGGGCGTTATACTCAGTTTTGCTGGGTAGGTGATTCTTGGTTTTAATCCTAGCTCAATTGACCTCCAGAATATCATATTCCAAGCCCTTTGATCCCTTAATCCTGCTAGATCTTGTGTTGTCCTCATTGTGTTTCCCCAGTACTCAAATTGTTTCTTTCTGGCTGTTTGCAGTATTTTCTCCTTGACCTAGGAACTCTGGAATTTGGTGACAATAATCCTACGAGATTTTTTTTTGGGGGGGGGGATCTTTTTCAAGCGGAAATAGGTGGATTTTTTCATTTTCTATCTTACCCTCTGGCTCTAGAATATCAGATGTCTAGGCTCTTTTTTGATCATGGCTTTGAAAGATGATGTCTAGGCTCTTTTTTGATCATGGCTTTCAGGTAGTCCAATAATTTTTAAGTTATGTCTCCTGGATCCATTCTCCAGGTCAGTGGTTTTCCCAATGAGATATTTCACGTTGTCTTCCATTTTTTCATTCCTTTGGTTCTGATTTATAATTTCTTTATTTCTCATCAAGTCACTAGCTTCCACTTGCTCCATTCTAATTTTTAAGGTAGTATTTTCTTCAGTGGTCTTTTGGACCTCCTTTTCCATTTGGCTAATTCTGCCTTTTAAGGCATTCTCCTCATTGGCTTTTTGGAGCTCTTCTGCCATTTGAGTTATTCTATTTTTTAAGGTGTTATTTTCTTCAGTATTTTTTGGGCCTCCTTTGGCATGTCATTGACTTGTTTTTCATGATTTTCTTGCATCACTCTCATTTCTCTTCTGAATTTTTCTTCTGCTTCTCTTACTTGCTTTTCCAAATCCTTTCTGAACTCTTCCATGGCCTGAGAACAATTCAAATTTTTCTTGGAGGCTTTTGATGTAGGCTCTTTGACTTTGTTGACTTCTTCGGGGTGTATATTTTGACCTTCTTTGTCAACAAAAAAAGATTCTAAAGTCTGAATCTGAGTCTATTTTCCCTGCCTGTTCATGTTCCCAGCCAACTACTTGACCCTTGGACTTTTTGTCAGGGTATGACTGCTTGTAGAGAAGAGAGTACTTTTTCCCAATCTTGATGGGCTGTGCCACTGTTTTCAGAGCTACTTCTACTCCACCATCACCACAAGCTCTGCCACAGCAGTGCTCCTCCTCCCCCAAGAACTGCCAGCCAGGATTGCAACCCAGATCCAAGCAGGGCAAAGCAAGCTCTGGACTCCCGCTCTGATCCGCAGCTTGATTCCTCCCACTGGGTGGGCCTGGGGCAGGAACCAACCACAACTGGAGCTCTGGAAGCAGCTGCAGTGCTGTACCACCTCCATCACCTGTGGGACTGGGGCCAACCCTGCACTCCTGTCACTCCAATCAAGCAGTTTTTCCACTAACCTGCTCTGTTGTCTTTAGCTTTTGTGAATTGAGGAGTCTGGTAACTGCCACAGCTCAATGATTCAGGGCCTTATGGCCTGTTCTGCCCGGCTCCTGGTTTGGTTGGTCCTGGTGTGGCCCATTCTGGGCTGTGCTCCACTTCCAGCACCATGTGATAGACCCTTCCCAGTGACCATCCAGGCTGTCCTGGGCTCAAGCCCTGCTTCCCTCTGCTATTTCATGGGTTCTGCAGTTCCAGAATTTGTTCAGAGACATTTTTACAGGTGTTTGGAGGGACCTGGAGGAGAGCGTAAGTGAGGGCCTGCTTTCCAACCACCATCTTGGCTCCGCACCCCCTGTCCCCCACCCCCTCCTCCTTTCAATACATCAACTGCATTATCTTGTTTTTATTGAGCTTTCTGTTGAATTTATCTTCAGATATATTTTTTACCTATTTGAAGTCAAAGGTGGACCAAATAAATCGACTTTGCAAATTCCCTGAAAGAGAAAAGTTATAAACTGCATCATGAAATGCAGAAAACTCGACTGTCAACATAAAGCAATGTGTTGAATTCCAGGAAACTAAGCAAGTAATGGTCATATCTCATATCTAACATGTTTCCCTGGGCCTTAGAATTATATGGAAGCTGTACTTCAATGGAAAACAACAGAAATCATCAGTGGTTTCAAGATTCTCAGCATATACCTTTATCTATCTATTTTTTCTTCATGTAATATATTTATTTGTGTTTTGTCAGTTTTGTGTTGGATTTATTCTCAGATACACATTTTATCTCATCGAAGGAAATGGTGGACCAAACACATGAACTGTGCAAATTCTCTGACAGAGGCAAGTCTTAACTTCAACCATCAAATCCAGAAAGCTATAGGTTCTCTATAGGAACCAAGGAAACCAAGCAAGTAATGGGCAAATCTCATATCTAACATGCTTCCTTGGCCCTTAGAATCATATGGAAGCTGTACTTCAATGGAAAACAACAGAAATCATCAGTGGTTTCAAGATTCTCAGCATATACCTTTATCTATCTACTTTTTCTTCAGGTAATGCATTTATTTGTGTTTCTTGAGCTTTGTGGTGGATTTATTCTCAGATATATGTTTTATCTCATCGAAGGAAATGGTGGACCAAACAAATGAACTGTGCAAATTCTCTGAAAGAGGCAAGTCTTAACTTCAACCATCAAATGCAGAAAGCTATAGGTTCTCTATGTATAGCAATAAATTGAATCTAAGGAAAGCCAGCAAGTAATGAGCAAATTCCATGTCTAAGATTTCACCTTGGACCATAGGATTATATGGAAAGTGTACTTCAATGGAACTCTACAGAAATCATTAATAGCTTCAAGTGGTTCAGGATGCAGCTTTATATACCTACTTTCTCTTCATATGATCCATTATCTTGTGTTTCTTGAGCTTTCTGTTGGATTTACCTTCAGA
This sequence comes from Phalanger gymnotis, assembly GCA_028646595.1. Classification (NCBI taxonomy): domain Eukaryota; kingdom Metazoa; phylum Chordata; class Mammalia; order Diprotodontia; family Phalangeridae; genus Phalanger; species Phalanger gymnotis. Next base: position 473,508,896 of record CM053622.1, on the reverse strand, counting down.
TATACATTTTATCTCCCTGAAGTCAAAGATGAAACAAACAAATCAAATTTCCAAATTCTCTAAAAGAGAATAGCTATAATTTCACCACCAAATGCAAAAATTTCAAAACTGTGTACATATAGCAATGCTTACACCCATGGAAACCAAGCAAGTAATGGGCAAATCCCATACCTAACATTTTACTTTGGCCCATAGGATTATATGGAAGGTGTCCTTCAACGGAACTCTACAAAAATCATCCACAACTTCAAGTTGCTGAGGATACAGCTTTATCTCCCTACGTTTTCTACACGTAATGCATTGTCTTGTGTTTCTTGAGCTTTCTGTGGGATTTGTCTTCAGATATATATTTTATCCCAGAGAAGTCAAGGGTGAACCAAACAAATCAAATTTGCAAACTCTCTAAAAGAGAAAAATATTTACGTCATCTCCAAATGCAAGAAGCTCCAGATTATGTAGTTATAGCAATGCAGAGAATCCAGGAAAACCATACAAGTAATGAAGAATTCTCACATCTAACATTTTTTCTTGGCCCATAGGCTTACATGGAAGGTGTACTTCAATAAAACTTGACAGAAATTATCAATAGCTCTAAGTTGTTCGGGATACAGCTTTATCTATCTAGTTTCTCTTCATATAATCCATTATCTTGTGTTTCTTGCACTTTCTGTTGGATTTATCTTCAGATATGCATTATATCCCAATGAAGTCAAGGGGGACCAAAAAAATCAACTTTGCAAAGTTGAAAAGTTATAAATTCATCACGAAATGCAGAAAGCTTGAGACTGTCTAAGTACAACAATGCTGTAAATCCAAGAAAACCAATCAAGTAATGGGCAAATCCCATATCTAACAGTTTGCCCTGGCCCTTGCCCTCATATGCCAGTTTTACCTCAAATGAAATCAACAGAAATCATCAATAGTTTCAAGATGCTCAGCATACAGCTTTATCTAACTACTTTCATTTCATTTAATGAATTTTCTTGTTTCTAGATCTTTTTTCTTTTTTAAAAAATTAAGATTTTTTAGTTTTAATTTATAACACTGAGCTCTGCACGTTTTTGAGCTCCAGAATTTCTTCCCCTCTCTCCCCTCCTTCCTCCCCCCACCCAAGACAGCATGGAATCTGATATATCTTCTACATATACCTTCACATTAAATTTATTTACACAAAAGTCAAGTTGTAAAGAAGAATTATGACCAATGGAATGAATCATAAGAAAGAAGAAAGAAAAACTTAAAAAAGAGAAAAAAAATAAAGAGAGCAAATAGTTTGCCAAAATCTGCATTCAGACTCCACAGTTCTTTCTCTGGATGTAAACAGCTTTCTCTATCAGGAGTCTTTTGAACCTTGTATTCTTGAAAGGAGCCAAGTCTATCAAAGTTAGTCATCACAACTTCAATATCTCTGTGCTTGTGTATAATGTTCTCCTGGTTCTGCTCCACTCACTTAACATCATATCATGTAGGTCTTTCCAGGTTATTATGAAGTCCATATCTTCCCCATTTCTTATAGCACAGTAGTATTCCTTTACATTCATATGCCACAACTTATTTAGCCATTCCCCAGTTGATGGGCATTCCCTTGATTTCCAGTTCTTTGCTACCAGAAAAAGAGCTGCTATAAAATATTTTTGTACATAGGGGTTCTTTTCCCTTTTGTGTGATTTCTTTGGGATACAGCCCTTTTCTAGATCTTTCTTTTGGATTTATATTCAGGTATACATTTTATCCCATTAAAGTCAAGGGTGGACCAAAGAAATTGACTTTGCAAATTCCATGAAAGAGAAAAGTTATAACTTCACCACCAAAATGCTGGAAGCTTGAGACTGTCTACATATAGCAATACATTGAATCCAAGGAAACCAAGCAAGTAAAGAGCAAATCCCATATCTAACATTTTTCCTTGGCCCTTAAAATCATATGGAAGTTGTACTTCAATGCAAATCAACAGAAATCAACAATCAATTCAATTTACTCAGGATACCACTTTACCTGCCTCCTTTCAATACATCAAATGCGTTATCTTGCTTTTCTTGAGCTTTCTGTTGGATTTATCTTCAGATGTATGTTTTACCCCTGTGAAATCAAGGGTGGACCAAACAAATCAACTTTGCAAATTCCTTCAAACAGAAAAGTGTTAACTTCATGACTAGATTCAGGAAGCTCCAGACTCTATAGCTTTAGCAATGCACTGAATGCAAGAAAGCCAAACAAGTAATGAACAAATCACATATCTAAATTTTTACTTTGAGTCTTAAGCTTATATGGAAGGAGTACTTTAATGGAACTCTACAGAAATCAGCAGTTTCAAGTTGCTCAGGATACATCTTTATCTACCTTCTTTCTCTTCATCAAATGCATTAGCTTCTGTTTCTTAAGTTTTCTGTTGGATTTATCTTCAGATATACCTTTTATACCATTGAAGTCAATGGGGGACAAAACAAACCAACTGTACAAATTCCCTGAAAAAGAAATCTCTTAACTTCACCACCAAATGCAGAAAGCTCCAGACTCTCTAGGTATAGCAACACATTGAATGCAAGGAAACAAAGCAAGTAATGAGAAAATCCCATCTCTAACATATTATCTTGGCAAATAGGATTATATGGAATGTGTACTTCAATGGAACACAGCAGAAATCATTAGCTTCAAATTGCTCAAGGTACAGCCTCAACTGCCTCCTTTCTATTCATCTAATGCATTATCCTGTGTTTCTTGAGCTTTCTGTTGGATTTAACTTCAAACATACTTTTTATCAATTTCAAGTCAATGGTGGAGAAAACAAATCAACTTTGCAAACTCCCCGAGAGAGAAAACTCTTCACTTCACCACCAAATGCAGAAAGCTCCAGACTGTCTACATATAGCTATGCATTGAATCTAAGGAAACCAAGCAAGTAATTATCAAGTCCCTTATCTAACGTTTTACCTTGGCCCTCTGGAAGTGTACTTCAGTGGAACTCAATAGCTTCAAGTAGCTCAGAATATAGATTTACCTACCTCCTTTTTCTTCATCTAATCATTATGTTCTAATTCTTGAACTTTCTATTGGATTTATCTTCAAATATAGGTTTTATCATATTGAAGTCAAGGGTGGACCAAACAAATCAAATTTGGAAATTCCCTGAAAGAGAAAAGTCTTCTTTTTTTCCAGAGTTACTTCTTATTTATTTCCTTTTTAAAAGAAAAAGTAAAAACTCTATATACATCACATTCATTTCTAGATAACCCTTCCCCCTCCCACCACCTAATGATTCTTCCTCTACAGCAAAGAAAAACTGTTAAGTAAAATAAATTGATGCAGCCACCACATTTGGCAGTGTAGTCGACATTGCATAGCCATATTTCTGCACCTCTCCAAAGAAAAGGAGGAAGGTACATTTCCTCATTTCTTCTCTGGGGTCATGTTTCAGTCATTTTCCACAAAAGCAACTTATAAATTCCTTAAGAGCCAGCCTTTGATGTCTATTGCAAAAAGTACAGTTTTTTAATTAATCATTAATTATTTATTTATTTACTATTATTATTTTATTTTTAGTTTATCAATCTATTTATTTATTATTTTATTTTTAGTTTAAAACACTCAATTCTGCATGATTTTGAGTTCCAGATTTTCTTCCCCCCATTCCCTGCCCCTCTCCAAAATGGCACAGAATCCAATATATCTTCTACATATAACTTCTCATTGAACTTATTTACACAATAGTCAAGTTATAATGATGAATGGAATGAATCATGAGAAAGAAGAAATAAAACTAAAAAAAAAAACAAAAGAGAAAAAAAGGAGAGCAAACAGTTTGCCTCAATCTGCATTCAGTCTCCATAGTTCTTTCTCTGAAGGAAGATATTTCTCTCCCTCATGAGTCCTTTGGAGTTGTCTTTGAGACTTGTATTGCTGAAAAGTGTGAAGTCTATCAAGGTTAGTCATCACAGAATCAATATATCTGTGGTTGTGTATAATATTCTCCTGGTTCTGCTCTGCTCACTCAGCATTATATCGTGTAGGTTTTTCCAGGTTATTATGAAGTCCGTATCTACCCCATTTCTTATATTACAAAGGTATTCCATTACATTCATATACCACAACTTGTTCAGCCATTCCCCAATTGATGGGCATCCCCTTGATTTCCAATTCTTTGCTGCTACAAAAAGAGCCACTATAAATGTTTTTGTACATAAGGGTCCTTTTCCCACTTGTGTGATCTCTTTGGGATACAACACTAGAAGGAGTATTGCTGGGTAAAAATGGTATTTTTATAGCCCTTTGGGAATAGTTCCAAATTGCTCTCCAGAATGGCTGAATCAGTTCACAACTCCACCAGCAATATAACAGTGTTCCAATTTTTCCACATCCTCTCCAGCATTTATCATTTTCCTGTTTTGTCATTTTAGCCAATCTGACAGGAGAGGTGTGGTACCTAAGAGTTCTTTTGATTTGCATTTCTCTAATCAATAGTGCTTTAGGGCATTTTTTCATATGCCTATAGATATCTTTAATTGTTTCCTCTGAAAACTTCCTGTTCATATCCTTTGACCATTTCCCATTTGGGGAATGACTTGTATTCCTATAAATTCAGCTCAGTTCCCTGTATATTTTAGAGAAGAGGCCTTTATCAGTTGTACACACTGGTTGTAAAGATTTTCTCCCATTTTCTGCTTCCCTCATAATCTTTGTTGCTTTGGCTTTGTTTATGCAAAACTATTTCAATTTAACGTAATCAAAATTATCCATTTTGAATTTTAGTAATGATCTCTGTCTCTTGTTGTGTCATGAATTCTTTGCTTTTCATAAATCTGATAGGTAAACTATTCCTTGCTCTCTCAAATTACTTAAAGTATCAGCCTTTATTCCTAAATCATGAACCCATTTTGACTTTATTTTGATATTTGGTGTAAGATATTTGTCTATGCCCAGTTTTTTCCCTACCATTTTGCAATTTTTCCAGGAGTTTTTGTGAAATAGTGAATTCTTAGCTCAGAATCTGGATTATTTGGGTTTGTGTGTTGTTAAGCAAAATTGTCTCCTTAGCATGGCTTTTGTTTACTTTGAATGAAAGTACTTTCAGCTGTTAAGTGCTAAGCCCCAGGCCCAAAGCCCTATCAGGTGTGAAACCTGTGTGGATGTAGACTGATGACTTAAGAGGGGCCAACTCAGGAACCAATGGTCTCTGGTCATTGAGGCGGGGCTTGAGAACGCCAGAAGCTCAGCTGAGAGGAAAGGTGAACCCAGAGACAACTACAGTGGAAGCAGAAGCTGTGGAAGCAGGAAGCTGCGGAAATAGGAAGCTGCGGAAGCAGAGCTGACCCGTGTGTAGACCCAGGAGTGCGAGCAAGGACTTGAGGCCAGTAAAAATGATTTGGCTAAATACTATCTTGTTTTTCTGTGGCCTCCCGGTTACTCTTGTGAGGCGGGCTTTCTGGGCCTGGAGTCTTTTTGTCAAGATGTTGGAATGGGGAGGCTGGTTCATGGATCTGCTGCGGTGGGGCCTAAATAAATTTTTTGTTGTTTTCTACTTAGAGAATGTCTCATATCTTGCGATTTTGAACCATTCAAACATATACATGATTATATTTGAGATTATAAATTCGGCCTTCCTACTACAGTTTATCAAAGAGTAGATTGCTATAGTCATTGACTAATCCATCTTATGTACCTAACCTATTCCACTGATCTACCACTCTGTTTCTTAGCCAGTACCAGGTACTTTTGATGACTGTTGCTTTATAATACAGTTTAATATCTGGTATGACTAGGCCACCTTCCCTAGCATTTCTTTTCATTAATTCCCTAGATATTCTAGATCTCTTGTTCTTCAGATAAATTTTGTTATTATTTTATCCAGCCCTGTAAAATAATTTTTGGTAGTTCTATTGGTATGGTCCTGAATAATTAAATTAATTTAGGTTAAATTGTCATTTTTATTATATTAGTTCAGCCTAACCTTTAGCAACTGATATTTTTCCGTTTATTTAGATCTGACTTTATTTGTGTGAAAAGTGTTTTGTAATTATGTTCATATAGGCCCTGGGTTTGTCTTGGCAGGTACATGCCCAAATATTTTATAGTGTCTACAGTAACTTTAAATAGAATTTCTCTTTTTATCTCTTGCTGTTAGGCTTTGTTAGTAATGTAAAGGAATGCTGAGGATTTATGTGGTTTTATTTTATATCCTGCAACTTTGCTAAAGTTGTTTATTATTTCAAGTAGTTTTTTACTTGATTCTCTAGGATTCTCTAAGTAAATCATCATATCTGCAAAGAGTGATCATTTAGTTTCTTCTTTGCCTATTCTTATTCCTTCATTTTCTTTTTCTTCTCTTGTTGCTACAGCTGACATTTTGAGTACCAAATTGAATAATAGTGGTGATAAAGAACATCCTTGTTTCACCCCTCATTTTATTGGGAATGCATCTAGCTTATCCCCATTACAAATAATGCTTGTTGGTGGTTTTAGGTAGATGCTATTCATAATTTTAAGGAAGGCTCCATTTATTCCTATGCTTTCTAGTGTTTTTAATAGGAATGGGTGTTGTATTTGGTCAAAGGCTTTTTCTGCATCTATTGAGATGATCATATGGTTTCTGCTAGTCTTGTTGTTGAGATGATCAATTATGCTGGTAGTTTTCCTAATATTGAACCTGCCTTGAAGTCCTGGAATAAATCCTACCTGGTCATATTGTATTATTCTTGTGGCAAGTTGCTACAATTTTTTGCTAATATTTAATTTAAAATTTCTGCATCAATATTCATTATGGAAATTAGTCTATAATTTTCTTTCTCTGCTTTGACTCTTCCTGGTTTAGGTATTAATACCATATTTGTGCCATAAAAAGAATTTGGTAGGAGTCCTTCTTCACCTATTTTCCCAAATAGTCTATAAAGTATAGGAATCAATTGTTCTTTAAATGTTTGATAAGATTCACGTGTAAAACCATCTGGCCCTGGATAATTTTTCTTAGGGAGTTCATTGACGGCTTTCTCAATTTCTTTTTCTGAGATGGGGTTATTAATGTATTTTACTTCCTCTTCTGTTAACTTGGGCAATTTATATATTTGTAGATATTCATCCATATGCCTAAGGTTGTCAAATTTATGAACATACAATTAGGCAAAATAATTCCTGATTATTGTTTTAATTTCCTCTTCATTGGAGGTGAATTCACCCTTTTCATTTTTGATACTGGTAATTTGATTTCCTTTTTTAATGAAATTGACCAAGGGTTTATCAATTTTATTGGTTTTTTTCATAAAACCAGCTCTTGCTTTTACTTATTAATTTAATAGTTCTCTTGATTTCAATTTTATTAATCTCTCCATTGATTTTCAGTATTTTAAATTTTGTATTTAGTTGGGGATTTTCAATTTGTTCTTTTTCTAGCTTTTTCACTTGCATGCCCAATTCATTGATCTCCTTTTTTTCCATTTTATTCATGTAAGTATTTAGTGATATAAAACTTCCCCTAAGAACTGCTTTTGGTGCATCCCATAAGTTTTGGTATGTTGTCTCATTATTGTCATTCCCTTGAATGAAGTTATTAATTGTTTCTCTGATTTGTTCTTTGACCCACTCATTCTTTAGAATTAGATTATTTAGTTTCCAATTATTTTTTAGCTTATTTTTCCATGGTTCTTTATTACAAATAATTTTTATTGCATCATGATCTGAAAAGTGTGCTTTGACTACTTCTGCCTTTCTGCACTGGATTGTGAGGTTTTTATGCCAGTTTTATGTCAATTTTTGAGTATGTGCCATATACCACTGAGAAAAAAGGCATATTCCTTTTTATCCCCATTCGGTTTTTTCCAAACGTCTATCATATCTGCCTTTTCTAAAATTCTATTTACCTCCTGAACTTCTTTCTTGTTCATTCTGAGGTTAGATTTATCAAGTTCAGAGAGGGGGAGGTTGAGGTCCCCCACTAGTATGGTTTTTCTGTCTATTTCTTCCTGTAACCCCCTTAAGTCTTCCTCTAAGAATTTGCCTACTATACCACTTGGTGCATATATATTAAATTATGATATTGCTTCATTGTTTATGGTGCCTTTTAGCAGGATGCGGTGTCCTTCCTTATCTCTTTTAATTAGATCTATCCTTGCTTTTGCTTTGTCTGAGGTTAGGATTGCTACCCCAGCTTTTTTTACTTTAGCTGAAGCACCATATATTCTACTCTAGCCTTTTACATTTACCCTGTGTGTATCCCCCTGTTTCAAATGTGTTCCTTGTAAACAGAATATTGCAGGATTATGGTTTTTAATCCATTCTGCTATCAGCTTTCGTTTTATGGGAGAGTTCATCCCATTCACATTCACAGTTATGATTTCTGTCTGTGTCTTTTTTTTCCATCCTATTTCCCCTCATTTATGCTTTTATTTCTCCCTTCTCCCTTCCACTCCTCAACAGAGATTTGCTTTTGACTGCTACCTTCCTCAGTTTACCCTCCCTCTTGATTCCCCTCCTTTATCTTACCATTTTCCCTTTGCTACTTCTTCCCTCCCTTCTGACCACACGCTTCCCTTTTCTTTCCCCTTTCCCCTCATACTGCCTGTAGGACAAGTTAGATTTCTATACTTATCAGGGTATGTTATTCCCTTCTTGAACCAAATCGGATGAGAGTAAAGCTCAAATATTGCTCTTCTTCCTCCTTTCTTTCTCTCTACTACAATATGTTTTTGTGTCTCTTCATGTGATGTAATTTATCCTTTTCTACTACCTCCTTACCTCTTCTCCCAGAATCATCCCTTTTTATCTCTTAATTATATTTTTATCATTATAAGTTATTTTATACTGACACCCACAGTCTATGAATATCCCTTTCAATCGTCATAATAAGTATACTATTCTCAAGATTGACATATATATATGTATATATATATGCGAAATATATATAAAGCAAAATAATGCTTTATAAGGATGTATCTAGTTAGCCTTATTGATTAACAGGGGGTTTTCCCCCCTGTTTACTTTTTTATATGTCTCTTGAGTTTTGTATTTGGAGATCAAATTTTCCATTAAGCTCTGGCCTTTTCATCAGGCAAGTCTGGAATTCCCTTATTTCGTTGAATGTCCTTCTCCTTGCCTGGAAAATTATTCTCAGTTTTGCTGGGTCGCTGGTTCTTGGTTGTCGTCCAAGCTCCTTTGCCTTTCAGAATATCATATTCCAATTTCTCCTGTCATTTAATGTAGAAGTTGAAAGAGCCTGCATGATCCTGACTGTAGTTCTGTGATATTTGAATTGTTTCTTTCTAGATACCTACAGTATTTTCTCCTTGACCTGGTAGTTCTGGAATTTGGCTATAATATTTCTTGGAGCTTTCAATTTGGGATCTTTTTCAGGGAGTGATTGATGAATTCTTTCAATGATAATTTTACCCTCTGGTTCTAGGATCTCCAGGCAATTTTCCTTAAAGATTTTATGGAAGATACTGTCCAGGCTCTTTTTTTCATTATAGCTTTCAGGTAGACCAATAAATCTTAGATTGTCTCTCCTCGATCTGTTTTCCAGGTCAGTTGTTTTTCCAATCAGATATTTCACATTTTCTTCTAACCTATTCTTTAGATTTTTTTTTCACTGATTCTTAATGTCTCATAGAATCATTAGCTTCTACCGACCAATTCTAATTTTTAATGTTTTGTTTTCTTCTTTTATCTTCTCTATCTCCTTTTCCATTTGGTTGATTTTACTTTTCAATGAGACATTTTCTCCATTTATATTCTGATCTTCCTTAACCATTTCATGGATTTTACCTTTTAAAGATTTGTTTTCCCCATTGAATTTTTTTTCATTTTTTCTTTTACCTCCCTAATTTGTTTTTTAAAGTCCTCCTTGAGTTCTTCCAAGAATGCTTTTTGCCGTGAAGACCAGTTCACTTTCCCTTTTGAGGTTTCAGATGTGGGTGTAGTGTCCATGCTGTCTTCTTTTTTTCTTATTTTCATTTTATTTTTTTTATTTTTTTTATTTAATTTATTTTTAATATGTTTAGTTTTCAGCATTGATTTTTACAGGCATTTGAATTACAAATTTTCTCCCCATTTCCACCCCCCCCACTCCAAGATGGCATACACTCTGGTTGCCCTGTTCCCCAGTCTGCCCTCTCCTGCGTCACCCCATTCCCCTCCCATCCCCCTTTCCCTTCCTTTCTTGTAGGGTAAGATAAATCTCTATGCCCCATTGCCTGTGCATCTTATTTTCTAGTTGCATGAAAAAAAAAAACGTTTTTACTTTTGAACATCTATTTTTTTAAAAC
>CM053622.1:473457359-473498149 GCA_028646595.1 Phalanger gymnotis | reverse complement strand
AATTGTAAAAGCTCTTTCCAACATCAGTTCAGACTCCTGTTGGACTCTAGCATAACACCAATGCAGCAAATTGTTAAAACTGCAGTGACATCTCTTTGCATATACTTAATCAGTTCATAGCAACTTGAGACTTTCAAAACACATTGATATTCAGCCTTATAGGTTTCTGTGTTGCACATGACACATTTGGGGCCCACTCAGTGCCATAACTTGAAACATTTCCACTTGATGCAACTTGAGTTGCCTGTTTCCATATTTGTTCAAGTTTTCAAAGAGGCAGCAAAAATGTCCTCTTTGCAGGGTGTATTTGGCCAGGGGGGTGGATTGGGATAGGTATCTTAACATTTTTTTTCATTTTTCAAAGGGAAACATAATGCCCCTCAAATTGCAAATGAGTGCATTAAGAGGTTTTGCTTGGGTAAATGGCCTGTAGTGGATCTTCAGGAAGGGTGAGGTGAAAGTTAAGGAGATATTTTCTAGTTGGCCAGAAACTAGAAGGCAAGAAAATTTTGTGCAGTGTGATTGTCATCATGAACACCTACAGATGTATTAGTGCCATTGGAATAATAAATTTGATATGGTGATGAATATCAAAAAAAAAAAGCTTTTTCTTATCTCTTCTCTATGAGATAATTTACTATTCTGCTTCTCCCTTTCTTCTTCTCCCAGTATATTCCTCTCACCCCTTAATTTTACTTTTTAGATATAATCTCTTGATATTCAACTCACCCTGTGCCTTCTGTCTCTGTCTCTGTCTATGTCTCTCTCTCTTTACATATGTATATGTGTGTGTATATATACATATGTATACACATACACACACACGTGTGTGTGTATTCCTTCCAACTACCCTAATACTGAAAAAGGTCTCATGAATTACAAATATCATCTTTCCACGTAGGAATGTAAATAATTCAACTTTAAGAACTCCCTTATGATTTTCTCTTTTCTATTTACCTTTTCATGTTACTCTTGAGTCATGTATTTGAAAGTCAAATTTTCTATTCAATTCAGGTCTTTTCATCAAGACTGTTTGAAAGTCCTCTATTTCAGTGAATGTCCAATTTTTCCCCTGAAGGACTATACTTAGTTTTGCTGGGCACATGATTATTCATTTTAATCCCAGCTCCTTTGACCTCCAAAATATCATAGTCCAAGCCTTTAATGTAGAAGCTGGCTTTATCTTGTGTTATCCTGATCATGTTTCCACAATACTTCAATTATTTCTTACTGGCTGCTTGCAATCTTTTCTCCTTGACCTAGGAACTCTGGAATTTGGTTACAATATTCTTAGGAGTTTTCTTTTTGGGATCTCTTTCATGAGATGGCAGATGGATTCTTTCAATTTCTATTTTACCATCTGGTTCTTGAATATCAGGGAATTTTTCCTTGATAATTTCTTGAAAGATGATGTTGAGGTTCTTTTTTTGATCGTGGCTTTCAGGTAGTCCAATAATTTTTAAATTCTCTCTCTTGGATCTATTTTCTAGGTCAGTTATTTTTCCCATGAGATATTTCACATTGTCTTCTGTATTTTCATTCTTTTCATTTTGTTTTATAATTTCTTGATTTCTCATAGAGTCATTAACTTCCATTTGCTCTATTCAAAATGTTTAAAGAATTACTTTCCTCAGTGAGCTTTTGGACATTGTTTTCCATTTGTTTAATTCTGCTTTTCTTGGCATTCTTCTCCTCATCGCCTTTTTGGATTTCTTTTGCGATTTGGGTTAGGCTATTTTTTTGGAGGGGGAAGGGCAAGGCGATTGGGGTTAAGTGTCTTGCCCAAGGTCCCACAGCTAGTAAATGTGTCAAGTGTCTGAGGCTGGATTTGAACTCAGGTCCTCCTGACTCTAGGACCAGTGTTCTACTCTCTGTGCCACCTAGTCGCCCCCAGGCTATTTTTAAGTTCTTATTTTCTTCAGTATTGGGGGGGGTCTCCTTTAGCAAGCTGTTAACTCATTTTTCATAATTTTCTTACATCACTCTCATGTATCTTCCCAATTTTTCCTCTACTTTTCTTACATGATTTTCAAAAGCCCTTTTGAGCTCTTCCATGGCTTGCAAACAATTCGTATTTTTCTTGGAGACTTTGGATGTAGGAGCTTTGACTTTTTTGTCTTCTTCTGGTTGTGTGCTTTGATCTTCTTTGTCACAAAAGTAAGATTCTATAGTTTGAGTTTTTTCCCTCTGTTTGCTTAGTTTCCCAACTAATTACTTAACTTTTTAACTCTTCATTAAGATAGGACTCAGCTTCTGGTGTGGAGGGCGTACTGTCCCAAGTTTCAGGAGGTTTGTGCAGCCATTTTCAGAGATACTTAGAGGCACCTGTAAGTTTTCAGTTTTTCCAAGATGATATGATCAAAGGAGAAGTGTTTTCTTCTCTCCTGGCCTGTGCTCTGGTCTATGGGTGATTAGAAGCACTCTTTCCTGCTTTGGAACTGTGTGGAGGATTCTCTCTCCACCATAGCCACAAGCTTCACCTGCCAGCACTCCTGCTTGGCCCACTATGGCTCCCCAGGACCGTAACTCAGATCTAAGCAAAGGCAAAGGAAAAGAATCCTGCCTCGGTGCCAGTCAAGAGATCCCTGCAATCTCCCTCTAATCAGCCACTCAATCCTTCCACCATCTGTGGGCCAAGAGATCCAGAAGTAGCTGCTGTCACTGCCACTGCTGCTACCTGCCCTACCCCAGGGCTGGGGCCTGGCCATGCCCCTTTCTCACCCAGGTCCTACAGACCTTTCCTACTGGTCTTCTAAGTTGTCTTTGGCATTTGTGAGTTGAGAAGTCTGGAAACTGCCACAGCCACCAGTAATTCAGTCGGCCTGCTCCAGGTTTGCTAGGGCCCAGGCTGTGCCAGTGTAGCCCACACTGGACTGTACTCTGCTCTCAGACTGATGCAACAGACCTTTCCTGTTGACTTTCCAGGTTGTCTTATGCTGGAAATTTGTTTCACTCTGTCATTTTGTGGGTTTCGCTGCACTGAAACTTATTTAGAGTCATTTTTACACATATTTGTAGGGGTTTGGGAGAGAGCTCAAGCAAGTCCCTGCTTTTACTCCGCCATCTTGGCTCTGAGTGCCCCCCCAACCTGGTCATTTTTATAGCATAATAGTACTCCATCACAATCATACATATTCCATGACTTGTTCAGCCATTCCCCAACTGAGGATCATCTCCTTAATTTTGAGTTCTTTGCCATCAGAAAAAATTGATATAAATATTTTTTGTATATATCAATCATTTTCCTTTTTCACTGATCTCTTTCAGATACAGACCTGGTACTGCTACCGCTGGGTCAAAGGTATAGCCTTTTGGGCATAGTTTTGGCATCGTTCCAAATTGGTTTCCAGAATTGTGGGACAAGCAGATAACTCCATCAACAATTCATTAGTGTATTGTGCTCTTTAATCCCCTCCAGTATTTGTCATTTCTGACAGATGTGAGATGGTACCTCAAAGATATTTTCATTTATATTTCTCTAAAAATTAGAGATTTCAAACATTCTTTCATAGTACTATAGATAGCTTTGATTTCTTCTTCTGAAATCTCCCTGTTCATATCCCTTGACTATTGATCATTTGGGTAATGGCTTTTATTTTTATGAATTTGTCCCAGCTCTTGATATATTTGTGACAGGAGGTATTTATCAGGGCAATTTATTGTAAAAGTTTTTATATTATTTCATTATCTCTGGTATAGTAAAATAATAGTTTCCCATATTATCTCTTTTAATTAGGTCTATTTTTGCTTGCTCTGAGATCACAATTTGTATTTCTATCTTTTTCCTTCACCTGAAGCATAATAGATTTTGCTCTAGTCCCTTATGGTCACTCTGTGTGTGTGTCTTTTTGTGTCGGCTGTGTTTCTTGTACATGACATACTGTTGGATTCTCATTTCTAATTCACCCTACTATCTACTTTTGTTGTATGTGTGACCTTATCCATTTCAAATTTATAGTTGTGATTACTCACTTCATATTTCCCTTCTCATTTTCTTCTGTTTCCTCTTCTCTCTGTCTTATCTCTCCTCAAATGAATATTTTTCTTCTTTCAGTGCCTCCCTTTATCTGCCCTTTCTCCTGTCATCTCCCTCCCCCTTTCTCTTATCCCCTTCTCCTATTATTTCCCTATATGGTAAGATAGATTTTTATATACAACTGAGTCTGTGTGTATATTCTTCCATCTTTGAATCAATTCTGATGTAGGGAGGTTCAGGCATTGCCCACTAACTCCCCCCACATTTCCATCTTGGGTGAAAAAGTTCTTCCTTCTGTGCCTCTTTTGTGAGAAAATTTATCCCATTCTATCTCTCCCTTTCCCCTTCTCTCAGTGCCTAGCCTTTCTCATTCCATTTTTTTTTTCTGAAATCACCCCAACATAATCAACTTAAACCCATGGTCTCTGCCTATGTGGACTCTTTCTAACTGTCCTTATTTTGATAAAGATTTTACTAGTTACATGTATCGACTTCCCATATAGAAATGTACACGATTTAACCATATTGGTTTTCCCTTATGATTTCTCTTTTCCTGTTTATGTTTTTTTTTATGTTTCTTTAGAGTCTTGTGTTTAGGAATGCTTACATTTTCTCTATTTCATCGAATGTCAATTTTCCCCCTGAATTGTTATACTCAGTTTTGCAGCATAGTTTATTGTTCATTGTAATCCTAGCTCCTTGTCTTCTAGAATATCATATTCCAGTTTCTCTGACTCTCTGCTCATTTAACATGAAAGATTCTAACTCTTATGTGACCATGACAGTGGCTCCATGATATTCGAATTGTTTCTTTGTGGCTGCTTATAATATTTTCTCCTTTACCTGGGAACTCTGGAATTTGGCCATGATATTCCTGGGAGTTTTCATTTTGGGATTACTTTCAGGATGTCATTGGTAGTTTTATTTTCAACTTCTATTTTACCCTCTAGATTTAAGATATCAGGGAAGTTTTCATGGATAATTTCTTTGCGATAGCTGAGAAAGATCCCTAGGCTCTTTCTTTGATCGTGGGTTTCAGGGAGTCTGATAACTCTTAAATTATCTCTCCTTCATCTGTTTTCCAGGCCAATTGCTTTACTGATGAGAATTCTCATATTTTCTTCTATTTTTTTCATTCTTTGGACCTTTCAGACTATGCACTGAGATAGTGCTGTAAGTCACAGAGATTATAGAGTATTGGTGGAGGGGGAAGAATAGGGAGGAAAAAGGGAAATAGCTCACTGGTGGTAATTGTTCATTTGTGTGTGTGTGTACTGGATGTGAGCCAGTACCTCGCAGAGTGCCATCCCCTAACCTTTCTGCCAATGTTCTCATAGCCCAGATGTGCTGGAGACAGCCCTTAATCCCTGCTCCATTCTGACCTTTCTGCCTACTAGAAGGGAGAGGTTCTTCTCTTGATAGTGGTGGTGGTAATGGTGATTATGTTGGGGAAGTCTTCTCCAGACTCGCAACTATGCAGGGCAGGCTCTTGCAACTTGTCATTTGGTCTGTCACTGTCCATAGTGGCTCTGGCGTTTCCATCCACCCTGCAGCTGACTGGTCCTGTGTAATAGTAATATAAATTTGAAGATCTCCCCATCCATTAATAGGCCCATGTGAGCTGCTTATGTTGCAGGAAGCCTAAGTCACATGTGGTAGGAGGAGCTTGTTGAATGAGTAGAACAGGAAAAGCTAGAGCAGGAACGAAGTTAGTAGGACTGAGTGGAAGTGAGTTCAGAGTAGTTAGAGCTGACGGGGAGAGAAGAAGCGAGCTAGCTGTGCTGTGAGTGTGTTTGTGGGAAGGCCCCTGTAGTGGAGGTGGCAGGGGGCGGCGTGGGGAGTAGCCTATGGAATGGAGCTGTTCTCTTTAGTGATAATATGCTTTAACTTCTTTTTTGCTTAGATGGATTGGACTTACTGGTTTGAGGATTTGGTTTTCTGGTGTCTAAATAAATGTTTTGCTTCTGTCTTCTATATGTAGAGTCTGTTACATTTTGTGATTCAGAACCATGCCTGCATACTCATAACAATAGCAACCTTGTGCATGTTGGCTTGGCAATACATTTGGTGTCACTAACAGGATCCCAAGGTATAAAATCTGTATTGGGAAACAGAAGGGCTTTAGAGGAAGAAATGAATATCCCAGGATGGGAGGATTTACCTTATTTCTCCCTAGCAAGGGAATGGGTTAAAGGCACAGGACTCTGTGAAAACTGGGAACAGAGGCTACAGAAGAGAGAACCTAGATATTTGGAAAGATGTTTGCAAGGAAGCAAAATTAAGCAAGGGGAAGAACTGCCAAGAGTATGTAGGAGAGGCTGGGTTTTACTAATAGTTTACCGTATTATGTCTAAAAGCAGAGACAAACTGTTATATGAGAAAGCTCAGATGGTTAGGGAACTGGCTAGCTTGCATGGGAATCTTTCTGCACCAAAGTGTTTAGGCTCTTCTTCAGAAGAACAAGCGATATGATCTCAGGTGGCAGAAGAACAGTTTATTATTTGGGAATCTGCTGATTTGAATGAGGATTTTGCTGTTAATTTAATCAAGAAAAAGTGAAGAGAAAAAAGGTTGAAAGTGCACACAATTTGACACAGGGTGAGCCTAGCATGGTAACAGCTGCCAGGAGAGAGTGTGGGCAGAAAATGAAACAATTTTAGATGAGGCCCCTCAAGTAGAAAGACTCCTCAGGCAGACCCATGCTCCATACTACAAAGGAAACAAGAGCATCAGGGAGGCAATTCAGTGTTCTGAGAGATTCTTGAAGATTTCACTCAGCAGGAGGTCACAGATATTTTGAGTTGGTTTACCCAAAGAATGGGAGAATTATTAATATCTTAGATGGTGAGAATCAGTGATGAAGGGGCCAGAGGAGTATTGGTAGATCATGTGGATTGCTTGAAATCCATAAGTATTAGTCAGAATCCTTTTATACAGCAAGATTTTAAGGATTACCATATGCTAGGAGGTAACAATACAACCGATGTGTTAGCTTTAGCTTGGGACAGATGCAGCAGACAATATCCTACTAACTCTATGTGGCCCAGTGCGGCTAGACCCTGGTATTCACTTAGGGACTATATGAGAAAGTTAAAGGAGGAGGTAATGAAGATGGGTATTATGATGGGAAGCAGAGATGTGTACTATGATACTCCCTTGGGAGTCTCTCATAGAAATATAATAGTGAAGACAGCTACTGACTCTACTAATTGGGGAGATAGAGTACTCTCTTTCAGAGGTGCTAAATAAGATTTCACAGTTAAGTGAATTAGGGGATTGGGGAAAAGATAAATTTCCTCAAGAGAGAAGAGTGAATAGCCAGTGGATTCAAAGTCAGAATAGATTGACAAGAAGAGAAATGTTTACTGTTCTATTGAGAGTAGGGGTACATTTTTGAAGTATAGATGGTATTCCAACTAATGAACTATACAAAATGTGCCAAGATAAAGGGCTTAATAGTAGATGGAATAGAGAAGTAAGAACTGCCCCCTACAGATCCTGAACCCTTGTATCCAAATGTGTCACAACTTCAGGGAGACTAGGAAATAGGCCAAACCCCAGCTCAGATTAAAGAAATACACAGATGGGCTTGCAGACCCCATATTAATCTGACGATACATTGGAAAAATGTATCAAATACTGTAACTAGGGCATTAATAGATACAGGAGCAGAGGCATCCCTTATATATGGAAACCCTAATAGGTGTAAACATGGAACTCCTATTAGCATCACAGGACTGGGAGGGGCTGAAATATCAGCCAGACAAGTCAATCTAAATGATGAAAATTGGACAATCTCTTGAGAAAGAATATACCATGGTAATTGTACCCATTCCTGAATACATCATTGGAATAGATATATTGAGAGGCATGACTCTAAATTTACCTGAGGGCAGATACTAATTTGCAGTAAGGAAAATAAGAATTAATACAGTTTTAGTGGGAAAAATAAAAAGGGACCCAATCACTTTACCTTAACCTTCTGAAGTAATTACTTTAAAGCAGTATCATGTGCCAGGTGGACAAGATGAAATTACCAATACTATAAAGGAATATGTTGAGGCAGGAGTGTTAGTTCCTACAAACACTCAATGGAATAATCCTATGTGGCCAGTACAAAAGTCAAATGGGACGTGGAGAATGAGAGTGGATTACAGACAACTGAATAAAGACTCCTCCCTTGTATGCTGCTGTTCCAGACACTGTAACCTTACTACAAAGAATCCAGAAATATGATGAGACTTGGTATCCAACTATTGATTCAGCCAATGCTTTCTTTACAATCACAATAGATTCTAAACAAAGGGACCAGTTTGTTTTCACGTGGCAGAGCCGACAATATACTTTTACCCAATTGCCACAAGGATATTTGCATAGCCCCACTATTTGTCATAGGATTGTGGCTGAACATTTGGATGAATTAAAGCTATCTGGTGTACAGCTTATCCACTACATAGATGATATTTTGATACAGGGAGAAAACGTAAAAGAAGTGGAGAAGATTTTGACACTTTTAATTGAACATATGAAATGCAAAGGGTGGGAAATCAACCTGGCAAAGATTCAAGGGCCAGCTCAAAGTGTAAAATTTGGGGGTATACAATGGAATAAGGGGCTATGAGAAATTCTCCCACAAGCCTGACAAAAGATTTGGGATTTTCCTATCCCTACCAATAAGAAAGAGGGCCAAAAGTTTGGAGGACTATTCACTGGAGACATTGCATTCCACATTTAGGAAAGATTTTGAAACCCTTATATAAAGTTACTAGGAAAAAAATATTAATTTGATTGGAGACTTAAGCAGAGTAAAACTTTTGAAGAAGTCATGGCTGCTATACGATTGGTCCTACATTTATGGCCTATGCAAAGTAGCTGGGTGGAATTACAAGTGACTGTATAGGATGACTATGTAAACTGGAGTTTAAGGCAAAAAGAACAAAGCTGAAATGTACCCTTAGGATTTTGGTCTAGGAAACGTCCTTCATCTGGAGTTCAATATACTGTATTGGCAATCAAAATGGGTTCTTAGCACTTAATTCAACCAAGTGCCCTTGAAGAATTTGGCCTTTATTTCCTTGATTAAATTAGGAGTCCTTGATGACCTCCTTGCCTCAAGAATTTGTCAGTTTTTCATGTAGATGCTCATGTGACCCTCACCATGACAGAATATAAGTACAACACACAAGCCGATCGACTAGTGAAGATTGCTACTCAACATATTGTCCCTACTCTGAGACCAGCTGATGATCTGGCACTAGCAAAATGGGTCTGCCAAAGGGCCAGCCATTTAGGGGTCCAGGCCACACACCAATGGGCCCAAGATCGAGGTATTAGTATCTCTCATTCATTGCTAAAACAAGTGGCAGAGGAATGTTATATATGTTGATTGGAAAAGCAACAGTCGTTCCTCAGGTAGTAACTGGAGAGATGGAAAGGGGAAAAGTTCCATCCTAAATTTGGCAAATAGATTATATCAGTCCCTTACCATAATAACAATGTTACTAGAAGCTGCTGTGGGGGTGTAAGGCCAACAACACCAGCACACAGAAGGGCTACCAGCATGGGTTTTTTAATCTGCTTTTCTAAGGAAAGTGACTTCAAGAGGTTAACAATCTCACTTTAATCAAACATACATATATCATGCACTTAGTTCAGGGGAAAAGGCAGCAACCTGAACTTCAGAGCAAATACAAACAGAAATTGCAAATAGAGAAAATACCAACAGATAGGTTCTAGCTGTCTAAGCAAACTATACATACATAGTTACCAAAGACAAAAGCACCAGCACTGGGGTTTTCAAAGCTGGAGGGTCCTTAATGGCTACCCAGAGTTTCATCTGGTCAAATCACACTACACTCTTCTAGTAAGTGAGTGCCAAACAAAATGCTAACCTCTGAGTATATATACCCTTTTTCAGGGCCTGAGGGCTTCACATCTCTCCAGGGCTTCACTACTCTCAAGGGCTTCACTACTCTCAAGGGCTTCACAACTCTCATGACTTAATTAGCAAAAGGGTGTGGGCAAAGGCAAGACTCAATCAAAGGCACTTCATTGCCTTAGTGCTGAGAAGCACTCTGAAAGGAAAAAAAAACAGTAAAAAGTCCCATTTTGCTCGCCCTTACACCTACCCCAAGACAAAGGATGTAAATTTATATATACTTTTGTTGACACCTATTCAGGTGTACTAGTGGCCTGTCCTTATAAGAGAGCAACTCAGAAGAACACATGTAAAATTCTAGATATAATAAGTCTGTATTATGGAACCCTAATGCAGATTCAAAGTGACAAAGGGTCATATTTCAAAGGTAATGAAATGAAGAAATGCCACATATTAAACAATGTAGAATGGACATATCATATTCCATATCATCCACAAGCATCTGGGTTAATTGAAAGAATGAATGTATTATTGAAAGAACAGTTAAGAAAGTTAAGTTTTAATAATTCATATTAACATTCAAAGGATAATTTGTTCACTGCTTTATGTAATTTGAATGATAGACCATTGAGAAGGAGTACACCTCTAGCCAGAATGATGACCCCAAATCTGCACATTAGAAAGCAACAAACACATAAGATCCCAAATATTGAGTATTGGACTGTGAGGCAAGATGTCCCAGCTATGTATCCAGGAACACCTGGTTTGGCAGGATATGATTTACATTGTTTAAAGGACTTTTGGTTGTATAGAAAAGAAATGAGAAAGATCTCTACTGGAATATGTATGAGAATCCCTAAGAATCATTTTGGATGAATATTACCAAGTCAGGATTACCAGCTCACTGAATACATGTATTAGCTGGAGTAATAGATTCTAACTATCAAGGAGAAATAATTGTGACATTCCAAAATTTAGGTGAAGAACCTATACAGTTTTATAAAAATGATAGAATAGTTCAAGTGATTATTATTACTTGTGAAACAACAGCTTTTGCGAAAACTGACCCTCCTTCTGAAATAACTATTAGAGGAACTTAAGGGTTTAGTTCTACTGATAGAAACAGTTTGGGAGCTAAAGTTTGGGTAAAACGGAAGTCAGATGATGTTCCAAAAGCGCAGAAATTATAGCACATGGGAAAGATAATCATGTAACTGTTGTTTATTCTGGAGAAGATGATAACCAAATTGTGCCCTTAACTCATATATTCTACTGTGATTGAGGCTATGATAGCATGTTCAATGGACTCCAGAAGCACAGCTGACCCTATACCCTGCTTCTGGTTATTGTCTCTGTTTCTTTTTGACTTTTGTCTGTTAAATTTGTTCACTAGATTTGTTTCCTGCAGGCTCACTACCCTCCACCTGCAGATCCCTGATTGCTTAAGCCCGATGTCATCCCTTGACCTGTCCACAACTGTGATATGTCACCCCTGGACTTCAGACTGTGATGTGTCACTCCTGGACCTGGCATCAACCAAGCTCCGGATGCCAGCTAAAGAACTGACCTCTTGAGTGGGACTCTTGGCTTCTTGGGGCAGGGACAGCTCTCAGTCCAATTTCAGCAGGATGTAGCTATGGAGGATGAGACCTCCTCAACCCAAGATTTTGAGCCCCATTCTTTCGAGGGGAGAATGATGATATTGTTTTATGTGCTTATTTTGTGTTATCTCTGCTATATTGTTGTAAAGTTCTGTTGACACCAGTTGCCCCATTGACTTCTGTAATAGATAAGAAAGATCTTGGGGCCAAAAGCAATGGTAATGTAAATTTGAAGATCTTCCCATCCATTAATAGGCCCATGTTACCTGCTTGTGTTACAGGAAGCCTAAGTCACATGTAGTGGGAGGAGCTTCCTTAATGAGTGGAATAGGAAAAGGTGGAGCAGGAAGGAAGTTAGTAGAACTGAGAGAAAGTGAAATCAAAGCAGTTAGAGCTGAGGGAGAGAGAGGAGGTAAGCTAGCTGTGCTGCAAGTGTATTTGCGGGAAGGCCCCAGTGCGGGGGCAGGGGGGAGGCTATAGAATGTAGCTGTTCTCTGTAGTGATATTGTGTTTTAACTTCTTTTTCCCTTGGGTGGATTGGACTTACTGGTTTGGGGATGTGGTTTTCTGGTGTCTGTATAGATGTTTTGCTTCTGTCTTGTATATGGAGAGTCTGTTATATTTTGCAATTCAGAACCATGCTGGCATATTCATAACAATAGCAACCATTGTGAATATTGCTTTCATGATGCATCCTGTATGCACCATTGTCCACAACTTGAATGAGAGCTCCACTATCTCTCTTTACCTACTTGTAATGGGAGCTTGTAGTCTGGTTCTTGCCAAATAGTAAGCCCTTAAACATTGCTTTTGTAATGATAATGTAAATGGGGAGATCTTTCCATCCATTAATAGGCCCATGTGACTGCTTAAGTCACGTGGAAGCCCAAGTCAGAGGAGTCTGAGTCACATGAAGTCTGTGATGGGAGGACCTTGCTGAATGGGTGGAACAGGAAGGATACAGCAGAGCTGAGAGGAAGTGGATGGAAGAGTAAGAGCTGGGAGACAGTGGGAGTTGGAGCTTGGAGAGAGAGAAGGCAGTCAGGGAGCAGCAATTAGCATGAGTGAGAGCCAGGGAGTGATTTTGCTTGAGGGTGTTCATTTGTGGGAAGGTCCTAACAGAGGAAAGGCTTAGAGATGGCAGTGCCCCCTGTATTGCTAATGTGTATAGATTTCTTCATTGCTATGGTGGATTTGGCTTCCTGGTGTTTGGATTCGGCTTTCTGGTGTTCAAATAAATGCTTTGGTTCTGTCTTCTTTGTAGAGAGTCTGTTATATTTTGCAATTCAGTACTACACCAGCATATTCATAGCTACCATAGGCACTATGAATATCACATTAGTGCTACAGCTTTTCATTTATTCATTTATTTACCTCCTGAGTCTGTTTGCTGACCAGTGTGTGGGATGAAAGACTCTCACCAATTAAAGGTTAATAAGGAGCCATCTCAGGGTGGGAACAGAAATAAATTTTATTCAATTCTTGAGAATTGGGCACCCTCTGCTAGAACAGATCTAGCAAGAGAACGCTTTACAAGGAGCAAAGCACCCATAATTATACCTAACACAAGAGAATTCCCACCCACCTCTGACCCTTCTCACCACTGGCTGAGGCAGTCTTACAATCTGAGCATGAAAGCTAGACAAAGAACAGAGAAATTAAGGCACAGAAACTGCAATTCTCGTTCTCTTAGTTAATTATTACAACTGAGGTGACGTCTATAAATCTAAAGAAGGAGAATAGGATAAGGGGAGGGGGAGACCCTCTCCATTCTACAGTAAAGGAAAGCAGGTCACAGTGACCCTATCCTTACTGAGCAAATCTTTAAACCAGAACTAGAAGAAAGAACAAAAAGTTTCAAGGTAAACTTTCCCAGAGGCTGAGCCATCAGACTCTCACAGCATCAGAATTTTTTTTATCACTTCTCTATTTCTTGATTTTTAAACATTTCTTAGTATAGATATTAGTATAGATATGGATATATTTTCATACATATCTTCCCTCTGAAGCCTTCACATTTTATTTACCTCACACACCAGGAAAGCTGATACTACTGGTGGAGGTGGAAGTGGATTGTCAAGTGCTGAATTTTCAATATTATCTGGAGGATGCAATATTGGGTGATGGTGGAGAATAGGTCAAAGACATGAAAGGTCTTTGAAGTTAACTGCACTCTTCATTACAAGAGAGAGCCACTGACCAAAGGTCATTCTCCTATGTCCTCTTTTGGTGACAGGGTAAACTTATCAGAGACTCACTTTTCTAAAAGACACATAGTCCAAGTCCTCACATACATGGCAGATCAAGAGAGTAAGGTATCCTAAAGGGCACAGGATTGTGAGTGATGGAGACAATGTGTGTATCTCTTTCAATGGGGGTGAGTGAGTGTGTGTGTGTGTGTGTGTGTGTGTGTGTGTGAGTGTGTGCGCGTGCATGTGTTTGATTGCATGGAGGGTCTGTGAGAATGGGTGGCTGTGTGCAAGAGATAGAGCAGGAGGGAAGTGGGAGAGCCCAGTCCTACACAGATAGTTTCCTCTTTTCCTTTTTCTCTCCTCCTACCACACTTTCATCCCTCAGCCTCAGTTAGTGAGGGAGGCAGAGGGGCAGCAGATGCTCTAGGGCTCTTTCCTCCTTCTGTTAGGGAGACAGCACCCTACGGGGCCAGTGGGAAAGTGGAGTGGTGCTGCTCTCCCTTGAGGGCTTCAGAAAGGTAACAGAGGGAAAGGGAGTAGTGTTTCTAGTCCCTGTGGGAATATTGGAGCTCTGACACCCCTCTGCCTTGCCTGTCCATCTGGAGAAGAGGTGTCTGTCTGTGTCTGTGTGTGTGTGTACTTGTGTCTGTTTGTCCAATGCTTTTCCTCTTTTGAAGGGCCAGGCTTACTGAGTTTTGTATTAGTCATACACAATTGGCCTCCATCAATAGCATATACTTTTCTCTGAGGGCAGGGACTGTTTCCTTTTTATCTTTGGATTCCTAGTTAGTACATATCTAGTACAAAAGCAAATAATAGTTTTTTAATAAGCCTTTTTTTTTAATTTAGTGTCATTGAAGATTATGTCACAGTCATTTGGTGACATCTCTTGATAAAAAAAATATTTACAAATAATTTATCATGGTCTTTGGTGACCTCTAGTGGTCTAGGCTGACATTTCAGAACTTAGTAACTTTTGATTCCATCTTGTGGCCAGAGAGAATATTGCATGGAAACTAGAGTTTTAGGCCAAAGAGGAATACATTACACAAATGAAATCCATCCTTGTCTCGGGGCCAATGCAGATATTACATTTTTTGTCTACCATCTCGTATCCACACTTGGGACTCATTTTAAACCATATTTTTGTTGAATTTTAGCCCATGTTACAGGTCCTTCCTGGTCAAACAGGTACGATGGAACTAAATAAAATCCTAAATTTAGGAAATGAAGAGAATACTGAATTCCTTTAGTTTCAGTAGGAATTCAGACTAAATCATTAAAATCAAAATTATCTATTAAACTCTCCATCATATCAAAAGTCATCCGATATAGGATAAGTCATCATGGCATTGAGCTGATTTTGTCTTCCACTGTGGTTAGGTGGATAAAGTCAATGTTGTCCAATCAAAGAAATAAAAACTTTTCTGAAAATGAATGCAAAAAAGACTGACCTTTGTTTTGAAGACAATTTATAATATAAATATCAAATTTGACTGAGAATTAACCACCATGAAATCAGGCACTCATTTAAATATTTGCCCAGAGTTCCAGGGCTCAGTCTCTCAGTGATGTCTGACTTTAGGTGATGCTATGGACACTTCTCTCATAGCCCCTGAACCATGTTTTCCATCCTTCTCCAACTGATACACTCCATTCCAAACAAAGCCATATGTTTTCCTTTTAGGTACTAACAACATTCCCCAATGTATGGTATATATCTGTGGCCTTAGTTCTTTTACTGCCCAGTCATTCCTTTAAGGCCTCTTTGACTCCAAATCCAAGGTCTTTACATTCTATGGTAAAATGGGCCAGTTGCCAATCTCCACTTCTTCTTTCTGCGTCCAGTTATCAAAAAGCAATGTCTAATTTGGTGACTCCAAGTTGAGGGAAAAGGGGAAGGAGAAGAAAAAAGCAAGGTCATTTAGTTCTGAGAGCTAAATTGAGACAACTCTTTCCAGGAAGTGCTATTCCCTTAAGCCTCGCCCTTCCTTTTTCTCATTCTCTCAGGGCCAATGGCCAATGACTTCAGGGCTGACTTTTGTGATGTAGGAGTCCCCTTCCCACCAATCTCACCCTTTCCTTCTATAGTTCTCTTCAGGCATCCCACTCAAGTGACTCAATGCAGTCAGCATCACAACCACCCCCATGCACTAGGGCTCATTTCTCCTCCCCCATAGCCCTCTGAGGCTCATTTCTCCCACCCCCTTAAAACCTTCTTTAGCTCATTTCTCCTACCCCACTCAGGCTACAAGTGGCTGGAGCTGCCAGCACAATTACCTGACTGTTGCCGTTCTGGGAGCTGGGAGCTGGGTACTGGGACTGATGCCAGAGACCCCCTGCCATCTGTCCAGATGTCTCTCTGTCCATCTCTTTGAAACCACTGGGCTTTGTATCCATAAGTGCTTGAATATTTCCTCTGCATATTTATTGCCTCTGTATCTTCCATTTTCCCTTTCTATTCCACTATAGGAGTACTGAATGATTCTCCTCATATAAGCGTGTATGTATGTTTGTGTATATTTATATATATATGTGTGTGTATGTGTATGTGTGTGCATATACATATATGTATGATTATATCATTGTATATATGAGAAAGAACTTATATAGTTCATTTACATATATTCTCTCTCTTCATCTATGCATACTCATATGTAAGATTGCAGTCTCCTATAGAATACATATAAAGATAGGATATGTGAGTACTGACATGAATAACTAGGCAGTATAGAAGAGAATTCATATATTCACTCCATAAAGAGAACATATTAATGCTCAGATACATGGATATATAAAGAGAAGAAGTGAGTACTTGGACATGTCAGTGGCAAATGGAATATAGTAATCCTCATTTTTGAGAGGATATTTTATAATCTTCCATCAGCCTTTTCCAGAAGATTTTCCTTAGGAGGAAAGGTTCCCAGACTGTTTTGCCATTGGCTGCCCTATCTCTCCATGTCCTAAATCGCTCAGATATTTCTGAAGGCACTTTTGAGAACTTCTTTTTTGATCTCACCTGGATTACTAATTGAAATCAATTAAAATTCATTACTGAATTATGTATTGTGTTTCTGTTAGTGTGGATGTTTAATCTTAGGGGCAAGTGTTTCTGTGCATGAGTGCATGTGCCTGTCCAAAATTGATCCCATATCTGTGTGTGTGTGTGTGTGTGTGTGTGTGTGTGTGTGTGTGCGTGTTCATGTCCTAACTTCCATCTCAATCCCTGGGCAATCATTGCTAGCACATTGGAATAGGTCAGACTGGAGTATAATTTAATGGAACCTTTCTCTGTTGCACTTTCCTTTGGATTTCTATTAACTATGGTGTTTGCTCCAGTCAGTTTGGGCCTGTTCATGAAGTGTTTATAGCTTTCCTGGTGAAATTGCTCTCCTATGTTTCTGGCCATTTCCTTAACAAAAACTTGGATTTGGTTCCTGCTTCTGTTTGCAACAGGAGATAACATTAGTAATAAATGTCCATGAGGCTCATCTGTTCAGGTTGGGGGAGGAACCTTCTTTCCCTGGTGGGCAGAGCTCCACTGAACCGCCGGGAGTGGGAAAGGAAAGGGCATATGAGTTCTTCTCAAGGGGTCGTTCGAACTTCTTTTCACATCCTTGATTACCAGAGCACCCATCTGAAGCTGGAAATTCCCACCTCTGCTGTTGATAGCCTGCAATTTCCTTCTCATCAATGAAAGCCCAACTGCCATTCATTTCACCTCTGTCTCTCCATAGCTTGCCTCCTTTGGCCAAGGCTTTGCCACCACTGCCCCATTTGCCATGTCTTTCTTTACTTCCTTCTAAGTTTTCTTTTGTCCTCTGCTGTGCACTTTTAATTTTGTTTTTCCCTTTGTCCCAAGAAGGCTAAAATTAAGTATATATATTCCATGGAGATCAGTCCTCCTGTCCTCATCTGTTCCAGCAATCCCACTGCTGCAGCTTGAATCAGCAAATTGACAGGACTTTCCTGCGGTGCTCTTTCTCAGGTAAATGAATCATCTGAGGATGGAAGCAAAGGGGACACACAGAGGCTATTGCACTGAGAACAAGCCCTGTTCTCCCCCTAATAATAGATGGTCATTAGGAAGGACATTAGTGTTCTTAAGGCAAAATAGGATCATGGCTTCATTATTTATTTTTGATCTGAACTAAAATTTTATTGGTATAGCAAACTCCCAATAAGGAATCCCCACATTATAAATAAGCCTCTTCCATGTGTTCCTGGATCCATGTTTGGCTCTCTATTCACTATGCACCTTTGTTTCTCACTGGTCCATTTTTCACGGGGGAAAGCAGACATTAGAGGGAAACTAACTTCAGTGTCTTTACCCAAGACCACCCAAACAGTCTTTAGAAGAAGAAACATCTTCCCAACCCAACCAGTTGGGCCAAATTTTCGCATAACGATGGTTTGGAAAAGTTTGCCAAGTAAAACTTTACTTTTATCCAATCCTAGGATGGTGTGGTTGAAATGCTTTTTTATAAAGCTTTCAATTACCTATATTTATATAAGCCTACTTTCTTCTTTTAGTCTTTTCAGTAAAACAGAGGAGGCGAAACAAGGTGAAGAAAGAGTTCTTTTAAAGGAGCGCCCTCCTCCCCAAATAAGCTTGAAAGATTCCCCCCGCCTCGCACCTCTCAGTTCACTAACACTTGATGATCCTGTAATTGTCCTTCTCCTGTGTGCTGGCATGCAAATCATGATACCTAAGGAGGTCGTGAGCACCTGCCGTTTGAGAAAATACAGTGATGCCAGTGTTGGGTGTTACTTTCCATCTCTATTGAAATGCTTCCTTTTCCAACAACTGCTTTCATTTGCTTTCTTGCTCTTCTGCCTCTGTGCCTTGTTGTGTGGCACAGACTTGGTTTAGTTTCTGAACAGTCTTTTTTGGGTGGATTCATATCTGTGATCTCATTTACTGAAGGAATTTCCAGTAAAGAAACTCCCTGTACTAATGCTGATCAGCACTTGCTTTTCAACTTAAGAGTCTCAGAGAATTTTGCCTGGGGGACATTGAGATGTTTAGTTTCATGCCTAGAGTCACACAGCCAATATGTCAAAGAAATCATTTTAATCAAGGTCTTCCTAACTCTGAGGTTGGAGCTCTGTTCATGACTGCTTCTTGATGGGTCTTTTAGTAGGGCTTTATTTTCAGCCAATTAGTAAGGCATTTCTAGGTCAACCATTCAGTTGAGCGAACATTTTTAAAGCCCCTATTCTGTACAGAGGACTGTGTGCATGCTTTGTTTTATTGAACACCACCTGAGGTTCCCACTTTGGAGGTTCTTGGATAGATTTTGGGGGATCCATAAACATAGATAGGAAAAAATTACAGTATAATTGGTTTCCTATGTAATCTCGAATATTTTATTCTATGCATTTAAAAACATTATTCTGAAAAGGGGTCCATAGGCTTTACCAGACTCCTGAGGGGATTCAGGATGCAAACAAGGTTTAAAAAAAACAACCTTGTTTATATAGAGGAAAAAGACATAGTTTTGAAAACTTAGTGGGAACAGGACAAAACATATATGAATTATGTAGTAAAAAGAAACATATAAGTTTGTATTTATTCATTCAACAAAGTTTGAATCCAGGCTTTGCCACTTATTACCTACATGACTTCAGGCAAATGAGTTTCAATCTCCTCACCTGTAAAGTGGGATGAAAATAATTCTTTCTAATGCTGTCACCTCAGGCCTCACTGCATTGTTTTTGAGGGAAGCACAGTGACTTGTCCAGGGCTGTATACATGTGAGCTTGTATCAACAATCTGTCTAACTGTGGCTGTGTAAAACCAACAACCAGCACATAGAAGACTGCTAACACAGGTTCTTTGATCTGCTCTACTAAGGAAGGTAATGTTAAGAGATTAACAATCTCACTTTAATCACACATACAAATATCATTCACTTAGTTCAGGAGGAAAAGCCAGCAACCTGAACTTCAGAACGAATACAAACAAATTACAAACACACATCACAAACAGACCAAATACAAACCAACAACTGGGTTAGCAAAGCTGGGGGCAGTTACAACAGCTTGCCCAGAGTCACGAGCCACTCTTCCAATGAATGAGAACCCCTCTGTTCAGGGTTCAAAGGATTCAAACCTAATCAGCAAAAGAGGATGAGCCTGCGGCTTTACACTTAGTAAAAGGGTACGTGCCTGGAGCTTTGCACCTAGTAAGACTCAACCAAAGACACTTAATTACTTTAGCATTCTAAAACAGTAAAAAAAAAAAAAAAGTCCCACCTTAATTAATATTACACAGCTGCCGCTATATTTTTTATCCTGGGGTTTGAGATGGCATGCAAATCTATATCCAACAGGATTTCCTTTTAGGGGCTGGATCTGCTGAAAGGGCAATGGTACCAAGAACCCACCAAATCTTGAGGAGAAACAACTTTTTGCTCCTAGTCAGCCCTGAGCCCAAGTCCTTTTTGCTCCTACCATAGGAAATAGACTCTGTGTCCCAGAGGAAAAACCCAGGCTCAAATTCTTACCCCGAGATTACCTGTATGATCTTGAGCAAGCCACTTAACCTCTGCTTGCCTATTTCCCCCTCTAAAAAATGAGGTTATCTCTAAATCTATGATCCTATAAAAGGATATTTTTAATGAAATCTACAGTGTATGATCAGATGCATATGATTTATCCCTTCAGCGTTCTTCTGTCTACTATGCTATGCTATATTGAGAGAATTTTTTTGAATACTACATGGTGCAATGAATAGAGTGGCAGGCCTAGAGGCAGGAAGACCTGAGTTCAAATGTGGCCCTAAATACTTACTAGTTGTATGACCCTGGGCAAGTCATTTGCTTTAGTTTCCCCATTTCTAAGATGGGGATAATAGCACTTACCTCCAAGGGTTGTTGTGAGAATCAAATGAGTTAATAATTGTAAAATGCTTAGCACAATGCCTGATAATCAATATTTTTAAAGTGCCTATGTGCCCCACATTGTGCTAAGTGCTTTATAATTATTAACTTCTATGTTTATCTATTTTCTATATGTATTATCTAATTTCTATAGAAATATTAGCTATTATTACTCAACTGTTTATTTCTATAGTGTAAGAGCATGTGTGTAAGTTTTCTCCCTCCAGGTCATGACTCTGGTAGAATCTATCTCACAATAGAGATGTTCATAGAATCCCAGTATTTGAGCTAGAAAGGACCCCAGATATCAACTCATATGACCCTTTACCTTACAGATGAAGAAACTGAGGACCAGAACTGATTGGCCCACAGTCACCTAGGTAGTAAAGGTCAGAATTTTGTCAGCATTTCGCATTCTATTCTAAACCAAATCACATAATGTTCTCCCTTGAAAGTCCCTCTTATCACCTCACAACAGTCCACTTAGCCCAGTCTAGAGATCCCATCCACCCTTTCTCATCTCCCCCCCTCTTGAATCATAACCTCCCCTTTTCCTAGGCTGGCAACTCAAATATAAAAGTAATTCATTGCCATGTTAAAGATGGCTACCACCATCTGACCCTAGGAAGGCCTAGCATTGTCTTCCCTTAAGACATTGGAAATTTATCACAGCAACCTTTGCCCCTTTGGACATAGGCAAGGGTGAGAAATTCCCCTACCCTGGCTTGTTCAAAGGGACATCTGTGGTCTGAAAAGAATAGAAACACAAATTATGATGGCTTAGCAAAATACATTCTTGTATGCTTCCCATCTTATGGTGTTGTATATGAAGAGATAGTGATCCATGTAACTTTTCTTTGATATGGAAGGAAAACATATTTGTGCAGTATTTTGTTTATCGTTTTTATTCTACTAAGGTCCTGCTCTGATGCCTTATCATGGTATTAAGGAGACCTTTGGGTTTTCAGGGTGTGTATCATGGACACGCTGAAAGGCCTTGTTGAGATCAGAAGCCTTCAATGGTTGGTCATTTAAGGAACTGTGTGAGAAAAGCTTATCACCAGGTTGGAGACTTTTTTGGGCACAGTAAACTGTAGTGTGTGGTGCATTTTGGATCAGTGAAGTAGAGTGTATGTACCAATAAAATCACAAATCTTTGAAGTACTAAAACATGATGTATTAGCCATAACTTTCCCTTCTGCCTTTCCTGCTTCCACATAGGGCCTGAGATAGCTATTATTGAGTAACACTGCTATCTCTCTAGATTTCCTTCCATGACCAGGTGGAGTCTTATTTGAGAGCTTGAAGGCATGCAATCATATACCCTCCTTGAGACAAACCCTCCCACATGTATAAAATGAGGGTGGATTGGACCAGATAACCTCTAAGAATCCTTCTAATTCTACATCTGTGAGCCAAGATAGAAATTGCACTGGATTTGATGGAAATGATCATGTTGTCTCTAGAGACTCCACCTGCATGTTCTGTTTATCCCACTGACATCATTATTTAGCTGCTCTGTTGGCCTCCTAAAAAACAAGCGACAACTGACATTGATGCAGCATTCTTAAGGTCTGCTCGCTGCTTTATACACGTGATATACACATTTATACACATTGAGCCTCACCACAGCCTTGTGAGAAAGATATAGCACCTATTAAAAATACCTATTTTGTAGATGAGGAAACCAAAGCCTGGCAGGAAGGTCATGGTCAAACATCTAGTAAATGTTGAACGTAGGTCTTCCTGACCCCAAATCCAGCATTTCATCCATGATGCCATGCTTCTCGAGTGGGTCTCATTGAATTCATATGAAGTGCCTCACCTGGGTATATTTCTCTGTTTCTTTGTTCTAGTGTCTTATTAATTGCTTCTGGTGTTTATTTTAAAATATTTCCACACATGACTTATTTTCCTACATGTACTTGGAAGCTGTTGTGCTTGGCTACTGTTCAGTGAAAGATAAATTCCAAAAACATAAATTAATCTATTTGTTTATAAGATATGTCATCCAGGTGAGTCATCAGAACAGGTGTGCACAGGTGTTTGTGACTGACAAGCTATGAACAAGGGCATTGGATTAGATGATCTCCAAGCCACCTTCTGGACCTATAATTTTATGATTCTGTGATAAACCTGTGGTAACAGATAATCATAGTAATACAGTACAATGGATTTGGAGTCCAAAGATCTGAATCTGAATCCTGTAATTGGGCTGATGTGTTGGTTAGTTTTGCAGAATGGCTCCTAGGCACCCCCCCTTTTTGGTAACAAAGTATGTCTCTCTGACTAGGGTTTATATTTGGAAATGAAAGTATTATTAAACTAATAATACCAATAATTTTTTAAAAGAATTTAATCATTTTTAGCCCACATTATCTGCCTCTTTACTAGCATTCCCTTTATGTAAGATTAAATGAAATAATATTTGCAAAGCACTTAGCACAGTGCCTGGCATGCAGTAGGTACTTTTAATAAAATACTTATTTCCTTCCTTCCAATCATCCATCTCCCATTTTTCCAATAATTAGGTTTTGCACATAATAATTATTAAGAGTTGAAAGGGACCTGAGAGATAATCTAGTCCAGAGGTTCTTAATTTGGGTGTCATGGTTCCCTTTGGTCAGTCAAGGGAGCCTACAGAATAGTGCTTTTGCAGAATAGTGCTTTTAAATTCATGAAGTAAGATGCTTAGGGTTATAAATGGAAACCAGTTATAGTGAAATACAATTATCAAAATATTAGAAAAAAAATTCGTGGGGTAGGTGGCCAAGCCAAGATGGCACCCAGAAAACAGGAATTCACTTAAGATCTCCCCCAAATCCCTCCAAACACCAGTAAAAAAAGGCTCTGAACAGATTCTAGAGATGTGGAACCCACAAAATAGCAGAGGGAAGCAGGTCTCCAGCCCAGGACAGTCTGGATGGTAGCAGGGAAGGGTCTATCCCACCATGCTAAGAGCAAAACACAGCCCAGCATGGACTGCCCCAGGACAGACCAGACAGGGAGTCAGCTAGAGCAGGCCTTAGGGCCATGAATCACTGAGCAGAAAACCCTATCACTACAGATTTTTCAACCCACAAACACCAAAGACCATGGAACAGGTTAGTTGGAAAACTGCTGGATCAGAGTGAGAGCAATCTAGCCCCAGCCCTGGGGGTGGTGGAGGTGGCCCAGCAGTAGTGGCAGCAGGAGCAGGAAGCTCCTGCAGCTGCTTCCAGTGCTCCAGCATCAGCTCCTACTGGAGTCCCTGGCCCATATGGTAGGAGGAATCGAGCAGCGGATCAGAGTGCAGGGAGTGCTTTGCTGGTGAAGAGGCAGGGTTCTCTTGCTTTGACCTGCTTGGATCTGGGTCGCAATCCTGGTTGGCAGTTCTTGGGGGAAGAGGAGTGCTGCTGTTGCAGAGCTTGCGGTGATGGTGGAGTAGAAGTAGCTCTAAAAACAGCAGTGCAGCCCCTCAAGCTTGGGACAAAGTACTCTCTACTCTACAAGCAGTCATACCCTGACAAAAAGCTCAAAGGTCAAGTAATTGGCTGGGAAAATGAGCAAGCAGCAAAAAAAGACTCAGACTTAGATTCATACTTTAGAATCTTTTCTTGGTGACAAAGAAGATCAAAACATAGAGCCAGAAGAAGTCAACAAAGTCAAAGAGCCTACATCAAAAGCCTCCAAGAAAAGTATGAATTGGTCTCAGGCCATGAAAGAGCTCAAAAAGGATTTGGAAAAGCAAGTGAGAGAAGTAAAGGAAAAATTGGGAAGAGAAATGAGAGTGCTGTGAGAAAACCATGAAAAACAAGTCAATGACTTGCTAAAGGAGACCCAAAAAATACTGAAGAAAATAACACCTTAAAAAATAGACTAACTCAAATGGCAAAAGAGCTCCAAAAACCTAATGATGAGAAGAATACCTTGAAAGGTAGAATTACCCAAATGGAAAAGTAAGTCCAAAAGACCACTGAAGAACATACTACCTTAAAAATTAGACTGAAGCAAGTGGAAGCTAGTGACTTGATGAGAAATCAAGATATTATCAAACAGAACCAAAGGAATGAAAAAATGGAAGACAATGTGAAATATCTCATTGGAAAAACCATTGACCTGGGGAATAGACCCAGGAGAGATAATTTCAAAATTATTGGATTACCTGAAAGCCATGATCAAAAACAGAGCCTAGATATCTTTCAAGAAATTATCAAGGAGAACTGCCCTGATATTCTAGAGCCAGAGAGTAAAATAGAAATTGAAAGAATCCACCGATTGCCTCCTGAAAAAGATCCCAAAAAGAAAACTCCTAGGAATATTATAGCCAAATTCCAGAGTTCCCAGGCCAAGGAGAAAATACTGAAAGCAGCCAGAAAAAAACAATTTGAGTATTGTGGAAACACAATCAGAATAACACAAGATCTAGCAGCTTCTACATTAAGGGATCTAAGGCTTGGGATGTGATATTCTAGAGGTCAAAGGAGCTAGGATTAAAACCAAAAATCACCTACCCCACAAAACTGAGTATAATGCTCCAAGGCAAAATATGGATTTTGCAATAAAATAGAGGACTTTCAAGCTTTCTTGATGAAAAGACCAGAGCTGAATAGAAAATTTGATTTTCAAACATAAGAATCAAGAGAAGCATGAAAAGATAAAATAGAAAGAGAAATCATAAGGGATTTATTAAAGTTGAACTGTTTTGTATACATTCCTACAAGGAAAGATATGTTTATAATTCATAAGACCTTTCTCAGTATTAGGGTAGTTGAAGGGAATATATATATATATATATATATATATATATATATATAGACAGAGGGCACAGGGTGAGTTGAATATAAAGGGATGATATCAAAAAATAAAATTAAGGCATGAGAGAGGAATATATTGACAGGGGGAGAAAGGGAGGGAGAGATAGAATGGAGTAAATTATCTCACATAAAGGTGGCAAGAAATAGCAGTTCTGTTGGAAGGGAAGAGGGGGCAGGTGAGGAGGAATGAGTGAATCTTTCTCTCATCGGATTTGACTTGAGGAGACAATAACACACATGCTCAATTGGGCATCTTACCCCACAGGAAAGTAGAGGGAAAGGGATAAGAAACAGGAGATGATAGATGGGAGGGGAGATCAGAAGAGGAAGCAATCAAAAGCAAACACTTTTCAAAAGGGACAGGGGTCAAGGGAGAAAATTGAATAAAGCGGGAGAGGATAGGATGGAGGGAAATATAGTTAGTCTTTCACAACATGATTATTGTGGAAGTGTTTTGCATATTGATACATGTGTGGCCTATGTTGAATTGCTTGCCTTCTTAGGGAGGGTGGGTGGTGCAGGAAGAGGGGAGAGAATTAGGAACTCAATGTTCTAAAAGCATGCTCAAAAAAAAGTTGTTTTTGCATGCAACTGGGAAATAAGATATACAGGCAATGGGGTATAAAAAAATCTATCTTGCCCTACAAGAAAGTAAGGGGAAAGGGGATTGGGATAGGGAGTGGGGTGACAGAAGGGAGGACTGACCAGGGAATCGGGCAATCAGAATATATGCCATTTTGGAGAGAGGAGAATGGGGAGAAAATCTGTAACTCAAAATGTGGAAATCAATGTTGAAAACTAAAAATATTAAATAAATGAATTATTCTCAAAAAAAAGAAAATAGAAAAAAAAATTCATGGAACCCAAATTGAGAACTCCTGATTTAGTCCAACATTCTCATTTTACAGAAGAATAATTGAAGGTTAAAGAGGCTAAGTGATTTACTCAAGGTCATACAGGTAATAAATGACAAAGCCAATTCCAGGATATTCCTGGTTGTTTATTAATAGGTCCTAAGGGAGAGTTTAGGGTCCAGAGTGATGCACAGCTGTTTGGGCTCTGGTCCAGGGCCTACAATTAGCAGTACTCACTGCATTTTGGCCTTCCTGGACAATACCTTTTCTCACTTATCCCTATAGCAAACATGGCTTCGCTTCTCAGTACAGCGTGTCCCAAAAGTTGTAGTGCAATTTTAGTGTGACATTCTGTATTTGAAGGATGAAAGGAAGGAAATAAGAAAGGGAGGAAGAGTGGATGACTGAATGAGCAGAAACTTTTCTAGTTAGGTAGTAGAAAACCATTGGGTTCAGTCTTTGAAAGAAAAGTAGTTCACAAAATGTGCTTTCCAGGAAAAGCTAACTGGACACTGTGTGTGTGTGTGTGTGTGTGTGTGTGTGTGTGTGTGTGTGTGTGTAAGAAATATAAGAATAGTTGGAAATCTTATATTCCCTCAGAGGTACTTTAGTAGAAAATTCAATGATAGAAGACAACTGTAGCTGTTCTTTAGAGTATCTTTAGTATCACTAAATCCACTTGCAGTGATGGGGTTTTCTGCATTGATGACCATTTTTCAGAAATGGACCCCATTTGACAGTCTGGTGAAACCTATGGGCCCCTTCTCAAAATAATATTTTTAAATGCACAAAATGAAATACATAGGACTACAAATTCCTGTGTAGATAGCAGCTTGGTAGGGAACATCTGATGGGAAGGTGAATGAAGGTCCTGTTGTGACTGGGCAGCTCAGAGGCAGGGTCACGATTAGTCCAGTGGTACTTATGTGAACCTGTCAAGAAAAAACACTAAAAAGAGTTATCAGAAAACCAACTGTGAATTTAATGCATGATGAGCCTGGAAAGAAAAAGCAATGTAGTCACAGTGGAATGGGTTCTGAATTTGCTCTCAAATCCCAGCTCTGCTACCTACTGACCTATGGGATCTTGGGTAAGTCATGTTACCTCTTTAGGTCTAAGTTTTTTGATATGTAAAATGCAAGGGTTAAGTTAGACGACCTCTGAGATCCCTCCCAACTCTCAATATGCAATTCTGGACTGTGAATTTCATATAACAAACACGCTGTCTTGGCACAGCCTCCAGAGAAACAAATGCAGTGTTTAATAGGCAGCCTCCCTTATTTTAAAAGCCAGTATGTATTTTCATTCCCTTTATGCTGACGAGGAGACAGGGTTCCTGCTGTGCCAAATACTCTAGGCCCTTGGCTTTCACAATAGGAAACAAGAAAAGAACCTTTGTTCTTTTTGGAAGATGCTCTTCATGGGACCAACCTCTCAGATTCAATAACCCTGCAAACAGCTCCATGCCCAATCATTTGCACATGAGCTCCCTTCAAATCTCCTTGAGGATTCTGCTTCCATAGGCTATCACTAAGTCAAATGTGGGTTTAGTTCACAAGGCCTTTCACTCTTTGATAATCATTTCCTTCTCTCCCACCCCTAACTTCCACCTGTGATTGAGATACCGTTGCCTTGACACGCCTCCAGAAAGTGATTATTTATCAAGGCCCTACGGAGACAGCATTTAGTCAAAGTAGCTGTCTTCAAAGGCTCCTCAGCAGCAGCAGCAATATAAGCAGGAATATGTGTGCTGAGGAGGATGTCCATTCACTCCGACATTCAATGCTTAGACATCCAATCAATTCCACTCAAGTTGCACATCACCACCTGATGCCTTGAAGTTGGGAAAGGTGTTTATTCTTTTTCTCTTTAAATGAAAAGGTCCTTCCTGCCACCCCCATAGCTAGAATAAAGGATGTGGTTTGTTTCTGTGCATTCAAACAGGTGATTTCCCCCATGTCAGAAATGACTTACCCTCCTCAACTTTGCCTCACAGAGGTAAAAAATGTGGATGCCCATTATCACCAACTACTGTTATCAAATGAGATAGTATTTGTAAGGCACTTAGTACAATGCCTGGCACATAGAAGGCACTTATTAATTTTTTGTTCAGTTATTTCATTTGTGTCTGACAATTCCTGACCCCATTTGGGGTTTTCTTGGCAAAGATTCTGAAGTGATTTGCCATTACCTTCTCCAGCTCATTTTACAGATGAGGAAACTGAGGCAAACAAGGTTAAATGACTTGCCCAGGGTCACATGGCTAGTAAGTGTCTGAGACCAGATTTGAATTCAGGAAGTCTTCTTGACTCCAGCCCCTGCATTCTATCTACTGTGCCACCTAGCTGCCCCATATTCTACTTATACAGCTAGGAAAAGCAAAATACATGGAATATAAATGTAGAATATTGGGGAAGGGGGTCAACAACTGGAGGCATCAGGAGGGAACTTACATAGGAGATGGCACTTGAACTGAACCTCAAATGGAGCAAGGGATTCCAAGTAGCAGGAGAAGAACATTTCAGGTAGAAATGGAGCCTATGCAAAGGCCAAGGACACAGCAGGCAAATTTGGAGCATGTCGAAATTTATTTTATGACAAGTCATGTTGTTCAGTCCTGACACTTCGTGACCCCATAGACCATACTGTCCATGGGGTTTTCTCGGCATAAGATACTGGAGTGGTTTGCCATTTCCTTCTTCAGTAAATTAGGGCAAAAAGAGGCAAAATGACCTGCCCAGGGTCACATAGCTAGTAAGCATCTGAGGCTGGATTTGAACTCAGGTTTTCCTGACTCTAGGCACAGTACTCTATCCGCTGAGCCACCTAGCTTCTGTGACAAGTCATAGTCACACGTTAAAATGAATCCTTCATATCAGAGTATACTAATGTGAAAACAACTCACTTTCCAACCCTTGTATAGGGACACAAATGCCCACCTGTGGATAGTGTAGTGAAGAGATACTGAACTTTATTCTTCTTTGCAGTCTTTACAGTGAATACCACAGTGCCCTGTAATAGCTAGTCAAGAAATACATGTTGCAGGGCAGCTAGGTGGTGCAGTGAGTAGACCACTGGCCCTGGATTCAGGAGGACCTGAGTTCAAATCCGACCTCAGACACTTGATACACTTACTAGCTGTGTGACTTTGGGCAAGTCACTCAACCCTGGTTGCCCTGCCTTCCTCCCCTCAAAAAAAAAAAAGAAATATATGTTGAGTCAATGAATGACTAAATTACTTTGTTGAAGGCAGCCTGGATGGGCAAGTTACTTAATACATACTACATCAGGATTAGTTGACGGAATGGGAGATCTTTACCTAGAGAGAGACTTAGCAGGGTCTTGATAACTGTCTTCAAGTATGTGAAGGAACATTGTATGGAAAAGGGATTGGGCATGTTTTGCTGGACATGACTGAAATGACTGAACAAGAACAACAAAATGTAGAATATAAGCTCTTTAAGGAAATAGATTAGGAACACAAAGGGAAGAATTAGGAGGCACATTTGAAAGTTACAGAGAGGCAGATTTAGGTTTGGGATAATAAACTTCTTAGCAATCAGAGCTATCCAAGGGGCATCATGGCTTAACTAAAACATTGAGAAACTGGAGAGTGACCATGAAAGGCCAAGCAAGATGGTGAAAGGTCTTGAGTCTGTGTCACCTGATGATAAGTCAAAAGAACTGAGCATGTATAGCCTCAAGGAGGATCTGAAGGATTGTCACTGCAGAACATATTAGACTTGTACTCTTTGGCTCCAGTGGGCAGAGCCAGGGTAGAGGCTGCAAAGAGGACAAGATGGGCTTGATACTAACTTAAGGAAAAACTTCCCAATGCTGAGAGCCATCCCCAAAGTAGGAAGGGCTGCCTCAAGAGGTGGTAGGATCCCCACACCTTTTAGGTCTTGAGAACAGGCTGAATGGCCACTTCTAGGATGTGTGAGTGGACTGCCTTGGGAATTGGTAGATTTCCTTTCATTGGAGTTCTTCAAGTGAAGATTGAATGACCCCTCTTTGGGGATAGTGTAGTGAGGATCCTTTGTCAGTTACAGAATAAATTACACAGTCTATTAGTTCTTCCCAGTTCTAGGATTTTGTGACTCTGTAATGCCAAGGAGATCAGTGGCATGAAACAATAATGTGTTTTCATTACATTTCTTGTTGTCTTTAGCCTGATTTCTTATAGGCCTCATCTTTATTTCTTTTGACCTACCAGTCTCCCGATTTTCTTCCTTTTTTTTAGATTGTTTTGTTTCATTTTGTTTTTATGCCATCCTCACTTCCCGTAAGCCTCCCCCCACCCCCCCACCCCCGCCCAACTCTGCTTTGCAACAATGAAAAATATTTAAACAAAACCAATACAAGAACTGTATTTGACAGTGCTTGGCATATATAGATGGATGGACTATACAGGCTGGGAGTGCCATTATTGAAGGAGGCATTCACACTGAAGAGATCAGTGTTCAATCTGATTTCTTGAGTGTGGAGGAAATAGAAAAAAAGGGAGGGAATTAAAGGGAAGTGCAGAGGGAGCACACAAGAGGAAGAGAACAAGAAGAAAAAAACCTAAGTAGTGAAGAACAGGCAAACACAACTTTAGAGAACAAAGAAATAATTGGCAGCATCTTAATTTCTTGAAATAAAAGGAAGCTGTTGTCAGGGTCTCAGAAAGCTGGGGAATTGTTCATTGTGCCCAAGGCAAGGGGTGAAAGCTTTAACAACTGGCCCTGGGTGAATCATCATATTTGTTTTTAACTCTCAGAGGGATAAATTAGGCATTCTCCTACTCAAAAAAAAAGGGGGAAGTTTGCTCTGATTAGACATGGAAAAGAAACTTCAGGAAATTCTCTGGCATCCTACAGCTACAATTGTTTATAGGACAGCTACTTGGTAAAGGAAATGTGGTTGTGCTTTTCATTCCTTTGGGAAAACATAAAGTACAACTGACATTGAATGAGACATGATTCCCATGAAAATGGGGTTGTAAAGGATATTTTGTCCAGAGACAAGTCCCATGAAAACCTTTCTCTCTGATTTCCTAGGGTGGAGGAGGGGAGAACAGAAAAACTCTTCTCCCATGCTTCTTTCCTTGTCAACCTCTATCCCCAGTATCCAGCTCATTGGTGCTTCTGTTGCTAGTGGCCCACCACACATGGAAAATACTAATTTTGTTTCCTAAAGGGAGGGGGAAAAAGACTGTAACTTTCTGATCTTAGGATAATTAATTAACAGAAAAAGCACAAAGTTGGCTGAGCTTCAATTCCCAGAGATTAAAATCTAAATTTGGAATGTATGTCAAGTCACTTGTAACCATGATTTCACCCTAAAACAGATTAGTTAAAGCAAAGTCCCAACACAAGCTGCATCCAGAAATCAGTTTACAGCAGATCATTTCCTCTTAGGATTAGCTACTCAAGTCTGTGTGCTGGCCAGGTAAAAAGGAGGGTTTATAAGTTACTGAGAATAATACTGTGCCAATCACAGTCAACGAAACACCAAATTCAGTTTGGCTGGTATGGTATACACACATGTGCCTGACATTATCTCAGGGGGTACAGATGACTGGAAGACAAGAATTTTGAAAACTTCACATAAATATTTTGGATTGCAATGGAATGATCCAAGTTTCATTTACCCTGGATATCACATATTAATGCTATCAGGTGGTATTGATGAGGGACAGTCTCTGGGAGCCCCCTTGAACTCTCCTTGAATCTTCCAACTAGATCTGGCCTTCCCCTAAGGCCATAAGCCTTACATTATCATTAGGCCCAAATCTGTACCTAGCCTTGCCCTTTGTTGTCCAGCTACTTCCCACCCTTAATCCCATTCTCTTGGTTCCTGGAGTCTGCCCTCATCCTAGTCCCTGGAGTCCCATCAAGCTCCTCCTTAGACTCCTCCTCAAGACCCTCCCTAAACCCCTCCTCTAGTAACCCCAGACCACCCTTCAATCCCTCCTACAATCTTTGTGTATATAATCTCCATCTTGCCTCCATGAAGGTGCTCAAATTCAATCTAGCTCAGTAGATTGAATCTGGCCCACTTGTGAAAACAGGCATCACAAAGGGTGGGATTTCTTAAGACAACCCACTATGGTGAATCCCTAATAAACTTTGTCTTTTCATTTGGCTGAGAAAGCTTGAGTCAAACTCTTTCAGCAGGACCCGGTGTGTCGGTATTTTGGGGTCTCGAGCACCCCTGGAAACCTATGGTTCCCTACCTATCATCATTTTTTTCTTAAACCTCTTCAGTATGTTCAGAATGGGAAAGGTCTCTCAAGACTTATAGTTTTATAGCTAGCACTTACATTTTAGGGTTTGCAAAATGCATTACAGAAATTTCATTGTATCCTCACAATAATGCTGAATAGGTGCTATTGTTATCTAAGAGAGATGTAGGTTAGGTGACTTGCCCAGGATCACATAGCTAGTAAGTGTCTGAGGATGAATTTGAACTCATGTCTTCTTGACTTCAAGCCTGGTGCTCTAGCCACTGCACCATCTTGATCCTTTTAAGATATTTTGCTTTTCTTCACTTGAAATCTCCAAAGACCAGTAGCTTTCCATTAGTGGAAGATGTTGTAAAAGGGGTTGTTATTCAGCTGGGATTGGGTTTAGCTTCTGTGATGCTATAGGTGCTGGTTCCCTTAAGGAAAGACATATGCCTCATTGTGCCACTTTTTAGGCAGCAGATTCCAGGATCAGAATATGAACTGAAAATTATTTCTAGTATTTTTCAGAATTTGAGCTTGCTGCATGTGTTTTACACAGGAGGTGGTTGTGAGAGTCCTTTTAAAGTAGATATCAGGAAAAAATTACCAACATTGCTTGTTAAAAGATTTTGCTGGACCAGTAAAACAGTGTATTTCATTGGACCAGAAATCTCCATGGTAGGTAATTTCTTAAGCTTCTCTCCATTCAGTATGACTTAATCTATTTATTAGAGAAGCGATATTTTCAGAAGGGTTTTTTTTAGTTGTTTGGTTTTTTTTACTTGTGCCTTTATTTGAATACCTAGAAAATATTTGTTTCATGAGTTTCCATGACCAAAGAACAGCACCAAAGAACAGTGAAGTGGATAGAGTACTGGGTCTAGAATCAGGAAAACCTGAGTTTACTAGCACTTACTAGCTTTATGACCCTGGGCAAGTCACTTAACCCTGCCTCAATTTCCTCATCTGTAAAATGAGTTAGAGAAGAAAATGGCAAGCCATGCCCGTATCTTTGCCAAGAAAACCCCAAAAGGAGTCATGAAGAGTTGGACACAACTGAAAAACAACTTAACAACAATGGTTAAAGAAATATTCACCCAGGTCATCAAGACCACCTTACGAGTGATGGTCCTCAGAAAGCAGACTCAGTTTTTCCTCATGGTAACAGGCCAGTAACAGGCTGCCGTAAACATAATTTTCATAATTATGAAAAAGATCTAGAATA
This sequence comes from Phalanger gymnotis, assembly GCA_028646595.1. Classification (NCBI taxonomy): domain Eukaryota; kingdom Metazoa; phylum Chordata; class Mammalia; order Diprotodontia; family Phalangeridae; genus Phalanger; species Phalanger gymnotis. Next base: position 473,464,532 of record CM053622.1, on the reverse strand, counting down.
AAAGGATACTATTATGAACACAAAAGAAGATGGTCTGTCCATGAAGTATGAGTCAGGAATAAGCTGATGGAAAACTCATATGCTCCAGTGGTATCCTAATGATGTACAGAACATTGATTGGGTAGGCCTCCCTCTGGCAAAGTTTTGGGAAAACTTAGACTGGAATTGCCCAAGATAGTGATTCATGAATGACTGATGATCTGTTTCCTTGAAGGGAATTCCAATATGGAAGAAATCCCAGCTCCATTGATGCATTTGGGTATACAATATTATGTTAAATGTATTTAATAAGATTTGACAGTTTTAAAAGTGTTTTATTCGAGGTTTTTTGAAATTTTAGAAAGTTTTTCTTATTGTTGTGTTGTACCGACAGCGAGCAAGACACGTCACAGAGTATAAGTTTTAAATGGAGAATTTATTAGCCGGCAACCATCCGGAACATAAGCAGCCTAAATCAGAACGGCCCCAAATAGAGCTGAAGGAGACATATTTATACAGAAAAAACAAGATGCAATGGTTAATTATCTCTTGAAATTTATGGGCCAAGTCACAAGGTGGTCAGGGGAACAGGATCAAAGACCCTGACAGATCAAAGACTCTGACAGGTTATCATTTGGTGGGACATTCCTTGGAGCAGTCACAGAGCCCCAGGGACATTTGCTAAATGCCAAAAGGTCTGAGTCCATTCTTTCTGCGGGTTTTATCAGGGGCTGTGGGGCAGTGGTCTTCTGTCAGCAATAACCAGTTTCTCAAGTACCACAGTCGGTAAAGGGCACTTGGGCTAGTGGTAGCTATAAAGTGAGTTCTGTATCTTTGAAGGGAATTCCTACATGGTTGAAATCCCAGCTCCGTTGGTGCATTTAGGTATACAGTGTTATATTAATGTGCTTAATGAAATTTGACATCTTTCACAATGTCATATTAGTGGTTCTTGGAAGTTGTTAAAGATGTTTCTTATTGTTAGTAAAGGGTGCTTGAGTTGGTGGGAGCTATAAAATGGATCAACTATGGTGAAGCCGGGACATTGTTGTGAGATGCTTTGTGTAGAGCTCAGATCTTTGTGGGTAGTGCATTATCTGAAGATCAGCATTACCATGTCACCTTGTGAACTCTCATTTCACCAGATAAGTTTAGCCAAAGGTCATTTACAAAACAAGGGAAAGCACTTCATACTCTATTATCTTCTTGGGCACACCATATTATAATATCTAGTAATCGAGAATCCTACTTCACATGCCTCTATCTGTCTAGCTTAAGCCCAGCTCAAGTGCTTCCACCTACACAAGCCTTTTCTTTACTCCTCCCCTCAACTTGGTAATCCTGCCCCACCAAAAACTTTATAAATACTTTGTATTTACTTATTAGCCTTCATGTTGTTTCACCTCTATCCTCTACCTACAATGAAATATAAGCTATCTGAAGGCAGGACCTTATGGGTTTTTGAGTCAGTATCTCCAGTACGTAATAGGCATTTAATAAACATTTGCCTAATTTAATAGGATTATAGAACCACAAGTTGAAAGGTACCTTCAAGATTATGCATCCAGCTTTCCACCCAATACAAGAATCCTTTCTATCACATGCCAGACAGGTGGCCAGTCAGCCACTCTTGGCTTAAATTCTTCCAGTCACAGGTAGTTCATTACTTTTCTAGACAACTTTTTAAAGCTTTAATCATTTAATTCTTCCTTCTATTCAGTAAAAAAAAGAAAAAAAAAGGCTTCTTTTATATTCTACTTACTAGTCCTAATTCTGCCTTCTAGAACCTCAAACAATGAGTTTCCTTATTCTTCCATAATAGCCTGGACCATTATGTCTATTTCTGTACCTATGCCCATATTCCCTGTCAAACCTTTCAGATAATTTGAACCCCAATAATCCAAACTGCTTTGGCTCTATGCTAAAAATTCCCTTTTCCTGCCTCAGCAACTGTGGTGACAGAGCTGTGGGCTAGAAACATTTGCATCTCTAAGTGACCCTACCTTGTCAATGGATTTGTTTACCTGAGAACTTCCTTTCTTTGACATGGAGATCATAAACTGCAGCTCTGAATTGTTACTTAAACCTTCTCTCTCTCTTGTTCAAGTTAATCAGAAGCTTGCTTCTGTTTCCAATATCATGTATCCGCTAGCTCCAAGGGAATAAATCTATACTAATTTTTATTTCACCTAGTCTGTTTGCCTCCTTTAACCAAGCTCTAGGTTGACACCCCAAAGCATTATTTGTGCATCTCAGAAAAGTCCAATGTTATCAATAATTTATAAAGCATTCAAATATGGAAGAGCATTGCTGTAGTTACACTCTTGGGGACCAATTTCCAACCTATCGGAACACTTGAGCAATGTGCTTACGCTCCTCCCATCCCATCACTGTTCACATAGGTACTGTACTGTACACCTAGCATTTGCTTTACACATATGCATTTGATATAAATGATTCAGTGTGCTTCTTCTATATTCTTGCATCTCTTGGAGAGATTCTGAGAAGCTCAGAGATGGAAGGGTCCTGAGAAGTCTACCTACCTCCCACCTACATTACTGGTTTGTGAAATTCCCATACACTTCAACACTAAAATAGAACTCTGCCTATGTTTTGATTTGGAGCCCTTAGATGACCTGTCATTATTTGGGTTCATGGTATGTTCTGTCTTTGTCTTCAGTTAACAACCTACTTTGAGATTTCCCCTTTGGAAAATTTTTCAATTTTAATGAAAGTAAAATCATAAGAGAATCATAGAATTTAAACTGTAAGGGACTTGAAAGGCTACACCTTATTTTAGGGATGAAAAAAACTGAAGCCAAGAGACATTAAAAGACTTAGCCCAGGATTACCCCAGTAACAAATGACTCCAAATCTAGCACTCTTTCCTAAATAGCCATTTTATAGTTTTCTTATTGATCTTAATCTCTGCTCAGCCTGGACTTGTTTATCTCCCCCTCCTTAGGCTATTGGTATTGTTCCATCACCCGAGATCTGTGTAGGAAGATATTTCCTAGCTCTGCATTTTACTGGGGGTTATCTTCCTCCCTCCACTTTCTGTTTTGTCTCTGTTAAGAGTCAGATAGAGTGAGAGAGTGACCCTAGGTGGCTTACAGGATTAGGAAATTACAAAAAGCTTCAAGAGAACCAGATGTCAAAGCAGTGACTCAAGTTGAGTCTGCCACTTAGTATAGTAACAGTGTGAGAAACCGTTTTCAGGAAAGGAATGAAATTCTGTGAACAACTCTAGTGCTTTCCTGGCCTGTGTTAATGCTGCTCTGCTCATGATCTGTTTTGTTCATTTGGTGCTTAGTAAGGATTGGCATAAAGCTGCTGTGGGGAGGGTTGGGGAGGGGGGGGAGACTAACTACAAGTAACTTTGGCTTGAAATTAAAAATAATGTGTGAAACAGCTGCCGCATATACCTGAGCTCTTTTCCACTCAGCCTTAGGAAATGTGCGTGTGAGACAGGCTGGTGAAGTCACTGCTTGATGAAATTTAAATTTTGATGTAACAATTGCCCAATTGATTTTCAAAAGGAATTGAATCCTGCAGGCTGGTCCCCCATTAGTTCATGCCCAGAAAGGAACGAGTAGCGTTTTATTGGCATACTTGTTAAAGATTACCAACCTTGATAGTGCTGATTTTCAAAAGCTGGCACAGTTAGAAATAATCAGAAGTGGCAACAATAGCCCAGTAGCTGTGGCCTGCTATTATTTATGCTCATTGTAGAGCAGGCATTAAAGGGAATTTTTCAGGTTATAGAAACAATCACAGATTAGGTCCTCTCAAGCAGTGGGATGTTAGAGTTGCCCCTTTAGATAGTAATTGGATTCTGCTTCAGGGCTTACTCGAAAATGCTATTTACCTTCAAAATGCGGGTACCTCTTTCATTCCCCTCCCCCCCCCCCAGATTACTTCCCTGTTTGCTAAAAGTCATCTGGGGCTTAAAGGAGAATAAAAAAGAGAATAACGAAATAATGGGATTGTACAGTCAATCCTTGCCAGGAAGCAGCCTCACAGTTTAGCACTGTGAGTGTGTGATTTGCCATTCCTTTTTTTTCCCCACTCATTCATCCATCTTCAATAATTTGATTTCTCTGTATTTCCTCCCCAATAGTAGAACATGAATCCTCCTCTACCCCACCCCCTCTTCTGGCTGCCATGTCATCGCCCCAACATCTTCAGCTGCTGTGGCATCTGGAGTCAGACAGGGACCTGCAGGATCTGCTGACTAAATTGCACATTTACGGCACCAGACTCGACCCGGTGTGTAAGTGGTCATCGTAGCCAGCCAATCATGAAATATTTGTTTAAAATTAGGCCTAGCATGTGTGGGAGTTGTTTGGGGATGGGGGTGGGGTTGGACTTGGCTATGGCTTGGGGACAGGTGGACAGCCAATCCACTGGGTGTTTTGAGATTCCGGCTGTCCAAGATCTCTGGCAGGTTTCATGTAATCATGCATCTAATTGGGAAACAACAGCGATCAAGTCTATCTGATACTTATCTCTCTGGAGGCTCTTTGTGTCAAGTACCACCATGGGTTAGGTTATCATAAAGGCCACAATCGGGACAGCCTTTTGTTGGCTTAGCTACTCCTGCTTCCCCTGCCCACACACCTTCATTTTCATTCCCTACTGGATTGGGATGCTGATTGACTTGGAAATAGCCCATCCAGGTGTTCCATAACCAGGAGAATTAGGTGGGGGGAGGGGTTGCTGGTGAGAGGGACTAAATGTAACGGAGGAGTTAGAGCCTACCCCAGCTATCATTGGACCTCCATGCCCAGAACCAGCTGAGATAGCCTCAGGGCTCTGAGGTATGGGAGGAACAAGATGGAGTCTAGAGGAAGGGTCTCGCCCTTGTTGGCAACGTGGCGCCGGGTTCTTTTTCGTCGTCCCTGCAACTTTTGCCGTTCTTGCGACTTCTGCCGTCCCTGCCCCCTCGTGGCTTGCTGTTGTCTCGAGCACACGGATCCTTCGGACGGGAACCCACACCTCGTCACCTTCACCTGTGGAGACACAAACATAGCCTCGGCCCCAGACAGTTATGGTTCCTGGCCCCATCCACTGTCCATCCGCGTCCTTCCACATGGAGATGCTCCAACACCTCCAAGTGAGGGTTGAGCCCTAGACTGCGGCATGGACCATGGCTTCTGTGATTGGCCTAGGACATATTTCATAGCTGGGAACATGTTATAATCATCAAATTTTAAGTAATTCAATGTGTATAGAGCCAGATTCAGGCTAGTCTGTGGACCAGACCTGGCTCCTCCTTTTTATTTTTGTAGGAAAGCTTTCAGGGAGCGGTGAGTCTGTTCCACGATAGCCTGTCCAGTGGGATTGTGAGGGATCCCAGTGATGTGAGTAATAGACCATTCCAGGCAAAACACCTGAAAGACCTTTGCAGTATAAGTGGGACCATTATCAGTTTTGAGAATTTTTGGAATGCCATGATTAGCAAAGAAGAAAGGAGGTGTGCAGTCACGTCCTTCACCGCCTCACCTGTTCTAGCAGTAGCCATGGTGAAGCCAGAAAATGTGTCTACACATACATGAATATATTGAGAACGCCCAAAAGGGGAATAATGGGTGACGTCCATCTGCCAAATGTCATTAGGCCTGTCCCCTATAGGGTTCCAGACAGTGACAGCAGGAGGAGGAAGAAAAGGAGCACAGTTAGTGCAAGATTTTACAATTCTCCGTGCCTCAGCTTTACTGAGACCATACAGGTGCTGAAGAGAGCATGCAGAAAGGTGAAATTTGGAATGAGCCAATCAGGCAGGTGATGTCAGGGCTTTTACTTGAAGCGCAACATCAGTTGTAGTGTTACCTCGTACAAGGGGGCCAGGCAATCCAGAATGGGAACATATATGCATGACATGAAAGGAAGAAGAGCGCTCACGCACCAAGCGCTGCATCTCCAAAGTGAGCTGGGTAATAGAATCACTGCAGGGAGGGACATAAGCTGTTTCCAAATGCGGTATAAGGCCTGCAACATAATGACTATCAGTAATGATGTTAATGGGAGTGTCTAAAAGCATGGCCTTCAGGACTGCAAACAATTCATTTTGTTGAGTAGAAGAAACGGAGTTTTAAAAACTTGGATACTGTTCCTAGAAGATGTGTATAGTGAGGCCCGATGCAGTTTCGGGGCATCAGTAAATACATTGATTCCATTAACAGGTGTGGAAGAAAATTTGTTCCCCCATGCCCAAGGCCAACTTGTAAATTGATGGGCCAGAGGAAGAGGTGTACCATGGTGAAAAGTATGCCCGATTATAAGCTGCCAATCTGGGTCCTCTTGGAAACATTTTTGTAACTGTTGATTAGTATACATAGTGTAGATGACGTGAGGGTCTCTGCCACTGAGTGCTGGTGCTCTAACTATGCCCTTCCAGGCAACTTGGGCAACAGGGTTGGCATAGGGAGAGCACTTTCTATTCTTGATCTGAGCTAAGTGTACCCATTCAACAATCCCAGCTGCCTGATGAAGAACCCCTGTGGGGAGTGATGGAGTGTGAAGGACAGTAAGCTCTAAGGGATCGGTTGCAATGAACCTCACAGTGGATCCTGCATGGATGGCAGCTTGTACTTCCTGAAGGCACTGAAGGGCCTCAGGGGTCCAATGCCCGGGGGGATTTAAGATCAGAGGGTCCCCGGAGCGTTTCATATAAAGGGGCAAGCTGTTGAGTGGTTATCCCCAACCAGGGGCAGAGCCATTGAATATCTTCAATAAGTTTTTGAAAATCATTTAAGGTGCGGACCTTACAAGGCTCTAAGTGGGGTCGTCTCATCTGCACCTCTTGTTCATGTAATTTTACTCCCAAATAATCTATGGACAATGCCTTCTGGATTTTTTCTGCAACTATAGTAAGCCCATAGGCTTCTAACTGTGTAACCGTGGTCTGCAGGACCTCTTCCAAGAGGTCACAGTCAGGATGAGCTGCCAAGAGGTCATCCATATAATGTATTAAAAGAACAGTTGGATAGCGCTCATGGACAGAGTGGATAACTTGTTGAACATACCATTGGCATAAGGTGGGACTATTTTTCATGCCCTGAGGAAGCACTTTCCATTGATACCTGACATAAGGTTCCTGTAAATTCACTGAAGGAATGGAAAAAGCAAATCACCTAGTATCATTGGGATGAAGTGGAATGCTATAAAAGCAGTCTTTTATATCAATAACCC
>CM053622.1:473407103-473456859 GCA_028646595.1 Phalanger gymnotis | reverse complement strand
GTTTTATTCTTAGTTAAGAAATTCACCAGCATCTTAGGGATCACTGAAGAGGAAGTCAGTGCATCTGAAAAAGCTAAACTACTGAGCAATATGTACATGGGCTTGTGAAGGTGAGAGTCCGTCCAAACGAGTACAACCAGCCCAATATTCCCCACCATGGTTGTGACGTAGATCACTAAGAACAGCAAGAAGAGAGGGGTCTGAAGCTCGGGGAGATCTGTAAGTCCTGTGAGAACAAACTCTGTCACCAATGTCTTGTTCTCCTTTGCCATGTCTGCGCTCTACCTGCTGACAGAATAAGAAATTTATATAAAAAAAGACATTCGCCAAAAGTCGTGAAATGTAGCACTCACACATGAAATAAAATGCTACTCAATGCTGTATAAACTTTAAATAGAATTTTTTAAGAGTCAACCCATCTCTTTTAATACATATATTTTAAGAATATCAACCCTTTTAGAACCTGACTGTAAGGAGTAGGAAAACAAAAGTGAATTAAATTATTTAAGTGATGATAAAAGCTAGGATTGAGTAGTATTTTAAGATTGCAAAGCATTTCACAACTATCATTTCATTATATCCTTGGCTGATGATGACTTTGCACAGCTCTGCTTCACTCAAGTCCAATTCACACCCAAGTCAAGACATCACATCATGCTACTGATCCTCTTCAAGAATGAAAGACAAACAACAACCACCACCGCCCTGAGATGTGGGTGCTAATATTATTCCCATTTTACAGATGAGGAAACTGAAGCAGAGGAAAGCTAAATGACATGCCCATGGTCACATAGTTTCTAAGTGTCTGAGGCAAGACTCATACTCATGTTTTCCCAACTCAAGTCCAGCATTCCATCTAGAATTCTACTAGTTTTCCTAACCTCCCTTACTTCTAGTGCCTTCTCTCTTTTACTTATTTCTTGTTTATACTGTTCACAATTTGTTTGTTCATATTTCTTTGCTTGTTCCCTTAACTAGATTGTGAGCTCCTTCACAGCAGGGACTGTCTTTTGTTTCTTTTTATATCTATCCCCAGCACTTAGCCCAGTGTCTGGCATCCAGTAGGCACTTAATAAATGTTTATTCACTGACCTGGTTGCATGTTTATAGGGACTCTGTTCCCCATCATGTAAGGAAAAATTAGTTGTATAAACTTGGAGAGAAATCATGGTTCGTTAATGTTTGTCTTTAGAGAATATATGCAAGTTGTAAAAAAATCTATGAATACTATTCATGAAAACATTTTAAAAGCTTTCAATACTCATTAAAATGTGCCCATTTGACATCTCGAAATATGTTAGCATTTATGTAGGGTAACTACTTGAAAAGCTAGAATGGGGGGAGAGGACAAGGGAGGGATTAGGACAAGGGAGGGATTTTTGGAGGGGAAAATGAGGGAACAAGTAAAGGGTGTTTACATCAATGGGAACGGCAGGATAGGGGAGGGGTGCTTGGAGGGGGAAAGGCAAGTAATAGAAGGGCAGAGTGGTTGATGGAGGAGGGAGGTAGTCAAGTAATAGGAGGGCAATGTAGTGGGCAGAAGTAAAGTAGAGGAAGTAGGAGGGATAGGAAACAAGAGATATGTACAAACATAAAAACAAAGATCAGGAGTAGGGTATGTTTGGGAAAGTATATGTCTATATATGCATGTATATATGTACAAGTGTATGTATACATCTGTATGTGTGTGTATATATATATACATTTATATACATATATATATAAATATATATGTGTGTGTGTGTATATATACATTTATATACATATATATATAAATATATATATATATACACACACATATATGTATATCCAGAAACATATCTAAACTATATTGTAGCCTTCTGGGGGGTGAGGGGAGGGAAAAAAGGAACAGAGTTAAAAAGAACAAAATAAAACACATGGAAGCAAAGAAAAGATGGACAATTCTCAACACAAGGTGTATTATTTATCGTACAGGTTTTCCTGAAATGAAAATTTATTGTTACATATTTTTAATCATCTCTTATGTTCTGCTGTGTACATAACATGCTTTTTTCTTACTTTGTATTTAAGTTTCAAAATTTGTTTACAATATGTTTTTTATTTCTTTTCTCTATTCTGTATTTGTGTTCTGATAACATAAAAAAATTAAAAATTAAATTAAAATTAAAAATTAAAAAAAAATTTAAACTAGGGGCAGCTAGGTGGTACAGTGAGTAGAGCACTGGTCCTGGAGTCAGGAGGACCTGAGTCCAAATCCAGCCTCAGATACTTGACACACTTACTAGCTGTGTGACCTTGGGCAAGTCACCTAATCCCAATTACCCTGCCTTCACCCCTCAAAAAAAATTTAAAAAAAGAAAAGCTAGAATGTCTTTTTCATTTCATATGACTTTTTTCTACCTTTATGCCCTTGTTCAAGCTTTTCATATATAATTTATGTATATGTCTATTTATTTCTGTTTCTATATGATTTGTGTATAACTACTTTGTCTATAACTATATCTATACCTATGTATTAAGTAGATGTTTGTGTCTCTAGACACCTTTCCATTTTGTACTTACTCCACAGAGTTGTTAGGATGAAATGACTTAAGATGTCAAGGACTTTGCAAATGTAATCATAACATAAAATATGTGGATTATTGTAATTATTAATTTTGCAGTGATAAATGTTGTAATAGGTCAGTTTATCTGGTCACCTTTTTCTCTTCAAAAGCCTTAAATAACTCCTTACTGCTTCCTAACTAATATACAAATTCATGAGATTCGTCCTTTACAATCTGCTTCTACCCATCTTCCTTAATTTGTATTATACAGTTGTCCTCCATGCAATGTGGATTCAGCAAAACTGAGACAGCACCAAAGCTGAAGTGGCCGCGGAAACCAAGGTACAAGACAGACTCTGAAAAAGCTGGGCACCCACAACCAGGGGAGACCCCCAGGCCTCCAAACACAGAATAGCAGTCTGTGGAACTAAGTAGAGGCCTCAGTGCAATGCCACCAGCTGTGAGACATCAACTCCTGGGGCTTGCAGCCCAAAGGTATGAAACAAGTCTTCTTGAACTTCTGGGAGACATAATGGCCAGGTAAACAGCTCTAATGCCTCCCCCCACTACCTCATCCCGGACCCAGAGAATTCCTCAGCAAAAACGCTGGAACAGAGGAGACAGAAGTGGGGCTTCAGTGGCCGAGTAGTGGGAGTTTCTGAGTCCCAGAGGGGCAGAGCCACCAGGGGTCAACACCAGGAGCTCAGACGTACCTTTGCGCTCTCAGGGGAAGTGCCAGACATCAGCTCAAACAGCAAACAGCTGAGACCATTGCTGAAGAGCAACAGTGCTGGAGAGCAGCCCCAGGGGAATGGGAGACTTCAGGCAGACCCCTCCCCCACACCTCAGGAAACTGAAGGCTAAAATTCACAAAGCCAGTAACTAAACTTACAGTCCCCAGAACAAGAAACCTGGGACAGAGAGCCCTGAGCCCCAAAAGCAGAAATTTATTGTAAAACCAGGAAAAGGCTAACCAACATGAAGAACACACACACACACACACAAAAAAAAAAAAAAACGAGGACCATTGATTCTTTTTATAGAGATGGGCATGATCAAAATACCAATTTGGAAGAGGATAGCAATGACAACATACCCACATCTGATACCTCAAAAGGGAATGTGAACTGGTCTCAAACCCAAAAAGCATTACTGGAAGAGCTAAAGGAGGATTTTAAAAACCAAATTAGGGAGGTAAAAGAAAAAATGGAAAAAAAAAACACTGACGAAATCAAGTCCTTAAAAATAAGATTGGCGAAATGGCTATGGAGATTCAGAAACTAAATAGAGAAAAAGACACCCTGAGAGGTAAAATCAACCAATTGGAAAAGGAGACTCAAAAGCAAAATGAAGACAGCAACTCATTAAAAATTAGAATAGAGCAAGTGGAAGCTAATGACCCTATGAGGCATCAAGAAGTAGCCAAACAAAATGTAAAGAATGAAAAAATAGAAAAAAAAATATGAGATATCTGATTGGAAAAACAACTGACCTGGAAAATAGATCCAGGAGAGCAATTTAAAAATTATTGGTCTACTGGAAATCCACGATGAAAAAAAGAGCCTTGAGAGTATCTTCGAAGAAATTATCAGAGATAACTGTCCAGAGGTCCTAGGACCAGAGGGTAAAATAGTCATTGAAAGAATCCAACGATCACCCCCTGAAAGAGATCCCAAACTGAAAACATCAAAAAATATTATAGCCAAATTTCAGAATTACAAAGTCAAGGAGAAAATATTGCAAGCCACCAAAAAGAAACAATTCAAATATTGTGGAACTACTGTCAGGATCACTCAGGATCTTTCAGCTTCTACATTAAAAGACAGGAGAAATTGGAATATGATATTCCAAAGGGCAAAGGAGCTAGGACTACAACCAAGAATCAAATCAGGCAAGGAGATGGACACTCAATGAAATAAAGGAATTCCAGACCTTCCTGATGAAAAGACCAGAACTCAATGGAAAATTTGATCTTCAAATACAAATCTGAAGAGAGACATAAAAAGGTAAACAGGGGGGGAAAGCCCCACAAACCTTATTAATCAATAAGGGCACACATTATAGTAGAGGGAAAGAAGAGAGGGAGAAGAGCAGTATTTGAGCTTTACTCTCATCGGATCTGGTTCAAGAAGGGAATAACATCCCCTGATAAGTATAGAAATCTAACTTATCCTACAGGCAGTAGGAGGAGAAAGGGGGAAAATGGGAGGGGGTGGTCAGAAGGGAGGGAAGAAGTAGCAAGGGGAAAATGGTAAGATAAAGGAGGGGAATCAAGAGGGATGGTAAACTGAGGAAGGCGACAGTCAAAAGCAAAACTTTGTTGAGGAGTGGAAGGGGAACGTGAGAAATAAAAGCGTAAACAGGGAAATATGATGTAGAAAAAGACACAGATAGAAGTCGTAACTGTGCATGTGAATGGAATGAACTCTCCCACAAAATGGAAGCAGATAGCAGAATGGATTAAAAACCATAACCCTACAATATGCTGTTTACAAGAAACACATTTAAAACAGGGGGATACACACAGGGTAAAGGGAAAAGGCTGGAGTAAAATATATGGTGCTTAAGCCAAAGTAAAAAAAAAAAAAACAAGTGTAGCAGTCCTAACCTCAGACAAAGCAAAAATAAAGATAGATTTAATTAAAAGAGATAAGGAAAGACACTACATCCTGCTAAAAGGCACCATAAACAATGAAGCAATATCATTGTTTAGCATATATGCACCAAGTGGTATGGCATGCAAATACATAGAGGAGAGGTTAAGGGAGTTACAGGAAAAAATAGACAGCAGAACTATAATATTGGGAGACCTCAACCTCCCCCCTTCTGAACTTGATGAATCTAACCTCAAAATAAATAAGAAAGAAGTTAAGGAGATGAACAGAATTTTAGAAAAGGCAGATATGATAGACCTCTGGAGAAAACTGAATGGGGATAAAAAGGAATATACTTTCTTCTCAGTGGCACATGGCACATACTCAAAAACTATGTACTAGGGCATAAAAATCTCACAATCCAGTGCAGGAAGGCAGAAGCAGTCAAAGCATACTTTTCAGATCATGATGCAATAAAAATTATTTGTAATAAATAACCATGGAAAAATAAGCTAAAAATTAATTGGAAACTAAATAATCTAATTCTAACGAATGAGTGGACCTCCAGAGAACAAATCAGAAAAACAATTAATAACCTCATTCACGAGAATGACAATAATGAGACAACATACCAAAACTTATGGGATGCAGCAAAAGCAGTTCTTTGGGGAAGTTTTATATCTCTAAATGCTTACATGAATAAAATAGGGAAAAGGAGATCAATGAATTGGGCATGCAACTGAAAAAGCTAGAAAAAGAACAAATTGAAAATCCCCAATGAAATATCAAATTAGAAATACTGAAAATCAAAGGAGAGATTAATAAAATTGAAATTAAGAAAACTATTGAATTAACAAATAAAACAAAGAGCTGGTTTTATGAAAAAAACAGTAAAATTGATAAACCTTTGGTCAATTCGATTAAAAAAAAGAAAGAAGAAAATCAAATAACCTGTATCAAAAATGAAAAGGGTGAATTCACCTCTAATGAAAAGGAAATCAAAACAATAATTAGGAATTATTTTGCCCAAATGCATGCCCATAAATCTGACAACCTTAGAGATATGGATAAATATCTACAAAAACATAAATTTCACAGGTTAACAGAAGAGGAAGTGAAATTTCTAAATAACCCCTTCTCAGAAAAAGAAATTGAGCAAGCCATCAATGAGCTCCCTAGGGAAAAATCTCCAGGGCCAGATGGTTTTACAGGTGAATTCTATCAAACATTTAAAGAACAATTGATTCCTATACTTTGTACACTATTTGGGAAAATAGGTGAAGTAGGAGTCCTACCACATTCTTTTTATGACATAAATATGGTACTAATACCCAAACCAGATAGAGTCAAAACAGAGAAAGAAAATTATAGACCAATTTCCCTAATAAATATTGATGCAAAATTTTTAAATAAAATATTAGCAAAAAGATTGTAGCAACTTATCACAAGAATGACCAGGTAGGATTTATTCCAGAAATGAAAGGCTGGTTCAATATCAGGAAAACTATTAACATAATTGACCATATCAACAACAAAACTAGCAGAAACCATATGATCATCTCAATAAATGCAGAAAAAGCCTTTGACAAAATACAACACCCATTCGTATTAAAAACACTAGAAAGCATAAATAGAGCCTTCCTGAAAATTACAAATAGCATCTACCTAAAACCATCAACAAGCATTATTTGTAATAGAGATAAGCTAGATGCATTCCAAATAAGATCAGGGGTGAAACAAGGATGTCCATTATCATACCTACTATTCAATTTGGTACTAGAAACGTTAGCTGTAGCAATAAGAGAAGAAAAAGAAGTTGAAGGAATTAGAATAGGCAAAGAAGAAACTAAGTTATTACTTTTTGCAGATGATATGATGATTTGCTCAGAGAATCCTAGAGAATCAAGTAAAAAACTACTTGAAATAATAAACGACTTTAACAAAGTTGCAGGATATAAAATAAATGCACATAAATCCTCAGCATTCCTATACATTGCTAACAAAGCCCAACAGCAAGAGATAGAAAAAGAAATTCCATTCAAAGTTACTGTAGACACTATAAAATATTTGGGAGTCTATCTGCTAAGACAAACCCAGGCACTATATGAACATAATTATGAAACTTTTCACACGAATAAAGTCAGATCTAAATAAATGGAAAAGTAGCAGAAAATGACAATTTTACTTAAATTAATTTACTTATTCAGTACCATACCAATCGAATTACCAAAAAAATTATTTTACAGAGCTGCATAAAATAATTACAACATTCATCTGAAAGAACAAAAAGTCCAGAATGTCAAGGGAATTTGTGAAAAGAAATCCTAGAAAAGGCAGCCAAACCATACTGGATATTAAACTGTAGTACAAAGCAGCAGTCCTCAAAACTACCCAGCACTGGCTAAGAAACAGAGTCATGGATCAGTGGAATAGGTTAGGTACACAAGACGCAGTAGTCTACTATAGCAATCTACTCTTTGATAAACCCAAAGAGGCCAGCTTCTGGGCCAAGAATTCACTATTTCCCAAAAACTTCTGGGAAAATTGGAAAATGGTAGGGCAGAAACTGGGCATAGAACAGTATCTTACACCATATACCAAAATAAAGTCAAAATGGTTCATGATTTAGGAATAAAGGTTGAAACTATAAGCAATTTGGGAGAGCAAGGAATAGTTTACCTATCAGATTTATGGAAAAGAAAAGAATTCATGACCCAACAAGAGATAGAGAGCATTACAAAATGCGAAATGGATAATTTTGATGATGTTAAATCGAAATGTTTTTGTACAAAAAAAAAGCCAATGCAACAAAGATTAGGAGGGAAGCAGAAAATTGGGAGAAAATGTTTACAACCAATGTCTCTGATAAAGGCCTCATCTCTACAATATACAGGGAACTGAGCCAAATATATAGGAATACAAGTCATTCCCCAATTGAGAAATGGTCAAACAATATGAACAGGCAGTTTTCAAAGGAAGAAATTAAAGATATCTATGGGCATATGAAAAAAAGCTCAAAATCACTACTGATTAGAGAAATGAGAATGAAAACAACTCTTAGGTACCACATCTCTCCTGTCAGATTGGCTAAAATGACAAAACAGGAAAATGATAAATGCTGGAGAGGATAAGGGAAAATTGGAACATTGTTACATTGCTGGTGGAGTTTTGAACTAATCCAGCCATTCTAGAGAGCAATTTGGAACTATGCCCAAAGGGCTATAAAAATATTCATACCCTTTGACCCAGCAATACCACTTCTAGAGTTGTATCCCAAAGACATCACACAAGTGGGAAAAGGATCCATATGTACAAAAATATTTATAGCGGCTCTTTTTGTAGTAGCAAAGAATTGGAAATCAAGGGTCTGCCCATCAATTGGGGAATGGCTGAACAAGCTGTAGTATATGAAGGGAATGGAATACTATTGTGCTATAAGAAATGGGGATGATACAGACTTCATAACCTGGAAAAACCTACATGACATAATGCTGTGTGAGCGGAACAGAGCCAGGAGAACATTACATACAACCAGATATATGGATTCTGTGAGGATTAATCCTGATAGACCCCATTTTTCTCAGCAAAACAAGGTTCAAAGACAACTCCAAAGGACTCACAATGGAGAATCCTATCTACATCCAGAGAAAGAACTATGAAGTATAAATGCAGATTGAGGCACACTTTATGCTTGCCTTTTTTCCCCTTTTTTTCTCTCCTTTGTTTTTGTTTTTGGGTTTTTTTTTGTTGTTCTGTTTCTTCTTTCTCATGATTTATTCCATTGGTCATAACTCTTCTCCACAACTTGACTAGTGTGTAAATTAGTTCAACGTGAAGTTATAGGTGGAGGATATATCAGATTCCATGCCATCTTGGGGAGAGGGGCAGCAGGGGGAAGAAAATCTGGAACTCAAAATTATGTAGAACCAAGTGTTGTAAACTAAAAATAAAAATTATAAAAAATCATAAATTATGAATTCAGCAAAACTGAATTCAGCATTCTCTGCATGTACCCTACTAGATGGTACAGTGGATAGAGCCCTGAACCTAGAGTCAGAAAGACTTGAGTTAGAATATAGCCTCAGACACTTACTAGCTGAGTAACCTTAGGCAAATCATTTAACCTGTTTGGCTCAATTTCCACAATGTAAAATGGGGATAGTAATAGCATTTTTTTCCTAGGGTCATTATGAGGAACAAATGAAATATTTTTGTAAACTGCTAAGCACAGTGCATTATACATAGTAGCACTTATTAAAATGTTTGCTTCCTTCCCATCTTATTTTCTTCCTTCTTACTTCTTTCCTGCCTACTTTATACCTTCATTTTCTTTCTTCTTTTCTTCCTTCTTTGTTTCTTTCCTTTCATCACCTGCCTTATTTCCTCCCTTCCTTCCTTCTTCATTCCTTCCTTCTTTACTGTCATACTTCTACTCAGGCTATTCTTACAGTGAGATTGCTCCTCACTTCTTCCTATTAAATTCCTACCAATCCTTTAAAGTCCAAGTCAAATACCACAAGTTAGAAAATCCCTCAGATCTTACTTGGCTCTTTTTTTATATATTTACAAGGCATTTATCATTTTTGTATTATGTATTATCTGTGTGATGTCCCCCTCACTGTCTATAAGTGTCATAGGGATAGCTTTAAAAATGTTTTTAAATTGAATTCAATTACTAATGTAATAAGACACTATTCAACATTCATTCTTCCTTCCATTGAAATGTATTCCTTTTCACAGTGTACAGCATGTAGTAGGAGCTTAATAAATGCGTTGACTGATTACTCAACTAATTGATATCATTTTCTAATCCCAAAAGACATTAAGTATATTGCTTATATGATCTATTCTTCTCAATTACTCCTCATGAATGCAAGCATTTACTCCCATGCAATTCAATTGAACAAACAGCTATTATGTAAACAGTACTGCACCATACCTCAAATTGAAACTTCAAAATTGTATTTGTGAAAGCTGAACACCTTTCAATTCACTCACATTAGTGAAACAGAATTAGTCAAGCAAGAGTGTGTTCTGGGGACAAATTAGGTCATGTTAACCAGAATTTATTAAACCACTACTATTTGCCAAGAACTGTGCTAAGCACTTGTAATACAAAAAGAGAGGCAAGAACACTATCCCTTTCTTCAAGGATCTCACATTCTAATTGAGGAGCCAACATGGAAATTACTACCTATGTACAAGATAGGTGCAGAGTAATTGGAAAGGAATTTCAGAAGGCATGGCAATAGCAGCTACAGGGGACCAAAGAAGAAATATAAATCATTTAATAGATGAATCAGAACAATAACCACACCATATTTAGTTTTAAAATACTTTGAATTCTACCTAGGCAAATAATTTTGAAAACAAATTATTAAATATTTTTGCAGATGTCTTTAAAGCCCTGGTCATTCTGTGATCATTGTTTAGAGGAAAAAAATCACAAAGTGGTGCATAGTTCCAAAGGATAAAAAAATACTAGGGAAAATTTTTGGAGAGCTGAATTCTAAATGTATTCATAAAACCAGAAATTTTATTGAGGAAATAAATTCACCTACACTAACATTAAAGAAACAAATGGCATCCTAGTGCAGTAGAAAATAGCATAGGGGTCACAGTGAATCATAAACTGGCAATGAACCAATAATGAACCAATCATTCCTGGCATGCATGAGTGGGAATACCAAGAAAGAGCAACCACAAAAAAATTGATAACAATAATTCTTTCCTGATTACCTGAGAATAGCACTGGACAAAAAAGTTATATCTACACAGTGCTTGCATTAGAGGAGTTTTAAGTGGGCTAAAATTCGGTCCATTCAATTGGATACAGCTTATCTATATGTTTGTACCACGTAAGGGAGGTATAAAAATTGGCATGATTGCTCACTCTTTGCTAGGATCAGATTAGTCAATTGGGAATCTAACCAATTGTTAAAAGGCTATATTTGATTCCTGATGAAAATATTAACTGCATTTGCATCATGTTCTACTCCATCCAGAACTTTGCAGAACTATTTATTTCATTGCTTAATGTGTCTAAGTAGACACCTCCAATAAACAAAGTTGTAGAAAACTTGCATGACACAGAGTCAAGCCAAAGAATAGTAATGCTTTTCTTAAATGTAAAACTCTGGCCTATTAGAAGAATTACTAATTATTAGAAGAATCACTGGGAACAGGAAGTATTTTGTTATTTATCTTTGTATCCCAGTTGCCTAGTCCAGTGCCAGGAGCATATTATGCATTCAACAAATGTTTAATGAATTAAATTCAATGAGTTGTCATATGAAGATATCTGAGGAGTATATTCCCAGAAATAAACCTAAAGGAAGTAACCAGGAGTTATTTTTCATCTTTGCTGGAAATGGAATTGAAGAAAATTATTTTGAGAACTAACAAAATCCCAGGAATTTAGAGCTAGAAGGTATTTTAGCAGCCACCTAGTCAAACTCATATCCAAAAGGTAAACTCCCCATAATATATTTTGTAAGTGGCCATACTTCCTTTTGAGACTTCTAATCAAAGGAAACATATTAACCTCAAAACACTTCATTTTACTTTCAGACAGTTCTAATTATTAAGAATGTGTTTCTCGACATCAAACCTAAACTGACATCTCTTCCACTTCAACTCATTGCTTTTGGTTCTGATTTCTTGGGCCAAACAACAAATTTAATACCTCTTCTAAATAAAAGGGGCTGCTAAATGGTGCTGTGGACAGACTGCTGGACCTGGAATCAGGAAGACTCATCATCCTAAGTTCAAATTTGGCCTCAGACATTTACTAGCTGTGTGACTCTGAACAAGTCATTTAATTCTGTTTACCTCAGTTTCCTTATCTGTAAAATGAGCTGGAGAAGGAAATAAACCACTCCAGTATCTTTGCCAAGAAGTCCCCAAAAGGAGTCAAGAAAGTTGGACACAAGTGCAAATGACTGAACAATTAAATGAAAGCCCTTAACATATTTGGAAACACCATCCCTAAGCTTTTTATTCTCTGGGTTAAACAACCCCAGTTCCTTCCAATGTATGTGGCATGGATTCAGAGTTCATTACCACCATGGTTACCCTTCTCCACATGTTCTACAGCTTTTCAATGTCCTGCCTAAACTATTTTAGTTTGAAAAAAAGAAAAAGAGAAGCTAATAAGGAGGGGAGTAGTTTGTAACACAAATAAAGGAAGGTGATTTACTGAAAATTCTCTATTGAAATGTAAGCATTCAGAATATATCTCAAAATCTTCAAAGTGAATTTATGATAATAAAAGAGCTGATCTGGATGTCTATTAGAGCTCAAACTACTGAATAATCTATGTTCTTCCTTTCATTTTCTGCTATGACACCTTAACCTAAGAGTGATCAAACTTTGGAATGTGTTGTTTGGGAAGGCTGTGGGTTCCCCTTTCCTGGAGATATCCAAGGTAGAGAGCTTCATCTGGAATTCATTAGAGAAGTTTAGTGTGGATGAAGGAAAATGAAGCAGATGTCATTGACAAGCCCTATATTCTCATGATTCTAGGATATTGGAGAAATTTAATATTTCCATGAGCTTCAGGATTCATGGCAAAGACTGATGACAACTCTAAAAGCATACTGATCCTTCTCAGTACTTACCAAGAAAAAATGTACATATCATGAAATGATCTCTGAAGTGATGAAATCATTGTTTCCATGATTATTTAAATTTTCCTATTTCCTTTTATTCCTTCTAGTAAACCAAAGTATAACTCTCCCCTTGCCCCAAACTCTGCTACAACTCTGTCCACACAATACAAAAATTTCTGGCCCAAAAAGACAAGAATTCCCATTAATCATTTGGATCATCTGTCAATTGAGATTTGGGAATCATGCAAGCAAAACATCTGGGTGGTTGACAGAGCTTTCTCAGTATTAATCCAGATGTTTTGTTGTTGCATAAATATAATTGTGCACTGTAACTTTGCAGATGAATACATCTCCTATGTAAATAACAAGGAACTTTTAAAATTGTTGTATCCTTACCAATGTCCTTTAAAGTATTTCAGAGTTTTAGAATAAAGATCATCTTTCCTTTGGAAATGATGAAGATGCAGGAATTAAGATGCCAAGAAGCAGTGATTCTTTTTACATGAATTCTCAGTGCTAATAACAAATCTGAGAGAAATGTTATTTACTTATAATATGTTCCTAAATCTGTTTGTGGAAGCAATATTTAAGTCCCTCTGCATCACTAACAAATTCCCTAATGAATAAAGACAAAATTCTCTAGTAGGCATTGTGGGCAATCAAAACTGAGCTATATGTCATTAGGGTGCATTCCAAATACAACAAAAAATTTCCATGTAGACTTCTGGGTATCATTAGCTTCCTTTCTTGAGTATTTCCTTTGAAAAATGGTACCTGTTGTTCACCTAGTCTCTCAGGCTAAAAAAAAGTGGGTTACTTTTTAGTGCCACCTTCTGCCCCAAATCCAGCCATGAAGTCCATTTCTGAGTGTGTTTTCGCTGTCTGGCCATGTTCCCAGCCAAATTACTTGACCCTTGAGTTTTTCAGTGGGGTATGACTGCTTGTAGAGCAAAGAGTACTTTGTTCCAAGCTTGAGGGGATGTGCTATTGTTTTCAGAGCTATTACAGCCAGCTCTGCCACACCAGCACTCCTCCTTCCCCAAGAACCTCCAACCCAGACTGGACTCAGATCTTATGCAAGCTCTGCACTCCTGCTGTGATCTGCCACTTAATTCCTCCCACCAGGAGGGTGGGCCTGGGGCCAGAAGCAACTGCAGCTGTAGTTCTGTAGGTGCACTACCTCTGCTGCCCCTGGGGTGGTGGCGGAATCGCGAACTCCTTCTACTGCCCGCAGCTTTTCCCACTAACCTTCTGTGTTGTTTTTGGTGTTTGTGGGTTGAGAAGTCTGGTAACTTCCACAGATCACTGATTCAGGGCACTAGGGCACACTCTGCCGGGCTTTTGGTCTGGTTGGTCCTGCCGCGGCCCATGCTGGGCTCTGCTCTGCTCAACTCCACTCCCAGCTCCACGCATGATAGACCTTACCCAGAGACCACCCAGGCTGTCCTGGGCTGGAGCCCTGCCTCCCTCCACTATTTCATGGGTTCTGCAGTTCCTCTTTGTTGTCTTTGGTGTTTGTGGGCTGAGAAGTCTGGTAACTGCCACAGCTCACTGATTCAGGGCGCTAGGTCCAGCTCTGCCTGGCTCCGCCTGGCTCTCGGTCTGGTTGGTCCACACAGCCCACACTGGGCTCTGCTCCCCTCCTGCTCCCAGCTCCCTGTGTGATAAACCTCACCCAGCGACCATCCAGGCTGTCCTGGGCTGGAGTCCTGCTTCCCTCTGCTATTTTGTGGGTTCTGCAATTCTAGAATTTGTTCAGAGCCATTTTTATAGGTTTTTGGAGGGACCTGGCGGGGAGCTCAGGCAAGTCCCTGCTTTCCAGCCACCATCTTGGCTCTGCCTCTACTTTTCTATTTTTTTACCCACTACCAGATGGCTTTGATAATTATTGCTTTGTATTATGGTTTGAGATCTGGAAGCATTAAACCCTCTTCTTTTTACTATTAAAAAATTATCCCTTAATATTCTTGGACTTTTAATACCTAAAATAAATTTTGTCATTGTTTTGTCTAATTCTATTAAGCATCTCCATGGTAATTCGGTTGGTATTGTACTAAATTTGTAGAGGAATTTGGATTACATGGTCATATTCTCTATAATGCCAAAAACAGGGAACATCTCTTCAATTATTTAAATCTTTCTCTATTTCCACAAACATTGTTTTAACCTTGTATTTATCTGAGTATTTGTGTTGTGTTTATATAACTCCTGCATAGCTTGGGAGGTTAATTCATATGTATTTGATGGTTGTTATCTTAAATGGACTTTTTTTTCCTACTATTATTCAGAATTACTTTGACTATTTGGTATTCTGCCACTTCACTAAAGCTATTGATTATTTTAATGTTTCTAGGATTCTCTACAATTCTCTAAGAAATCTATCATCTGCAAATAATTATTATTTTGCTTCTTCTTTGTTTATGCTTATTTCCCTCAATTTCTTTTTGTTGTCTTATTGCTATATTTCTGCCACTAAGTCAAATAAATTTAAGATCTTCGAATTCTTGCTTTACTCCTGATCCTACTGGGAAGACTTCTAGTCCATTACAACTAATGCTAGATCTTAATTTTAGATTGGTATGGTTGATTATATTAAGGAAAATTTATATTCCTATAATTTTAGTGTTTCTACTTTTAATCAGTGCCATACTTGGAAAAGACTTTTATGCCTAAGTTAGTACAATCATGTGATTTTTTAAAAATTAAATTTCTTTTTAATTTTAAACCAAATCTTTTTTTCATATCCTCCATTTTTTCTTGCTATCCCTTGCTTTGCTAAGACTCTTCTTCATTATTTCTTTTTATAACAAATTATTTTCAACTAATAAACATTTATTTTCTCTTCCTTTTACCTCCCCATTTAAAAAGAAAAAAAAACAAAACTCTTACAATAAACATTCAAAGTCAAGAAAAACAAATTCTCATATTGGGCACATGTAGTATTAATGTGATCAAAGATTTTCCCCAACCATTCAATAGACCTCAGGTGGCCCTAGGGGGGAAAGCCTGATTATATCTTTGTTTGTAAGTAGGCCTAAAGCCCCTACTTACTAGGTGCTAAGCCACTGTGGGTGTGAAGCCCTCAGAGACCTAAGGGGACTTGCTAAGACCAGAGCGAATGGTATGTGCACTGAGTTCTAGTCAATCATGAATTCAGCCAGAGACCTGAGTCCTACCCAATCAGATGTCAGCTAAGACCATATAAAAAGAGAGGCTGGAAATAGGAGCAGTGGAACTGAGAGCAGGATTCAGAAACAGGCATTGAGAGGACATTAAGGCAGCCAACACTGAGGGAGATCCAGCATCGAGAGAGATTGCAGAGTGGAAGTATGCAGAACTAAAGAGAGTTGTGGAGATCAAGGAATTTGGCATTGCCAGGGCTGCTGGAGAGACTGCTGAACAGAGAGTTAAGATTCATGAGTTATTGTTTACAGGAAGACCCTAGCAGGGGGAAAGTTGCAGGATGGCTTGACTCCTTGCTATAATACATTGTTATAATTTCCTTGTTGCTACATTGAGGTGGGCTTCCTGATTTTGGAATATAATTGCTACCATATGGAATTGGAATTATTGGTCCTGGAATTGGATTTTCTCATGTCTGGGGGAAAAGATCAGCCCCCTGAACTTCAGAGCAAATACAAACAGAAATTACAAACATCAACAGACAGACCTTGTCTGATCAAATCGCAATACATAGTTACTAGAGAAGAACCAACAGGGTCTGGGTTAGCAAAGCCAGGGGCAGTTACAACGGCTTGCCCAGAATCTCAACACTCCTTCCCTGAGTGATCCCCAAAAGTCAAACACCAAGCACACATCTTATATACCCCTCTAAGGGCCCTGGGGCACTTGATTACCTTGGTGCTGAGAAGCACTCAAACAAAGAACAGTGAAAAGTACCATTTAGGGTGTGAGAAAGTTAGTTAATCCCTACTACTACCATATACAGGGTTTCCAATCAATGACTCCCAATCTTCTTAATGCTGAGAAACTTTCCAAGACAAGATCCCACTTCACCAGCCCCATTCAAACAAAGGCCAGAATCATTAAAGGCATTTAAGAGAAGAACAGCAGAAAGCCCCATCCCGATTACCATTACACACATAAAAGGAGCCTGGAACTTTAGCTAGGGAGGGACTGACTTCAACCTGAAGTAAACAGGCAGTGGCTTCAGCATTGATTGATAATGTCTATTGAGGAACACTATGAAAGTGTTCAGCCCACCTCTCTAGGATCATGTCCTTATTACTAATCAATGTGACTCCATTAGCACTGAGTAGTTGAGATGTACCATAGGTCTTTGGCCCATAAACAGCCTTCGGGGTATCATAAAAGTGCTTTAGACTGTTACTATCATCATAAAACTGAATTTCATCTGCCTTCTCACTGAGCCAAGATACTGCACTGATGGTAAATTCTTCAACGTGAAAGGCTACAAGCCAAGACCAAAGTGGAGGGAGTGTTGGTGCATGATTTTCTGTTTGCAGGTGATTACGCACTCAATGCAGCCTCTGAAGCTGACTTGTGACAAAGTATGGATTGATTCTCTGCTGCTTGTGCTAATTTTGGTCCAGTAATTAACACCAAGAAAACACAGGTGCTCCATCAGTCACCACCACATCATCCATACATGGAACCATGGGCAAATGGAGAAGTTTTGAATGCTGTGGATAAGTTCGTTTACCATGGTAGTGTACTTTCCAGGGATGTACACATTGATAATGAGGTTGACACATGCATTGCCAGAGCTAGCTCAGTGTTTGGGAAGCCCCAAAAGGAAGTGTGGAAGAGAAGAGGTATTAGACTAACTACCAAACTGAAGGTCTACAGAGCCCATTGTGCTGACCTCATTGTTGCATGACTGTGAAACCTGGAGAGCCTACCAGCATCATGCCAGGAAACTGAATCACTTCCATTTGAATTGTCTTAGGAAGATTCTGAAGATCACCTGGAAGAATAAGATACCAGACCCAGAGGTCCTTTCTCAAACTAAACTACCAAGCATTCAAACTCTACTGCAGAAAGCACAACTCTGATGGGCTAGCCATGTTGTTCAAATGCAAAACTTACACTTGTCAAAAAGACTGTTGTGTGGAGAACTCACATTTGGCAAGTGCTCACATGGTGGTTAGAAGAAGCGATACAAGGACACTCTCAAGGTCTCTGTTAAGAACTCAGGAATTGATTGTGAGACATGGGAGACACTGGAACAGGACTGCTCAGCATAGTGTGCCCACATGAGAGAAGATTCTGTACTCTATGAGCAAAGCAGAATTGAAATATCTCAAAAGAAATGCAAGATGCACAAATTTAGAGAATCTGCCCCAAACAATCCCATGGACTATTTGTGCCCGACATGTGGTGGAGCCTTCTGAGCTCATATTGGTCTGATCAGCCACAATCAGACACACTGTAAACTGACTCTAGCATAGTGATGTCATTGGTCCCATTCCAGAACAAAGCACAACAACCAACCAACCACAGGAGAATTATTCACTTCTGGAGTTTTCTTCTGGTAGTTTCTTAATGAATAACATTTCTTCTTTGTATTAAAAATGTAAACTGCTTGAGGACAGGAACGGTTTTGGAGTTTTTCATAGATAGATAGATAGATAGATAGATAGATAGATAGATAGATAGATAGATAGATAGATAGATAGATAGCCAGTTCCTTCTTTAATTATTTGCACATGTGTTTTTAATTCAGACCTGTGATTTCACTTATACAGAGAACTAATGTGGGACACTCTCTTTACAAAAGTAGGTCAACCATTTATTTCTAACTTAATTTCTTAGAGAATTATTTCAGCATTCAATGATTTACCCACTTATATAATATAACTTACAGAGAAAGAACTTAAATCTAGAACTTAAATTCTGACTCTAAGGCTGTGCCAGTGAGGCAAAATGGGCTTAGTTTAACGGGTGCCCTTGAGGAGTTTGGCTTTTGTTTACGGTGAAAGTACTTTCACACGTTAAATGCTAAGCCCCAGGCCCAAAGCCCTATCAGGTGTGAAACCTGTGTGGGTGTAGATTAATCACTTAAGAGGGTCCAACTCGGGAACCAATGGGTCTCTGGACTCTGGTCTCTAGTCGTTGAGGCGGGGCTTGAGAATGCCAGAGGCTTGGCTGCGAGGAGAGGCAACAAACTACAGATGGAAAAAAATCCGAAGCAGAGCTGACCCCTGTGTGGACCCAGGAGTTCGAGCGAGGTCTGGAGGCCAGTGAATATGATTTATGCCATCCTATTTTTCCGTGGCCTCCTGGCTACTCTTGTGAGGCGGGCCTACTGAGCCTGGAGGCTTGTGTTCACAATACTGGAATGGGGAGGTTGGTTCACTAATTTGTTGCTCTGGGCCCTGAATAAATTTTTTGATGCCTTCTGCTTGGAGAATTCTGTATACCCAACGATTTCAAACCATTCAGATATTTATATGATCCTTTTTGAGATCATAAATTCGGCCTTCCTACTACAAAGGCCAGCCCTGGATCCATTATGTCATGCTGCCTTTCATCTTGTCTACCTCACATGCCTAGTAAAGGATTATTGCATTGAATTGTTATTGGTTCAGAGGATACTGCGAAATTCTTTATGTATGTTCTGCTGTATACATGGCAATATTTTTTTTCTTCTCTCATTCTCTATTTAAGCTTAAAATAAATTTTAAAATTTACAAAAAAGAAATTCTTTGTAGAATTTCTCTGCTTCCTCATCCTCCTTTATCCTGCAAAAGTCTCCATTACCTTCATCATGTTTCCCTTCTCTAAGCTTTTCAAAAGGCCCCGAGACACAGTAGAAAAAAATTAGATCTGAGGTCAATGTTCAAATCCCTCTATCATGTATCATCTGTATTAACTTGAACTGACTCTCCTCCACGAACCTCAAATTCCTCATCTTTAGCATGAGGATATTGGACTAGACCTCTATAGACCTTTCTATCTCTAAGTCTATGGTGCTGTTATTACATGAAACAACACAGTACTCCATGCAATGTCAGTCAACAAACATGTATTAGGCATTTACTGTGGGCCATATAAATAAGTGTAATAGATAGTCTCTGCCCTCAAGGAGTACACAGTCTAATGAGGGAATCAACATGAATACAACTGAATACAACTATGTACAAGCAAGTTTTATGTAGAAGATAAGATTTTATCTTGTACTTGAAGGAAGCCAGGGAAACCAGGAGATGGAGAGGAGGAGGGAAAGTATTCTATGCATGGGGAGCAGTCATTGAAAATGCCTGGAATCCAGAGATGGAGAGTCTTATTCAAAGGCTAGCAAGGATGCCAGTGTCACTGGATTGAAGAGTGTATGGAGGTGGAGTGTAAGGTATAAGACAAATGGAAATGTATGGGGGTGATAGGTTATGAAGAGCTTTGAACACCAAACAAATGATTTTCATATTTGATCCTAGAGATGATAGGGAGCCACTAGCTTTCACATGCATTTTGTTACATTCAAGCAACACAATTTGTTTAGCCATTGCCCAAACAACAGGCATCTTTTTTGTTTGAAGTTCTTTACTACAAAAAAAAAGTGTTGGTAGAAATATTTTGGTGTATCTAGAACCTTTCTTTTTCACTAGTGACTTTGCTGTATAATTTCTGGGTCAAAGTAAATGGAAATTTTGCCACTTTATTGGCATAATTCCAAATTATTTTCCAGAATGGTTGTAATAATTAACATATCCACCAAAAATACAAGAGTGTGACTTTCAACCCTTCTAATACAGACTACAAAAGTATGGATTTTTCTCCAAGAATGAAAAAAAATTACTACCTTGTTAAGAAACTCATTGAAGGATCAAAATCTGCGTCTTTAAATTATATACATATGTGTATTGCATTCCAACATCTTCAGTCTTTTGGGGGGCAGAAAAATTGTTTTTCTCACATAATCGAAATTCTGATTACCTCATCTCTTTAACATCATCAAGCTGACCATAGTCTCCTAATAAATCCTCTATGGAGAATGAGAAAACTATCTTACACCAAGAAAATAACTTCTATAATCATGAAACTGTAGAATACTTCAAAACAAATAGAAATGCAGACATCCAGACCAAATGGTACTAGTTTCAATCTGCCTATATATGAAGTTAGTAACTCTTCACTAAGCTAATCCAGACTTCCTTGAGATGACTTATTGAAACAAATAACAACTACGCTATTTTTTCCAGGCACATATTTTTAAAAGTGACAAATTTTGCTTTCGATTTTTCAGTTAGAATTTCTAAAACCTAACTAAAGAAATCAGTGACTTGGGAGTGACTTCCCACCTATCCTTCAAACAGAAACCCAATGTTCCCATCATCATTTTCTAAGCCCAAAATTGAACACATAACAGGGAAAGGAAAGATTCTATAGAAAACTGGACTAAACTTATTAATTCAATTCCAATTAAGTTAGTAGTCTGAAGTCATACCAATCCCCAAAGTTTCAGGAAATGGCCATGCCTCATGTTCCAGAGAACATACTGACTGAAACTCTCCCCGGCCCCCCCCCAAAAAAAACCCTCCCAGGTTGGAGCCAAGATGGCCACCTGAAAACAGCATCTTACCGGAGCTTTCTCACAAGCTCTGTCTGATACCCATAAAAAAGTGAATCTGAGCAGATCTGAAAGAATTAGAAGCCACTAGCAGTCTGAGTGGGGCAAATTTCCAGGCCAGGAGAGTCCAAAAGGTCTACTGGACGGATCTGTAGGCTGAGAGAGAGCTCAGCATGCGGAGCTACACCAGACAGTACCAAAGGGAAAGCAGCTGTGGAAACCAGCCAGCCATCCAGGCCGGAAGAAAGCTGGGCACCCAAAACTGGCAGAGATCCCCAGGCCTCCAAACATAGGATGGGAGTCTGTAGAAGCAACAACAGGCAGCAGTGCAATGCCACCAGCCATGAGACAACAACTCCTGAGGCTTGCAGCCCAAAGGTTAGAAACATGTCTTCATGAACTTCCAGGAGACATAATGGCCAGGTAAACTCTCCCCTCCTCTGACTCAGAGAACTCCGTGGGAAAAATGCTGGAATAGAGGGGACAGAAGTGGGGCTTCAGTGGCCCAGCAGATGGAACTTCTGAGTCCCGGAGGGGTAGAGCCACCAGAGGTCAACACCAGGAGCCCAAACATACTTTTGCACAGTAGGGGAAGTGGCAGACACCAGCACAGACAACAAACAGCTGAGACCATTGCTGAAGAGCAAAAGTGCTGGAGAGCAGCCCAGGGGAAGATGAGATTTCAGGCAGCCAGACCCCTCTCCCACACCTCAGGAAACTGAAGGCTATAATACACAAAGCCAGTAACTAGACTCACAATCCCCAGAACAAGAAACCTGGGACAGAGAGCCCTGAGCCCCAAAAGGAGAAATTCACTGTAAAGCCAGGAAAAAGCTAAGCAACATGAAGAACACGAAAAAACCAAGGACCATTGATTCTTTTATGGAGACAGGCATGGTCAAAATACCAATTTGGAAGAGGATAGCATTGACACTATACCCACATCTGATACATCAAAAGGGAACGTGAATTGGTCTCAAACCCAAAAAGCATTACTGGAAGAGCTAAAGGAGGAATTTAAAAACCAAATTAGGGAGGTAAAAGAAAAAATGGAAAGAGAAACCACAGAAGAAATCAAATCCTTAAAAAATAACATTGGTGAAATGGCTATGGAGATTCAGAATCTAAGTAGAGAATATGACATCCTGAGAGGTTAAATCAACCAACTGGAAAAGGAGACTCAAAAACAAAATGAAGACAGCAACTCATTAAAAATTAGAATTGAGCAAGTGGAAGCTAATGACTCTATGAGGCATCAAGAAGTAGTAAAACAAAACGTAAGAATGAAAAAATAGAAGAAAATGTGAGATATCTGATTGGAAAAACAAATGACCTGGAAAATAGATCCAGGAGAGACAATTTAAGATTTATTGATCTACCAGAAATCCATAACGAAAAAAAGAGCCTTGAGAGTATCTTCGAAGAAATTATCAGAGATAACTGCCCAGGGGTCCTAGAACCCGAGGGTAAAATAGTCATTGAAAGAATCCAATGATCACCGCCTGAAAGAGATCCCAAATTGAAAACACCAAGAAATATTATAGCCAAATGTCAGAATTACAAAGTCAAGGAGAAAATACTGCAAGCAACCAAAAAGAAACAATTCAAATATTGTGGAAACATAGTCAGGATCACTCAGGATCTTTCAGCTTCTACATTAAATGACAGGAGAAATTGGAATATGATATTCCAAAGGGCAAAGGAGCTGGGACTACAACCAAAGATCAATTACTCAGCAAAATGAAACATAATTTTTCAGGCAAGGAGATGGACATTCAACGAAATAAGGGAATTCCAGACCCTCCTGATGAAAAGGCCAGAACTCAATGGAAAATTTGATCTTCAAATACAAAACTAAAGAGAGACATAAAAAGGTAAGCAGGGGGAAAAAACCCCACAAACCTTGTTAATCGATAAGGGCAAATTGTTTACATCTTTATATAGGATTATATCATTTTACATGTTACATACATATGCATACATATATACATATGTCAATCTTGAGAATAGTATAGTTATTATGACAACTGAAAGGGATACACGTAGACTGTGGATGTCTGTATAAAGTAACTGATATGGATAAAAAACATAATTAAGAGTTGTAAAGGGAGGGTTCTGGGAGAAGAGGTACGGAGGTGGTAGAAAAGGGTAAATTACAGCAAATGAAGAGGCACAAAAACACATTATAGTAGAGGGAAAGAAGGGAGGGAGAAGAGCAATAGTTGAGCTTTACTCTCATCGGATTTGGTTCAAGCAGGGAATAACATACCCTGATAAGTATAGAAATCTAACTGGTCTCAGCTATTGTCTGTGCTAGTATCTGCTACTTCCTCTGGCTGTGCAAAGGCACATCTGGATTCCTGGTGTTGACTCTTGCTGGCTCTGCCCTTCTGGGACTCAGGAATGCTAATGGAGCCCCATTTCTGTCTCCTTTATTCCAGCATTTTTCCCAAGGAATTCTCTGGGTCAGTGCAAGATACTCAATAGGTAGCATAGTATAATGAATAGAGATCCAGCCTTGAAGTCAAAAAGAACTGGGTCCAAGTATTCCACCCTTGCATATACTACCACTACCACTACCACTACTCAGTAAGGGAGGGAGGGATGAGAGTCATTTACCTGGCCATTATGTCTCCCGGAAGTTCAAGTAGGCGTGTGTTAAAACTTTGGGCTGCAAGCCTCAGGAGAAGATGTCTTATGGCCTCAGGCCTTGTGCTGCTGCTGCCTCCCACTTCCACAAACGCTCATCCTGTGCTGGGAGACCTGGGGACCTCCACCGGTTTCAGGCACCTAGCTTTCTCCCGGCCTGGATTGCTGGCTGGTTTCTGCAGCTGCTTCCGCTTTGGTGTGGTCTGGTGTAACTCCTCACGCCAAGTGCTCTCCCAGCCTACAGATACATCCCGTCGACCTTTCGGACTCTCCTAGCTTGGAAATTTGCCCCACTCCATCTACTAGTGGCTTCTAACTCTCTCGGATCTGCTCAGATTCACTTTTTTAAAGGCATCTGACAGAACTTGTGAGAGAGCTCTGGTAAGATGCTGTTTTCATGTGGCCATCTTAGCTCCCACCCATTAGCCATTTTCTTACAATCATGTTCAAGTCTCCACTAATTTTTTTAAACTTTCTCTGATGCCCTCAAACTATAATGTGACTTCTCTCCTTCCTTTTGTCACACTGGTGACACACTTTGGTGAATGTGGGCATCACTGTGGAGGGTGGGGTTAGCTTCTTCCTAACCTTAAAACAATTATCTTGTTTTTTAGCCTACTGGAAATGTAATAGCCCTTCAAGTCAACGTAGTCCTTTTCTCTATTTTGTGAAGTTTATATCAGAAGAATGGTTATTATAATCACAGTAGCTTAGAGCCCCCAATTAGGAAAATTCTTAACAAACTCCTTACACAAGTTTGACTCTCTGCCATAGTTTAATTTTTTTTTATCTCTACCTAAGCTCTGCCATCTTTTAGGTTTGAGGCAAAAAAAAAACAAAAAATACAGGAAACATTTGGTTAAAAAGAAGCAAGCAGAATATATTATGGTGTCTTTTACTGGACAGAGACAAGAATAAGAAAAGTTGGGGGAAAAGCAGACCTTTGGGGAAGGAACTTCCCTTAGTCCTTGAAAAGGTGGTTTCAACTGGTAGCTTCAGCCCAACTCTTCTACAGTATGTCTGCAAGGAGTTGATGGACTATTTTTCAGTTTTTCTTTTCACTTGGTACCCTGGTGCCATTGATTTTTATCAACTCAGATCATCGTAGCAACAATTTGGCTAGCGCTGCCGTAGGGGCGTAAGACCAACACAAGACCAACAACAAGAGCTGCCAGCACAGGTTCTTTCATCTGCTTTACTAAGGAAAGCACCTGTAGTAAGGGGTTAACAAACTCACTTTAATCAAATATACATATATAACTCACTTAGTTCAGGAGGAAAAGCCAGAACCCTGAACTTCAGAGCAAATGCAAATAGAAATTACAAACATCAACAGACAGACCTTGTCTGATTCAAATCAAATTTCATAGTTACCAAAGAACCAATGGGTTTGGGTTAGCAAAGTGGGAGACAGTTACAATGGCTTGCCCAGAGTTACATGCCACTCTTCCAGTGAGTGAGAGCCCTCAAACAAAACATCTGGGTTACTTCAAAGCCAGAGGGCTTTTTCGCTGCCCAGAGTTTCCACATCAACACTCCTCAAGTGAGTGAGAGCTTCCAAAACGAAATGCTAACCTCTGAGTTTATATACCCTTTATTGGGCCTGAAGAGTTCACACCTAATCAGCAAAAAGGTGGGGGCCTGGGTCTTTACACCTAGTAAGGCTTAATCAAAGGCATTTGATTACTTTAGCATTTCTAAAAGAGAAAACAATAAAAAAAAAAGTCCCACCTTAATTACCAATACAATTATTAAGTTCCTCATAGGCCTAAGGATGCCATCTTCCCATGGCTGCTGCTGCTCAGTTTTGACTTGGAAGTTCTACAGCTTCCATGTGTTGCAGTCTGTGTGTCTCTGAGAATTCCCAGAAACAACTCAAGTCCCTCTTCAAGTTCAAAGATCACAATAATACAAAATCATTCTCAAGGCTTTCCCTCTGAACTAAAACCCATGAGATACCAGTCAGTTCTCAAACCTTATTGCATTTTCACTGCCAAACAGAAAATAATTTAAACTTACCACATTTGTTCCCTTACCTCTCGTTAGCTCTTCGACCATTTATACAATATAGTTTTTTATCCCACAACTCTATTGAAACTGCTGTTTCAAAAGTCATCCTATTTGCCACATACAATTTATCTTTCTTCCTTGATCTCTGTGGAACATACAATATTGTTGACCATCCTTTCCTTGTTAGCTATTCTCTCTCCTCCTCATTTCAAATTCACCATATTCTTTTGCTTTTCATATACAACTACTCAGATTTGTAGAATTTCTGAGCTGAAAGGAATCTCAGTGGCCATTTAGTTAAACATATTTTGAAAAAGAATCCCTTCTACAGCATACTTGACAAGTGGTCAGCCAGCCTTTTTCTGTTGAGGGGAAACATATTCTCAAGGCAGCTTGCTTTCCTTTGGATAGCTTTGATTGTTAATGAGTTTTCACATGCATCAAAACTAAAATTTAGTCTTTCTAATTTCCACTAAAAGTTCTCCCCCTGGGACTAATAATAACAAATCTAAATCTTCTTTCATGTGGGAGTCTTTCATTTACTTGAAGACAGCTATCATGTCTTTCATTAGTCTTCTCTTGCCCAAAAAAAACATCCCAAGTTTTTACCTCTGGTCCTCATATATCAAGAGCTTAAGATCTTTCAAGTTCCTGATTGACCTCTTTTAAATTTTCCCCAGTGTATCATTTCTCTCCCTAAAAGCTGACACCCAGAAATGAATGCAGTTCTCCAAAAGCAGCCTGCCTAACATAGAATACAATCATACAATTACTTCCTTTTTTTGACTATATTGTTGTTTGTTGTTGTTGTTGAGTCATTTTCAGTTGTGTCAAACTCTTTGTGACCCTATTTGGGGTTTTCTTGGCAAGAGTACTACAGTTGTTTGCCATGTCCTTCTCCAACTCATTTTTCAGATGAGGAAACTAAGGTAAACAAGGTTAAGTGACCTGCTCAGAGTCACACAGCTTCTGAGTATCTGAGGCCAGATTTAAATTCAGAAAGATGAGTCTTCCTGACTCCAGGCCCGGCACTCTATCCACTTCACTGTTCTGCCGCCCCTTTCTGGCTCTCTAAATAAGCAAAGCATCTTAATCAGTTCTTAATCAGATGAACTGTTGTCTAGCTATCACTCTCCCATCTTGTAGTTGTGGATTATTCTTGAACCCATATAATACTTTATATTTTCTTAATATGGCACACTGTTCCTACATTGCTGTCATTTTATTTTGTTCCCCTTTTAGTAAATAATCTAAGAGCTATTAAATCCTTTCCTGTTGTGACAAGTGCTGTTGTGAGCAGAGAGTCAGGAAGAGGTTTGGATCTCTGCAGAGTGACAGGATATATGTTCCTAGTTCAACACAGTCAAACAAGAGGTGAGGAAGAGCATATGCCCTCAATTTGGAAGTACCAAATACGAAGGTTGTATATTGATGTCATGCTCCCTAGGCAAGTATGAGTTTGTATAAACAGGGAAGGCAATAAGAAAAAGAGAAAAATAATAACACACCTCCATCCCCAAGCTTAGTGGAAATAAATATGGCCTTGAGACCAAAACAAGCCAAAAAATAAGGAGTAATCTTGCTATTCCTTATTCACCAAACAAGAAAATTCACCTGAGTACCTGCAGGAGCCCCAAACTACTAGTCCTTGGTGGGGGGAAGACCGTAGCCCCTGAGCTATAGTGGTCTGTGTTATAACAAATGGGGCCCACAAAATCCCCTTGTATTCTTTACAAATAAAAAACATTTCCTTACTTAAATTGGTATGATAGCATAATAAACTCTGTCAAATGTTCTTCTAAAAAAGGCATACTGTATCTATAGGAAAGAGGAGAAGAGGAAGAAAATTCTAAGAAGACAGGAGGGAAAAGGATCAATTTAGAGATGTTGGCCTTGGTAAAGAGAAAGGTCAACTCATTATCAAGGCCTGAGTTAAAGGAAATTATTAGGGGATGATGTGAAAGGGAGAAGAGCCAACTGTGAATAGGCTAAATTTTTTCAATAAAGGTAAGGTAAAAAAAAATAAAAAGGTAAGGTCTTCAGCTGACAGAAAAGAGAAAGGCAATTTGTGAGAGATTAGAGAAAAGCAAAAAAGGTTTGGAATAGTTTTGTGAGAAATGAGCTAAAGAATCAATTAGGGAAGAATAAAAGAATTGCCTTCCTGCAGGGAAGACTCAGTTCAAGTTGGAGAGCATAAATTTATAATTTACCCAGTTATCATGGTTGTGTTACTTTCTGCTGTTACCAGGAATACCCTTTTTCCCCTCTGTGTGGACACCACTCTAAATCGAAGAAGAGAACATTCATCCCCACCAGGGGCACCCTTCCCCCTTGATTTCTAGTCTCAAGTCATCCAGGACCCATCTAGGCTGCTAGACTACTTAACTGCTCAAACAACTTGCATGAGATGGGAATCAACAATTGTATTCCTTCTGATTAGAAGGAGGAGGAACAAGCTTTACCATCTGCCCTGCCAGTACCTCCTAAGGTCCTTCAGGGCTCACCATCTGCCGCCAGACCACAGTAAAGATGGGGCTGATGGAGCAATGGGACCCCTAAAAATGGTCCTTGAACTTTCCCACAAATTTCAGCATCCCAGATCCCTAGCATTCACCTGAGGCATATAGCCCATCCCAGTACAGTTCTTTCAACCGCCCTTTCATTGTGTTTCTCATTGTCTGCTCCTGGCCTACCCCAGGCTACTTGCCACTCCTTGACCCCATCCAGATCTTCTCACAGTCTTTCTGTATAAAAATACCAGTCTTACCCCCATTAAATTGCCCAGACTCTTAGAATCTGTCCTGCTTGTATTGGTGTCACAAAAACCTCAGACCCACTAGTAAACAGAGTCTTAATAAACTCACTACTTGGACTGAAAGATGGCTTAAGTGGTCAAATTCTTTCAAGTCGGACTTCTGACCTCTACCCTTGCATTTCAGGGTTGCTAGCACTGCTAGACCACAACATATTTTGGTTCAAAGACCAGGAAGACTGTCTGATCTCCTCAAGCCCTTCTGCTGCCAAGATTGGAAGATATGTAAACCTCTTCCCTCTCTCTCTATCTCTTTCTTGATGCCACTCTCCTAAGAAGGCTTGGAGGTGCTTTTCAGTCCTGGTGCTCTCAGGTTCCATTCAGGTCAGACAGTTACAAGGCCATCTTGGACTCAGGCATGCCTTGCACAGCATAGGGCACAGAAGCCTTATCTGAAAGCACATACCCGATCCTCTCAATTGTTTCAATTTTCTAGGATGCTAGAGAATTGGGAAAATTGTAGGTGCTTTTTGGTTTCCTGAGGCTTACTCCCTCCCTCTACACCCCACAATCTTCCTTCCCGGAGGGAATCCCCATCTACCCTCCCATGCATGCAGGATCTCTGTTCTCTTTCAACTTCATGGCCCCCAGATCCTTGAAGCTGGATTCAACAGGACTTTCCTGAGATTTGACCCTAGTTTAGAACTGGAAAAAGCTCCATCTTCAAGACCTTGAAAAGAAAAGTTTGTTCCTGGCCTCAGTATAATCCAAGCGATCAAGAAAATTGTTGTGGCTGGCCTCAATATGATCTAGATAACTAAGAAAAATTGCAAAAGTTCAAAAAAAATTCTTAAGATTCTTCTTCCTTTAGTCTTGGCTCTGACCAGTCTAAAGCTACAGTGAAAAGTTAGAACAGCTGAAAACATCTTAGATTCTGAAGGCTTTGAGATTGATCATTGAGTTTTGAAATATCTCCTTACAATCCTGGTCACTCCCTTTTCCCTACTCTCTTCCATTGAGTCAAGAGGGTATCTCAGTTAGGGGATTGCAAAGAGCCCAGTGTTTTCCTGTTAACCCCTCTCATCCCACATCACACTAAAAGAAGAGAGCACTGAAGAATGGTAGGGAATTTGAGTCACCCTCCCCCACCTTCAAATCCCCCCCAACCTGGTGAAAGAAAGGAGGGGGAGGGGCAGAAGCTACAGCAGGGGCCCAGTGGTAACTACCCTGGACTCTGGGTACCTGTAGCACACCCCTGTAGTATTACCCAGGTTCAGTGCATCCTGCACCCCTCTACCCCATAGCAGCTGTGGGGAGAGAGAGGCATGGGTCAAATTCTTTCAAGGCAGACCCCTCCATGACCTTGCATTTCAGGGTTCCTAGCACCCCTAGACTGCAACAATACTGTCATCTGAAGTTCTGGTGGTGAGAATAATCCAGGGCTAGGTTTTGGCAAGGGATATATAGCAATATGACAGGGGGGAAGGAATTTGAGTGCCGGTGAAAGCATAGATTTGACTTGGTTCAAGATTGAGAAGTTAGAAAAGTGAAATCAAAGCAGATATAATGGCCTGAGGAGGATAAAAGACACGTTTTAGGAGACATGAGGCATAAGGAGAGATGGAATGACAAGAGGAATGACAAGGTTTTTCATTATGGAAATAGAACATTTTGCATGTAATAATGAGATTAAAGGTGTGACCATCAGTGTGTATTGCTGAATTAAGGGGAAAGGGAAGTGAATAAGCATTTATATAGGGCCTACAATATGCCAGGCCCTGCTATGCTAAGCACTTTTTACAAATATTACTTCATTTTATCCTCACAACAAAACTAGGGGGCAGGTGAAGAAACTGATGTGAGCAAAGGTTAAGTGACTTGCCCAAGGTCACATAGATTGTAAATATCTGAGGCTAGATTTGACCTCAGGTCTTCCTAACTCCAGGCCCAATGCTCTATCCACTGCATTAGCAACTGCTTCTGGGTAGAGTAAAGTAAGCCAGGGAATTTGAGGAGATTCAGTATTTGAGGGGTCAGGGAATTTGAATGTGTATCAATATGGATGTTGAGGTCCTCCAAAATAAAGAGGTGGGAGGGGCAGGGGAAGGAAGGAAGGAAAGAAGGAAGGAAGGAAGGAAGGAAGGAAGGAAGGAAGGAAGGAAGGAAGGAAGGAAGGAAGGAAGGAAGGAAGGAAGGAAGGAAAGTGTAATATATGAATACAGTGACTTTAAATTGAAGAAAATAAGGGATTCTGGGTTTTAACAAAGATAAAAATTAAGTAATAGAATATATGTCAATTGGATAAAGGGCTTATTGCAAAGTTTCAAAATAAGAGCCTATCTGGGAAACCAGAATCTATTAGTGACAAAGCATTTTAAAAGACCCTGAACCAATTCATATCACATATCAGTGAGATGGAGTTGGGGCAATGTGGAGAGGAAATTTTTAATTCCCAATTGACAAGTCCCTAATTTGAATAAGAATCAACAGGAGAGTCAAGTCTGTTGTTAATCATTAATATCAGTTAGAGTTAGCTGATACCTGAAGTAGTTTTATCTAGGTTAAAGTTTTCTCATAATCAGCTCAAAAATCATGTAAAGAAGTCAATGCTACAGTGACTGGTAGGTCTGACTTCCTAATGATCCCCATTGTTCATTGTTTACGCAATGCACGGACTTCCTTCCAGTGACTCTAATTACCACTCACCAAACTTCTACAAGCATCTCTCATGTGGGTTTTATGATCACAAACGATTATTGTTCTCATGACACCTTGTTATTTTCTTTTCCAGATGAGCAAATCTGATCATTAACAAACTTGGAATAAGAGAAAACTCTGCGATGACTTTTAAAAGGGCATGTACTCTCCACCTTTCCAATTCTCTGTCCCAGAGGCTGAAGAGCAGATTGCAAAAATCCTTTCCCAGGAGTGACATGAAAGGAAGGATTCCCCTTTGCAAAAAAAAAAAAAAATTGTCCCCTGGTGTAGAGAGAAAAAGTTCTCCCCACAGCCACACTCTCTCTACTTTGTCAAGGTCACATATGTGAACACCGATGGGAAGAATATAAGCATTCTCAAGGGAGCAGGAAAGTGCCTGTCAGGCAAAGGACTCACTTTTCAGCAACTCCGCCACTCAAGGACAGAATGTTTGTTGACATACTTTATCACCAAAATCCATTCTAATTATCTTTCCTAGCATGTGAGATGTTTTTGTCTTTAATGCTCCAGGGATTTTCACCAAAACTTGGTAAGACCCACATACTGTCTTTACAACTAAACAGTTTTAAATCAGGTAGTTAAAACTCCTTCATGAGGAATAAGATTGCTCCCCACAGATGTGCAATTATGTGTCCTACCCTACTCCTTAGCTTTTAGTTACTCAAACTTCAGTTTTCTATAGAGTAACTCCTGTTCTCCATTCTTTTTATTCCCTTAGCCTCCTGCAGTGATTTTGTAATGAGCATCATTGTGAAACAGTTGGTGGTGATCTTGTCCTGCTGTATAATAATATTCCGTAAGGTTCTCAGTGATGTTGATGAAACTACTGCAGAGGCCCGGTGTGACATCTGCCTCAATTAATTATCATGCAATCAATAAACATTTATTAAGTGCCTACTATGTACCAGGCACTATGCTAAGTGCTGGAGATACAAAGAGGCAAAAGACAATCCGTGTCTGAGTCTCCTGAACTATGAAAGATTTAAAGAGACCTAACAGCAAACATATTCAATCATTCAATCAATAAACATTTATTAAACACTATGTGCCAGGCACTGTGCTAAATTCTGGGGATACAAAAAAAGTCAAAAACCAGCCCCTGCCACTAAAAAGCTTACATTCCAGTGATGGAGGCCACATATACATGAATAGAGATATACCAAATACGTCCCTAAATAGATAGAATGTAATCCCAATGTGGAAGGCAATAGTAGCTGAGAGACTGTAGTAAGAAGGCCGAATTTATGATCTCAAAGAGAATCACATATATGTCTGAACGGTTCAGAACCACAGGATATAAGGAATTCTCTAAGTAGAAGGCAGAAGGATTAAAGCATTTATTCAGGCTCCAAACAGACCCACAAACTAGCCTCCCCATTTCAATATTTTGATCAAAAGCTTCCAGGCCCAATAAGTCTGCCTCACAAGAGTAACCAGGAGGCCACAGAAAAACATGATGGTATTAAACCAAATCATATCCATGCTTCCCCTCTCCGGTAAGATTACCCACTGCCCTCAAGTCCTTGCTCGGCACTCCTGGGTCCACACACTGGTCTACTCTACTTCTGGGTCGGCTCTACCTGCTTCGGCTTCCATCTTCAACTTCGGCTGCAGCTGTCTCTGGCTCAGTCATCAATCCACACCCACATAGGTTCCACACCCAATAGGGCTCTGGGCCTGGGGCTTAGCACCCAGCAAGATTCAATGAAATAGCCGAATCACTCAAAGCAAACAAAAGCCACACTCCTCAATGGCTGAACTAAGTGCCAAGGAGCCCATTTTGCTTACCAACTGTAGTAGGAAGGCCGAATTTATTATCTCAAAAAGGATCATATATATATCTGAATGGTACGAAATCGCAAGGTATGAGAGATTCTCTAAGTAGAAAGCAATAAAAAATTTACTCAGGCCCCACAGCAACAAATTAGCGAACCAGCCTCCCCATTCCAATATTGTGATCACAAGCCTCCAGGCCCAGTAGGCCCGTCTCACAAGAATAACCAGGAGGCCACAGAAAAATAAGATGGCATAAATCATATTCACCGGCCTCAAGTCCTTGCTCGAACTCCTGGGTCCACACACGGGTTGGCTCTGCTTTGGCTTCATCTGTAGTTTCTCCCCTCTCCTCACAGCCAAGCCTCTGGCGTTCTCAAGCCCCGCCTCAACGACCAGAGACCCTTGGTTCCCAAGTTGGCCCCTCTTAAGTCATCAATCTACACTCACACGGGTTTCACACCTGATAGGGCTTTGGGCCTGGGGCTTAGCACTTAACAGCTGAAAGTACTTGCAAGGTAAACAAAAGCCAAACTCCTCAAGGGCTAAGGAGCCCATTTTGCCTTAGGGACACACCAGCACAGGGACTGGGGAAGGCTTCCTGCAGAAGGTGGCATTTGATTTGAATCTTGAAAGAAGCCATGGATTCTAATAAGAAGAGGTGAGGTAGGAAAGCATGGCAGTATGGAATATGGCCATTGCACAGAAACAGATACAGTAAATGTAGCATTATGTGTAAGGAATAGCGAATGGGCTAGTATGG
Source organism: Phalanger gymnotis (assembly GCA_028646595.1). Classification (NCBI taxonomy): domain Eukaryota; kingdom Metazoa; phylum Chordata; class Mammalia; order Diprotodontia; family Phalangeridae; genus Phalanger; species Phalanger gymnotis. The sequence continues at coordinate 473,422,911 of CM053622.1, read as the reverse complement.
CTAGACAAGAAAGGCACATGGGTGGGAGTAAGAAGATAGGAAGGAGATAAGTTGTAAAAAGCTTGAAATGCCCAAAGGAGTTTATATGTGTTCCTAGAGGTAATAGGGAGCTATTGGAGTTTTTGGGGTGACAAGATTTAAGAAAATCACTTTGGCTTCTGGGTAGAGAATAGATTGGAGCAAGAGAGAGATTTGAGGACAGGAAACCAATTAAGAGGCTATTTCAATGGGCTAGGCAAGAAGGGATGAGGGGCCTGAACTAGGACAGTGGCTATATGAAAAGGGAGCATATCAAAAGATGTTGTGGAGAAAGAAATTACAAGACCTGGCAAACAATTGGATATGGAAGCTGAGAGTGAAGAGTCAAAATAACACCGAGATTTTGAACTCAGAGAAAGGAATAATGGTGGTACCATCAAGTAACAGGAAAATTCAGAAGACAGGTTTTGTTTTATGCACCATGATCTGAAATGTCTCCAGGATATATAGCTCAAAATGTCCAAAAGGCATTTGGTAATGTAGGACCGGCTCCTGAGAGACACTTGGGCTAGAAATCATCTTCGTAGAAATTAATTGAAGCCATAGGGACTGATGAGATCACCAAGTAGCAGATTATAGAAAGAAAGGGGAGCAAAGATGGAGTCTAAAGGAATGGCCAAAGTTTACTTGGTGTGACTTAGATAAAGAATAAGAAAAAAGAGATTACAAAATAGTGATCAGATAGGTAGGAGGAAAACCAGGAGAGAATAGTGTGACGAAAACCAAGAGTAGGTCCATTATTCAAGAAGAAAGGCTGGCAGCAGTATGAAATGCAGCAGAGAGGTTAAGGAGGGTAAAGGTCATAAAAGGTCATTTGAGTTGGCAATTAAGAGGTAATTGATAACTTTGTAGAAAACAGTTTCAGTTGAATAATCAGGTCAGAAGTCAGATTGCAGAGGACTCAAAACACAGTAAACTGAGGGAAAGTAGAAATACCTGGTGTTTAAGGCATTTTCTAAGAGTTGATAAGGAGAGAAGAAATTTTGGGGTGTACTGGTAATTAAGGTGGGACTTTTTTACTGTTTTAGAATGCTAAATTAAGTGTCTTTGATTGGGTCTTACTAGGTGCAAAGCTCCAGGCTTTTGATAACTAAGCGTAAAGCCCCAGGCTTACACCCTTTTGCTGATTAGGTATGAATCCTTTGAGCCCTGAACAGAGTATAAAAGCTCAAAGGTTAGCATTCTGTTTGGGGCTCTCAGTCACTGGAAGAGTAGTGTTGAACTCTGGGCAGCCATTTTAAGAGCCCCCAGCTTGTAAACTCAGATGTTGATGCTTTCCTGGTAACTATGAATTGTGATCTGGTCTGTTTATATTGTGTATGTTTGTAATTCGTTTGTATTTGCTCTGAAGTTCAGGTTCCTGACTTTTATTCCCCAACTAAATGAATGATATTTGTATGTTGGATTAAAGTAAGACTGTTAACCCTTTAATGTTGCTTTCCTTAGTAAAGCAGAGAGAAAGAACCTGTGCTAGCAGCTTTCTTGTTGTTGGGCTTGTGTTGCTCTTTCATCCCCACAACAGCCGCTAGCCAGATTGTTGCTACAAAATGGCATAGTTGGCACTATCTGCAGATTAAAAGGAAAATATAGCATTTTGGGGTACAGAAATGGTGGTTGAATTTTTCCTGAAAGAGGACAGGCAAGTAGCAGTGATGGGAGTGGTTTCCCAGGAGCTCAGAGCAGGAGATAACCTCTCCTCCCCTCTCCCTACCCCACTAGCACTCCTGAGGAGACAGGCCAGAGCAGACTATGGGAGGAAAACAAGCAGAGACTTGGGGGAGGTGTGAATGGTGGGAGCCAGAGTTTGAGTGGATTATTAGCCTGGCTCCATACTGTGCTGAAAGGGTAAATGTCTTGAGATTATATTGTATACGGAGTTTTGAAACAGGAGTGGAGAATGACCATGCAGACTCAATGGGAGTGGCTGGTGAGGAGAAAGAAGAAGCAGACATATTGACCCAGACAGAGGTCAGGTGATTCAAAGTTCAACACAGATAAAAGCACAATTCAGGAAATGAATTTTCAAGGTCTGTAGATCAATTCAGACATACCAATCCTTGCTTAAAGTATAAAATGTCATGCCACTGTTCTGCTCACAAATTCTGATATCTTAGGTGTAGATTCTATGAAAAGTCCATCTTGAAGGTGTGACATCGAAACTCAACAGAAAGTAGCTAGGAACCACGACAGCAGTTTTTATCAACCCCCTGATTTTACCCATTGGGAACTGATTAAACATCCTGTTCCTAGCCACATAGCTAGTCAGAGATAGAGAGAGCTAGGATTTGAACCCAAATACTGTGACTCAGTTTAGTGTTAATAATTCCTCAAACCACATTCTCTCCTTTATTATTAATGATAATAACTGACATTTATATAGCACTCACTAAGTACCAGGTACTTTGTTAAACACTTTGCAATTGTTATCTCATTTGATCCTCACAGCAACCCTGGGAGGTAAGTGTTTTATCTCCATTTTATAAATGAGGAAACTGAGGCAAAGAGAGGTTAAGTGACTTGGTTAAGATCTCACAGCTGGAAAGTGCCAGAAGTCACATTTGAACTCAGGTCTTCTTAACTGTTGGCCAGGTATTCTATCCACTGTGCCACCTAGCTGTCTACTTAATCTGGGCAAGTACATTGTGATGAACAGAAACTATGCTTTCACTACCTAGAAATCAATGCTCAATTATAAATTCCCATAGAGCCCTGAGGCACCAATTACATATTGACCAAGAAAAAAATGTTATATCAGGGCAGCTAGGTGGTGTGGTGAGTAGAGCACCGGCCCTAGAGTCAGGAGGACCTGAGCTCAAATCCGGCCTCAGACATTTGACAAGCTTACTAGCTGTGTGACTTTGGGTAAGTCACTTAACCTCAACTGCCCTGCCTTCCCCCCTCCAAAAAAAAATGTTAAGTTAAACACTACATGGTACAGGATTTCACACAGGATTTCAAGTCAGAGGTTGTTATCAACATTCAGGCATGTCTGACTCATTGTGACCCTGTGGACCATAGCACATCAATACTGTCCATGAGGTTTTCTTGGCAAAGATACTGGAGTGGTTTGCTATTTCCTTCTCCAGTATATTAAGGAAAACAGGTTAAGTGACTTGCCCAGGGTCACACAGCCAGTAAGTGTCTGAGGCTAGATTTGAATTCAGGTCTTCCTGACTCTAGACCCAGCACTCTATCCACCAAGCCACCTAGCTACCGCCAAAGCAGAGGACCTAGGTTCAAATTCCACTTCTGTCACTTACAGTCTTGGTGAACCTATTCAAGTCTTAGCTTTAAATTAAGGGTTTCAGACTAGATGACCTCTAAGGACCCTTCCAACTCTAAATCTATGATCTTTCTGTCTATGTAGAAATTGAAAAAGAAGCCCTTGCCATTCTTATAGGAGTCAAAGAGTTCCATAGCCATCTCTACAGCTGCATCTTTAAAAATTATACTGTCATTTAGTCAGTCTAGGACAGGATGAATTGGCACCCATAATTATGTCACCCTGTATGTAGTACTAGAGTCTTATGAAATATATGTCCATATACTTATTTACAAGCTTGAAAGAATAATTTGAAATGTAAATTCCCTGAGTCATAATCACAACAGAGCCCCAATTATGTTTTGCCACTTCCAGTGGAAGTTTATTTTTCTCCTGTAGGAAGATTGTTCTGACATACTTTGTCCTGATGATTAAATTGCACCATTAACCAAGAAGGATCCCACACTGTCTCGTTCCTTAAGTGGATGTAGAGGCGTGGTTAGAGAAATTCAAGTTGTTACAATGACTAACCTGCCCACAAAACTACCTTTTATGAGGAAACCATGTTATTATATCAGAAAGTAGTCATCATACTAGCCTAGCCACAATATAAGCAACATATTCATAAAGTGTTCTCATAAAAGTATTGACCAGAATTTATGTCTAAAACCAGGAAATGAAAAATAAAATAAAATAAAATATAAAAAGGGGGCAGCTAGATAGCACAGTGAGTAGAGCCCTGGCCCTGGAGTCAGGAGGACCTAAGTTCAAATCTGACCTCAGATACACTTACTAGCTGTGTGACCTTGGGCAAGTCACTTAACTCCAATTGCCCTGCCTTCCCCCTTGCAAAATAAAATAAAATAAAATGTAAAAAAATATAAAACCAGGAAATGATTGTAGCCATGCAAGACTATTCAACCTAATTCATCAAAAGCATCTCCTTTTCCATGAAGTGACTGTGACCTTTAGTCACCTAGAATCTATATTGATTTTTCAGGGCCATTTCAGAGGAAGAATTTCATAATGGTAGTAACCTTCGCAAAATGTCCTGAAGAAATCCTAATTCTAATTCAAACTTCTGCTAGTACAATCTCAGCTCTGGACGAGATATTTAAACACATAGATTTGATTAACAGACCCTCTTAATTCTGACAATGGAGCTACATTGGTCTATGTTGAGTTTTAATTTGTGGGCAGAATCCTCATCTGACTAGTGACTATGGTGAATCATTGCTCTTGAGCAAATGAGTAGACTAAAAGATGGAATAAAAACTGCTAAAGATGTCCTGAAGTAGACTAGACTGTTGAAAATGGATGATTGAGATCTACCTGGTTCTTCATTGCTTATCATATCACTCCACATTCAACAACTGAGTAACTAAATTATTAATAAAACTATGTTTCTACACTTGCTTTACATTCACTTGTACCTCACCAAGGACTTATAATGGTGTAATCTGGATGCTGTTTTCTCCCTGCCTTTAGAGGCAACATGGTATGGTGGAAAAAGTGTTCATAATTAAAGAAAAGTCTTCAGATTAAATCTTTCCTCTATTACTTAGTGCCTATGCAACTTTGCATGGTACTTCTAGATTTTAGTTTTCTCATTTTAAAAATGAGTGGTGCACTAAATGATCTGGGAGCTCTAAATCTGTGATGTATGATCCTATTCTTTACCCAACCCCCTGCTTCCCCTACCAAGAGTTAGTATTCCCTAGGAATTATAGTGCTGGAACAAGATGGCTTCCTGCTATTGTTGTTTATCCTTCATTCTCAAAGAGGATAATGATATCACGGGGTGATGTCTTTACTCCTTGGTGAATTGGATTTAAGTGAGACATGGCTGCACAAAATCCTCAGTCTCACTCTCTCTTCCAGAGTGTTTGACATACAGCATTGTAACAGCAAGGCAATAAAAAAACAACATCAATGATAATCATGAATATGCCTATGTAGTTTTATATTACAAAGTATGAAAGACTCTCCATGTAGAAAGTAGAAGAAGTAAAACATTTATTCAGACACCAGAGAACTATATCCCATAACCAGGCAATCTGGTTGATTGCTCCCACAACCAGTAAGCCCACTTTATCATAACAGGAAGGAGCTTAAAACACAATATCACAACATGGATCCTCACCATCCCAAAACCTCTCCAACCCCCTGCTGAGGTCTTCCCAAAAACAAACTCACAATACAGCTATCGTAGGTCGACTTTCTTTATCTCAGCCATAACTATCACGATGACCATTAACAGCCATAATAGCTCTCTCAGCATTTCCTGTGACACAACTTCCTTTTCCTCTCAGTAAGCTCCACCACATGTAACTTAGGCTTCCTGTGACATAAGCAGGTCACATGGCCTATTAATGGGTGGGAAAGATCTTCAACTCTAAATTGCTATTACAAGTGGCAAGGCAAAAGTCAAGACAACTGCCAATGGCCCGGGATGCAGTGAATGACATTAGTGTCTTTGATGTCTGGCCAAGCTCTAAGTGCTCCACAGTCCCTGCTTCATGGCTGTTGTAACAAATTATTCTTGGCTGCCCATTCCACAAAGATAAGTCTTCACATGCTTGAGGTGGACACCCCCCTAAGTCACCAATGGTTTTGAAGCATGTAGGTTACCCTCAACCTGGTTTAGCCCATCTGTCAAGACAGTTTACTGGGAAGTGGCCACTGTGCAAGCTACATTTTCTGGGAGTTACAGGTGATAGTTCAGTTCCAGATGGACACCAAAGGTGGATGAGCAGCTCTGAAAAGGGCTCAGCAAGTCCTCACACCAGAGGTGCTAGTCCTCCTTGAATACCCATGTGTCCCATCCATATGGGGTCACAGGATTTTTGTTATCCAAGGTCCAGAGTATAGATTACCATGATGATCAAATGTGAAAAACATTCCTCCCAGGATACATGGACAAAAGAAGGCTTAGAAGTATATCTCATAGAGCAGTGGTATGAAACTCAAATAGGAATGAATCCTTGCTGCCATGTATTGACTTGGAAATCAACAAAACATTATCTTTGTTTTCTGTATTTTAATTTCATTTGCTAAGCATTTTGTGATTACATTTTAATCCAACCTCACTCAGAAATTTGGGGGCCTTTTAAGTTTTACACCTCTAGTATAGTGAATTCATAGAACTATAGATTTTAGAGCACAAGGGAACTTCAGTGATTGTCAGTTTAATTCATTCTTCCCTACACTAGTTTTACGGATGGGGAAGCTGAGGGCCCAAGGAGTGATTTTATTGCTTAAAGCCATACAGGTAACTAGCAATGTCATGATTTGAATCTTGGTTTTCTAGTTTCTAATTCCTGGCTCTTTCTGGATTTATAGCAGAGTTTCTTAACCTGGGATGAATGTACTTTAAAAAAAATTGGCAAGTACATTTCAATATAATTGGTATCCTTTGTACTCCTATGCACTTTATTTTATGCATATTTTTTTCTGAGGAAGGATCTTTACCAGACTTCCAAAGGGGTCCATGAAAAAAAATTAAGAACCCCTGAACTACCACTGTGCAATCTAGCTGATCTACTAAAAATATGGCATTGAGAGTTTGAAAATTATCAAGAAAATTCCATGGAATTCAATTAAAGTAAAAAAAAAAAATCAACCGTGAAAGCAAATAACCATTTTTTCTACTTAAAAACAGGAGCTTTTTATTCCTTTTTCTTCTTTTGCTTGGATCATATAAACGATTTTTCAGGTCTTTCTTCAACTTTACCTTCACAACCTCAGGTTATTTGGTTTGGGTTTTTTTTTTTCCTTTCCAGAATCAATCAGTTCAGAAAACACTTCCTCCAGATGGAATATAACTAATTTCGCACCCCGTACTTCCATCGTGTGGTCATACTGCATTATTACACCTTGCCTTAACATTTCTGGCTTTTCCCCTTTCTCTCACATGAATAAAGAAAGATTCCTCACTGCCGTTGTCTCTGTCTAATTCTAAATGTCCTATGGTGAGGGGTGGAGCATGGAGGAAAGAAGAGAAAAAAGGGGAGCAAATTCAGGTCCAGTGTGAGGAAGCCTGGCAAACAATCTTTAACCCTGACTTCCAAATTGAAATAAGATTTCTTGAGGACATAGAGAACATGGAGTAGATGGCACAGTCCCACGGGATACTGGACTTGGAATCAGGAAGATCTGCATTCAAATCCTGTTTCATACCCTTAGTATAGCTATGTAACTCTGGGCAAGTCACTTAATCTATCAACCTCAGTTTCCTTTTCTACAAAATGAGGGAATTAATAGTACTTACCTCACAGGATTGTTGTGAGGATCAAATGAGATAATATTTGTAAAGTGTTTCACAAACCTTTAAAGTACTATATAAATGCTAGCTATTATTATTATATCCCCAAATGCTTGTGCAAGTTGGCACTAGCCTGATTATTTCATTTCTGGTGAAGTACCAAGTGAAAATGAAAACATTCAGCCAAGCATCCAAAAGTTTGAGCTATATGATGATTATAGCATTAATGTCACATATTATAATAATAATCACAATGCTGGAATGGTCTATAGCTGTAATGCCCCCCTTGGTATTGCCAAGAAGATGAACACATAGTAGACGGGATGGAAATCCCCATCTTGATTCCCAGGGAATTAGTGCTAATCCTATAGCAATATGGGAAAAGAGAGAATGTGGACTCGAGGGGTAAGATGGAGAAGCTGTTGCCAGGATGGGCAGGTATAAATGAAACTGAGAGGAGTGCTCTGAGGAGACATGGAGGGAGAGTGTCAGTCCAGAGACTGGACAGTTTGAGATCCAATTACGCGCAAGAAACATAAAGCATTTGCTGAGCTGTTGAAATTACTGAGACTAAAGCTGGTGACGCTTCACTTTCCTCTTCCCTTTTCCCTCTTTCTTCCCTCACTTGTTCCCCAGATCTCCATTTCTAAGAATTTTTTCTTTTTTTCTGTTAGATATGATCAGTTTCTGCAGCTCTTGCTGATTTGCTTCTGTTCTTGTACAAATATGTCATCAATAAGATAAGAGAGGAAGTTTAGGGACCTGTATAGTGCTCAGAAAGAGAGAGAAATATATTACAACTGTGACATATTTCACCAGATAAATTCTGTGCCTTCGGGGCTCAAGCCATAGAAAAGGAATTATTTAGTCTTTTTTTTAATGACTTCTCAAAGGAAAGAGAATTTAGAAACCAAGACCTTTTTAGGTAATGAACCACACATGATAGTGATAAAAACACTTTATACATGTTATCTCATTAGATCTCTACAACAATCTTGTGAGGTACATAATACAATTATTATTATCTCCATTTAACAGATGAGAAAACTAAGTTTTTGACAGGTTAAGTAGCTTGCCAAAGTTTAGCCGGTGATTTGGCAGAGCCAAATCACCAACTCAAGTCATCATACTCAAAGTCAGCAATATAACATAAGCAGACAAATATTTAGATATTTCTAGAGGTTATAACTGATTTTTAAAGAAAAAAATTAATCTGGGTGTTTTGCACACTATGGATCTTAGGTAGTTTTTTTAATTCCCCTTTTGAAGAAATATTACTTATGTTGTTGTTTAGTTGTGTCTAATTCTTTGTGATTCCATTTGGAGTTTTCTTGGCAAAGATACTAGAGTGGTTTGCCATTTCTTTATCCAACTCATTTTACAGATGAGGAAACTGAGGCCAACGGGGTTAAGTGACTTGTCCAGGATCACACAACTAAGTAAGTGTCTGAGGCCAGATCTGAACTCATGAAGATGAGTCTTCCTGATACCAAGCACAGCGCTCTATCTGCTGTACCACCTAGCTGCCCAATATTAATTATACATTTCATAATAAATATTATAAACTCTTTCCCCTCCATGCAACGTTGATGTTATGTTCCTTGAAGAAAGGAATAAAATGTGATTGACATCAACAGAAGAAAAAATAGAAAGAGATCATTGTTATTACTAATTTCACCAAGTCAGACGTGACAGAATTAATTATGTTTCCAGATAGCTATTCATTTTCATTCAGAGGGTTATACTCTATCTGCTATATTTTAAGAACTCCCTAAAAGCTGAGCTACTTTATACAGTTTGTAATAGTTTAGAATGAAGATCTCTTTTTTTTGTTTGTTTTTTTGTTTTGTGGGGGGAAGGAAGGCAGGGCAATTGGTGTTAAGTGACTTGCCCAAGGTCACACAGCTACTAAGTGTGTCAAATGTCTGAGGCTGGATTTGAACTCAGGTCCTCCTGACTCCAGGGCCAGTGCTCTACTCACTGTGCCACCTAGCTGCCCCATGAAGGAGATATCTTGATGGCATCATTGACAGGTTTCTCACTCTATTTGTCCTAAGAACTACTAATAGGTGTTCCATTGTGCTATGTAATGTGACTTCATCTTCAGTTTTATGCAGTTATCCCCTCAGAAATTCATTACCATGAAAGATGCAAACAATTCCTTCCCCTTAATGGTGATAAAACTAATATGGCAGTCTGGTCCCTTAACATACTAGCACCGTCTTTGAGAGGCAAATAAAATCATTGCTCACAAAATTGGAAGAAACAAGCCTCTTTTCAATGGGTTACCCAAATCTGATTCTCCTCTAAGATGTAGAACAAGGATTCTCAACCTTTTTTCTGTGTAATGGACTCATTTGGAGTCTGGAAAAGGCTGTAGATACTTTATCTCAGAACAGTATTTTTAAATGTATAAAACACAATTTATAGGACTACAAAGGTAAATCGTTACAATGAAATTTCATTATCTAAAATGTTTTTTAAAAAAGAACAAGTTCATGAACTTCAGATTAAAAACTTCTGATATAGAGGACATGACTTTTCTTTTTGCTATATCCCTGGCAAGGCTAGTATTTCAAGTATTTCTGTATGGTGAGATTTTAAAGATACTGATAAAGATACTCCTCTTCCTCAAATCAGCTTCCCTATGAACTGTTTAGTTGTTATCAGTCATATTGGCTCTTTGTGACCCCAAGAAACTGATGTAAACATGGTTAAACGACTTGCCCAAGGTCACACAGCTAGTCAGTGTCTGAGACTGGATTTGAATTCAAGAAGATGAGTCTTTCTGACTCCAGGCCCAGCACTCTGTGCCATCTTGCTGCCCTCTCCTACCAGCCAATTACCCAGAAACTCCACCATTAGAGATTTATTAATTTGGGCTAAGGTATTCCTCCAGGAATCTGCTGCTAAATTGCCAGAGAAACGTGTAATATGTGACATATTCAGTCTTTAACAGCCACTAAGAGTTCACTGTAAATAAATTTATGAGTTGTCTAACAAGTCCCTAAAGAAATGGGACAAAGGACAAGTACATTTTGATAGGAGATAGAAATTTGAGCTTTGTGTACTGGCCTGGAGGACAAGAATAGATGAAATGCCAATGGATATACGGAGATAAAATGGGCAGGTTTGGGGGCATCTAGAGAGGAAAACAAAGATACTGAGCAGCATAATGGTAATCAGGGTGGTGCTTTTTGCTGTTCTCCTCTTTTGGATTGCTGAGGTAATTAAGTACCTTTGATGAGTCTTGTTTTTCAAATGTAATGGCCAGCAAAATGGAATTTTTCACTGTTCTTTGAGTGCTTCTCAACACTAAGGTAATCGAGTGCCCCAGGGCCCTGAGATGGGTATATTAGATACAAGGTTGGCATTTGACTTTTGGGGCACATTCATGAAAGGAGTATTGAGACTCCAGGTAAGCCGTAACTGCCCCCCAGCTTTGTAACCCAGATAGATATTGGTGATTCTCCAGTAACTATGAATTATGATTTGAATCAGACAAGGTCTGTCTGTTGATGTTTGTAATTTGTTTGTGTTTGCTCTGAAGTTCAGGGGACTGATCTTTTCCTCCTGAACTAAGTCATTGGTATATGTATGTTTAAACTGAGATTCTTAATCCCTTAAAGTTACTTTCCTTAGTAAAGCAGACCAAAGAACCTGTGCTGGCAGCTCTTGTTGCTAGTCTTGTTGGGTCTTACACCCCTCAACAGCTGCTGCTAGCAGATTGTTGCTACAAGCAGCTAGAAAGGAGATGCCAGGAAAAGAGTAAGAAAGGCCCTGAAAATAAACTTTCCCAAATTTTGGTCCTCTGGGAAAAACTGACAGACAATAGGACCAGAGACCCTCCTATATAATCACACACGCTGAAAGCCAGTGAAACCCTTGAAGCTTAGCCAGGCCGGGACTTCTTAACCTTTTCTGTGTTGTAGATCCTTGTGGCTGTATGATGAAGCCTATAGACCCTTTCTCTAAATAATGTTTTAAAATAATTGAAGGATATGCTAAATTCCAGTTAGAGGTTAGTGAAAATAAAGATGGATTTTTTTTTCCAATCCAAAAGCACAGATACCTTGAAAGATTTTCAGGAGAGCTGAAGGTCCCTTTTAGGGAGAAAAGACACTGGTTGACTTCTGATATTCCCAAAGAACAAAGGGAACATGAGCCAAAAAAAATTTGTGAGTTCTGAAGGCAGAGCCAAGGTGGCAGAGAAAAGAGAGTGTTCAGCTGAGCTCTCCCAACATTCTCCTCCAAATAATTTTAAAACCAAATTGAATTCTGGAGTGCCAGAGCCATCTAAAGATCAAAGTGAGACAGTCTTCTGGCCAAAGACAATATAGGACGTTGGAAAGAGAAATCTGTGACACAGAGGAGCAGGCTACCCAGAGCCCACATAAATGAAACACTAGTGGAAGGATTAGGCAGTGAAAACCGAAGCAGCAGCAGCTTCAGGAATTCTCAAGCCAGAGATGGCAAGGGGACCTGAAAACTGGTCAGAAAGAGGTTACAGGGGATCCCTGTGAGGAGTGGACACAGGATCAGATGCTGTTTGGCAATTCCATTGCCTATGCCCACTTCTGGGTCATAGTTCAAGGGCAGAGAGATGCACTTTCGGTCAAGAAGGAGTGGGAGCCCTGAGGAAGACCTTTCTGGCCACAAAAGATCAGGGGTCCTGAGGAACAGTATTGTTTCTTGTCCCAAGAGAGAAGGGTCTCAAAGGAGCACTATCAATTGCAATCCCAAGTGATCAGGAGTCCTTCCTGGGTAAGGACCACAGTATAGACCAGGAAAGAAAGGACCACATCTCTCCCCACATCATTCCCATTGGAAGCACTGAAAACTTCCCAACCCCCTCAGCTAGCTCTGAAAATAACAATGCAAAAAAAAAAAAAATCTGCCATTTGAGACAGTGCCACTTCTCGATCCCACTGGAAATAGAGTCCAACATTAACATAAAGTTCCAAATCAAGAAACAGGGTGGGGAAATGAGTAAACAATAACAGCAACAACAAAAAAAAACCTGACTGTGAAAAGCTAAAATAATGACAGGGAAGATCAAGACACAAACTCAGAAGAGGCAATGAAGTCTAAATAGCTACAAATAAAGCCTCAAAAAATATGAATTAAATATAAGCCATCAAGAATTCCTGAAAAAGCTGAAAAAACTGTTTTTCAAATCAAATAAGAATGGTAGAGGAAAAATTAGGTAAAGAAAAGAAAACAAAGGAAGAAAATTATAAAAAGATAATTACCAGCATGGCTAGGAGGGCTTAGATGGCTCAGTGGATAGAGCACTGGGGTTGGAATCAGGAAGACATGAGTTCAAATCTGCTTCAGAAATTTCCTACCTATATGACCTTGGGCAAGTCACTTAACCTCTGTTTTCCACCAGAGAAGGAAATGGAAAACCACTCTTTCATCTTTGCCATGAAAACCCCATGGACAAAGGTCACAAAGAGTCAGGCATGACTAAAACAACTGAACAACAACAAAAAGAGGCACAAAAAAATGCTGAAGAAAACACCTTAACATAATTGACCAAATGGGAAAAGAGGTACAAAAACTCACTGAAAAAATTATTCCTTAAAAATTAGAATTGAGCAAGTGGAAGCTGATGATTCCATGAGACTTTAAGAAACAATAAAACATAGTCAAAGGAGTAAAAAAAAATAGAAGAAAATGTGAAATAACTCATTGGAAAAACAAGTGACCTGGAAAACAGTTTGAGGAAAGATAATTTAAAATTATTGGATTATCCGAAAACTATAATCAAAGAAAATGCCTAGATATCGTATTTCAAGAAATTATCATGGAAATCTGCCCTGATACCTGATATCCTTGAATCAGAGAGTAAAATAGCAATTGAAAGGCTCCATCGATCTGAAAAAGGGCCAAAAATATAAATTCCCAGCAATATTATAGCCAAATTTCAGAGCTCCCAGGTGAAAGAGAAAATACTTCCAGCAGCCAAAGATAAACCATACAAATATTGTAGAGCCACAGTCAGGATAACACAAGATTTAGCAGCTACCACTTTAAAGAAAAGGAGGGCCAGGAATATGATATTTCAGAAAATGAAAGAGCTGGGATTACAACCGAGAATAACCTACCCAGTCAAAATGAATATAATCCTCCAGGGGAAAAAAAATAGAGATTTCATGAAATAGAGGACTTTCAAGAATTCTTAAGGAAAAGACAAGAGCTGAATAGAAAATTTGACTTTGAAATATAATACTCAAAAGAAACATTTAAAAAAATCATAAGAGACACAGTAAGGTTAAACTGTTTACCTTCCTATAGGGGAAAATGAAAAATTTATTTTCTAAGAAATTTACCACAGAGCAGCTAGAGGGATTCTACACAGAAAAGAGGGTGTGGTAATTGATTGATTATTTGGGGATGATGCTTTTTTCATGATTTTCTTGCATCACTCTCACTTCTCTTCCTAATTTTTCCTTTACCTCTCTTACTTGCTTTTCTAAATCATTTTCGAGCTCTTCCATGGCCTGAGACCAATTCATATTTTTCTTGGAGGCTTTTGATGTAGGCTCTTTGACTTTATTGACGTCTTCTGGCTATATGTTTTGATCTTCTTTGTCACCAAAAAAAGATTCTACAGTCTTAGTCTGAGTCTGAGTCTGCATCCTTTTTCACTGCCTGGCCATATTTCCACTTGACCTTTGAGCTTTTTGTCATGGTATGACTGCTTGTAGAGTAAAAAGTGCTTTGTCCCAAGCTTTAGGGGCTGCACTGCTGTTTTCAGAGGTACTTCTACACACAGCAAGCTCTGCCACACCAGTGCTCCTCCTCCCCCAAGAACTGCCAACCAGGATTGCGACCCAGATCCAAGCAAGGCAAAGCAGGCTCTGCAGTCCCACTCTGATCCGCCGCTTAATTCATCCCACAGGATGGGCCTAGAGCCAGAAGCAACCTCAGCTGGAGCTCTGGAAGCAGCCACAGCACTGTACCACCTCCGCCGCCCCGGGGCTGGGGCCAACCGCGAGCTCCTCTCACTCTGTTCCAGCAGTTTTTCCGGTAAGCTGCTCTGTTGTCTTTGGCATTTGTGGGTTAAGAAGTCTGGTAACTGCCTCAGTCATATCAATAATTCATGGCCCTACGGCCTATTCTGCTCCTGGTCTGGTTGGTACTTGTACCCCACACTGTAATGCATTCCACTCCCAGCACCGTGCAATAGACCCTTCTCAGCGACCATCCAGGCTGTCCTGGGCTGGAGCCCTGCTTCCCTCTGCTATTTTGTGGGTTCTGCAGCTCTAGAATTTGTTCAGAGCCATTTTTTACAGGTTTTTGAAGGGATCTGGGGGAGGGCTTAAGCAAGTCCCTGCTTTCCAGCTGCCATATTGGCTCCGCCCCAGTCCCAAAGTTCTTAAAGGAAAAGTTAAATGAATTACAGGAGGAAATAGTAAAATATATATTAGTAGGAGGCCTTAATCTCCCCCTCTCACAGGTAGAGAAATCTTACCATAAAATAAATATGAAAGAAATGAAGGAGATGAATAGAATCTTAGAAAAGTTAAATATGACATACCTCTGGAGAAAACTGAATGGGAATAGAAAAGGCTATACCTTTTTCTCAGATGTATGTGGCACCTCCACAAAAACTGTCCATTTATTAGGACATAAAAACCTCACAAGCAAATGAGAAAAAGCAGAAATACTAAATGCAACTTTTTGGGACCACAATGAAATAAAAATTACACTTAATAAAGGGTTGTAGAAGTATAGAATAAAAGTTCTGGCTGTATGTTTTGGTCTTCTTTGTCACCAAAGAAGGTTTTCAAAGTCTGAGACTGCATATGGGTGCGTTTTCGCTGCCTGGCCATGTTCCCAGCCAACTTACTTGACCCTTGAGTTTTTCAGTGGGGTATGACTGCTTGTAGACTAAAGAGTTCTATGTTCCACGCTTGGGGGGATGCGCCAGCTCTGCCTCACCAGCACTCCTCCTTCCCCAAGAACCCCCAACCTAGACTGGACTTAGATCTTCAGCAGGCTCTTCACTCCTGCTCTGATCAGCCACTTAATTCCTCCCACCAGGTGGGCCTGGGGCCAGAAGCAACTGCAGCTGTAGTTCTGTAGGTGCCCCACCTCCGCTGTCCCCCGGGGCAGTGGCCGAACCACAAACTCCCTGTCTCCAGCAGCTTTTCCCACTAACCTACTCTGTTGTCTTTGGTGTTTGTGGTTTGAGAAGTCTGGTAACTGCTGCAGCTCACTGATTCAGGGCGCTA
>CM053622.1:473391388-473406603 GCA_028646595.1 Phalanger gymnotis | reverse complement strand
TCCTGGACTAGAGCCCTGCTTCCCTCTGCTACCCTGTGGGTTCTGAAGTTCTAGAATTGATTCAAAGCCATTTTTTATAGGTTTTTGGAGGGACTTGGTGGGGAGCTCACGCTAGTCCCTACTTTCCAGCCGCCATCTTGGCTCCACTCCTCCAGTATTGATTAAAAGTTAATTGGAAACTAAACAATCTAATCCTAAAGAATAAATTAGTCAAAGAACAAATCATAGAAAGAATCAATAATTTCATTAAAGAGAATTACGACAATGAGACAACATTCCAAAATTTGTGGGATGCAGCCAAAGCAGTAGTTAGAGGAAAATTTATATCTCTAAATGTGTATGTCAATAAAAAAGAGAGAAACAGTAGATTAACTAATTGGGCATGCAACTAAAAAAATTAGAAAAAGAACGAATTAAAATCTTCAATTAAAGAACAAAATGGAAATCCTAAAAATTAGAGAAATTAATGAAATTGAAAGTTAAAAAAATTGAACAAATAAATAAAACTAGGAGATTTTTTGGGGGGGGAGGGGACAACAAAGTAGAGAAGCCAATAGTTAATTTTATTTTAAAAAAGAAAGAAGAAAACTAAATTACAAGTATAAAAATTAAAAGAATGAACACCAATAAAGGTGAAATTAAAGCAATTAGTAGGAGTCATTTTGCTCAATTATATGCCAGTAAAACTGACAGTCTAAATGGATGAATATTTATAAAAATATAAACTGCCCAGGCTGACAGAAGAGGAAATAAAATACTTAAATAATCCTATCTTAGAAAATAAACTAAACAAGCCATTAATGAGCTGCCTAAGAAAAAATCCCCAGGGCCAGATGGATTTACAAATGAATTCTACCAACCATTTAAGGAACAATTAATTTCATTACTACATAGATTATTAGAAAAAACAGGTAAAGGAGTCCTACCAAATTCTTTTTATGAAACAAATGTAGTTTTGATACCTAAACCAGGTAGAGCAAAAACAAAGAAATTATAGGCTCTTTCCTTAATGAATGTCCACGTGAAATTTTTAAATAAAATACTACATTACAAGATATTATAGCAATATGTCACAAAGATCATACACTGTGACCAGGTGGGATTTAAACCAGGAATACAGGACTGGTTCAATAATTAGAAAACTATAAGCATAATTGACTATATCAGTTATAAAAACAACAAAAATTATATCATTATGTTAATAGATGCAAAAAACTGACAAAATACAGGGCCCATTCCTGTTTAAAACACTAGAAAGAATAGGAATCAATGGAACCATTCTTAAAATGATAAGTGGTATCTATATAAAACCAAGAGCAAGAATCATCAGTAACAGGGATAAACTTGAAGTCTTCCTAATGAGATCAAGAGTGAAGCAAGGATGGCTATCATTCAGTATTGCACTAGAAATGCTCACTATAGCAATAAGACAAGAAAAATAAATTAAAGGAATAAGAAAATAGGCAATGAGAATACAAAACTATCACTCTTTGCAGATGATGTGATGATATACTTAGAGAACTCTAAGAATCAACTAAAAACTAGTTGAAACAATGAACATCAGCAAAGTCGTAGGATAAAAAATAAACCCATATAAATCATCAACATTTCTACTTGGTACCAACAAAACACAGCAGCAAAAGATAGAAAGAGAAATTCCATTTAAAATAACAACAGACAACGTAAAATACTTGGGAGTCTGCCTGCCAAGACAAACCAACCATGAATAATATGAACACTATTTAAAAACACATTTCACAGAAATAAAGACAGATCTAAACAGTTGGAGAAACATTAATTACTCATGGGTAGGCCAAGCCAATATAATAAAAATGACAATTCTACCTCATTTACTTATTCGATGCCATACCAATCAAACTACCAAACAATTACTTTATACAGCTAGAAAAAATAGTAACAAAATTCATCTGGAAGAAAAAAAGATCAATAATATAAAAAACTCAATTGAAAAAAATTGTGAAGAAAGGCAGTCTAGCAGTTCCAGATTTCAAACTATATTACAAAGTGGTAATCATTAAAACAACCTGGGACTGGCTAATAAATAGAGATCAGTGGAACAGATTAGGTGCACAAAACATAATAGTAAATGACTGTAGTAATCCAATGTTTGATAAACCCCAAAATCCAAGTTTTGGGGTAAAAACTCAACATTTGATAAAATTGCTGGGAAAACTGGAAAACAGTTTGGCAAAAACTAGGCAAAGACCGACATCTCATACCTTATATCATGATAAAGTCAAAATGGAGAAATGATTTAAACATGAAGAGGAATTTCACAAGTAATTTAGGGGAGCAGGAAGAATGTACCTGTCAGATTTTTTTATAAGAATTTATTTACCAAACTAGAGGTAGAGGAGGTTATTAGAAGTAAAATGAATAATTTTAATTATATGAAATTAAAAAATTTTTCACAAATAAAACTAATGCAGCCAAAATTATAAGGAAAACAGACAACTAGAAGGGAAATTTTACAGCAAGTTTCTCTGATAAAGGCCTCATTTCTCACATATGTCAGGAACTGAGCCAAAGTTATAAAAATAAGAGCCATTCCTCAATTAATAAATGGTCAAAGAACATGAACAGGAAGTTTTCAGAAGAAGAAAACAAAGCAAACAATAAACACAGGGAAAAAATGCTCTAAATCAATACTAAATTATAGTTGCTTTGCAGTTTCGTTTGACTCTTCATGACCCCATTTGGGGTTTCCTAAGCAAAGATGCTAGAGTGGTATGCAATTTCGTTTTCCAGTTAATTTTACAAATGAGGAACTGAGGAAAACAATGTTAAGTGACTTGCCCAGGATCACACAGCTAGTAATTCTTTCTGACTTCAGGCCCCCTGTGCACTACTGATTAGTGAAATGAAAACTAAAACAACTCTGAGATACCTCCTCACACCTATCAGATTGGCTAACATGACAGAAAAGGAAAAGGACAAATGCTGGAGGGAATGTGGAAAAAATGATACACTAATGCACTGTTTGTGGAATTATGGACTAGTTCAGCCATTCTGAAGAACAATTTGGAACTACACCCAAAGGGCTCTAAAACTGTATGTACCCTTTGACCCAGCAATACCCAATACTATGCCTATATCCTCAAAGAAATAAAAGAGAAAAGGATTGATGTGTGCACAAATATCTATAGCAGCAATTTTGTAGTGGCGAAGAACTGGAAATTGAGGGGACACTCATCAGTTGTTGTTGCTGTTGTTTGTCCTTCATTCTCAAAGAGGACTATGACATCTGGAAGGTGATGCCATGACACGTAAATGAATTGAATTTAAGTGTTAGGGAATGGCTAAACAAGATATGGTACATAATTGCGATGAAATACTATTGTGCTATAAGAAATGATGAGCAGAAAAACCTGGGAAGACTTATATAAACTGAGGCAAAGTGAAGTAAACAGAAACAGGAGAACATTGTAACAGCAATACTGCAAGGATGGTTAATTGTGAAAGACTTAGCTACTATGATCAAATCAGTTCTGAAGAACTAATGCTATCCACCTCCAGAGAAAGAACTGATGAATTCTGAATGAAGATTGAAACATATTTTTTACTCTATTTTTATTGTTTTATTTTGTTTGTGTCTTCTTTTGCAACGTGGCTAACATGGAAATATTTTTGTGTGATTTCACATGTATAATTGATATCAAAATGCCTGGCTTCTTAAGGAGGAGGGAGGGGCAAAAGGAAGGAAGATAATTTAAAACTCAATTTTTTTAGATAAGTGTTTAGAATTTTTCACATGTCATTGGAAGACATTTAATGAAAATTTAAAATTTTTTTTTAAATTTTTAAAGACATTTCATGAGAGTTACCCCACAAAGAGTGCTGGTTTTAAAGTTAGAGGACCCAGATTCAATTCCTGGCTTTGTTCCTTACTAACTGTGGGACCTTAGACAAGCTGCTTCACTCTCTGGGCCTCATTATCTGAAAGATTAGAGGGTTGGACTAGATGAATTTTGCATCCTCTTCCACTTGTAAAGCTATTACCCTATAACCTATGAGACTGTGGTTTACATCAGGAATGCAAGATTGATTAACTATTTGGAAAATTATAGGCAGAGCATCTGTTGACATGTTGCTCTCTTATTAATTTTGCCTCCAGGAAGATTTCAGTTTGATGAAAGCATTTTGGCTATTAGAGCACTTTAGCTGTCCCTATTCCTAATTTGTATATGTCCACCCCCTCCTCGTTAGAAATTATGAGCTCAGAGAAAGCAGGAACTGTCACTTTTTTCATTTCTGCAAACTCAATACCTAGCACAATGCCTTGTACTTATTAAATATTTGTTGAATTGAATATTCAGAGTGCATTATTTCTTAGAGAACATTTTTGCAGAGTCTGGCTTATTGTTTTGATCAGCCTTACACACTGGGCAAAACTAATTACTTTTTTGATATCAAGACTTCCTATATAGAAAGTCAAAAGAACTAAATCACTTTTGATATCTATGGAATAAAATACCAGTGTGAAAATATCACAGAAATATAATTCCTTGAATTTTGTACATTGATAGTGTCTTTGTTAGGAGAATAAAGTAAAGGGGTGAAAAATCCATAAGGCCAGGAAGTTTCCAAAATGCATAATTAAGATTAATTTAGTAATCTTTTCTCATTAAGCGAAATTTTTGTAGGGTAATGAAAGATTTGTATATGGTGTTGTGTAGGATTAAGGGGATTTGATGTTTGACATCACTTCTTTGTTTGCTCAGGTCTACAGATGAGAGTTTATTGAGTAGGGGATAAAGCATTCCGTTAAGAACCTTCCCTGAAAAAGAGGGTGAAAAGTGGAGAAAAACTGCTTTATTTTCATCCAGTGGCTGAATATGACAGCCGTTTGCCTACAAACAATATGGATTTTTTTCATCCACTATAACCGAGGCAACACTAAAGATAATTAAGACTATGTGATGCATTGATCTTTTCTCCCTCCTCAGTCTTCCCGACATCATTGGTTTATATGCAATTTTTAATAAGAAGAACATTAAAAACGAAGGATCACTGACAGGATTGGTTGTATCTACTGCATTTCTATTCCTTTAAAGACATGGTGCTCCGACTGTTACTCTTCACAGGCCTCGGGCTCACAGTGGTTTTCAATGTTCTTGCTGTCCCTGCGGCCAAGAAGCAAGAGCAGCAGTGCTCATCTGCAAGGAAGTCAACCAGGTAAGTTTTCTGGAATGTAGGCACACCAGTCATTATCATGATTCTCTCAGGGTCACTTCTCAAAGAGGAGATGCCAAAGAGCTTCTCCCCTTCAGTGGGAGCAAAGCTTTATGGTGACTGTCTACTACGTTCTGGGGATGGCATCTATGTTTCAAGATATCAAGTTTTGACCCTTTTATAAGCAAGATATTGGGCCTCTGTTAAAATTTCACAATAGACTTTGGAAAAGTAAAAATATGTCATCTACCCAACATAGGCATTATCTTTCACAGAATGCCTGTGAAGAGGGAGACATATTCACTTACATATGAGCATCTAGTGAGAGTGTAAATATGTATTTCTAGATTCAAATTACCTACAGCAATAAATCTTGGAACTTTTAATGGGTTAGTAAAATTTTTCAAACTATCTTGGGTAGGAGTTAGATTAACTTTCCATTTCCTTTAATATTAAGGATTAATAGGGTACACTTGATCTTATAATTTCTAGTAGATATGATACTAAAAGACAACGAGTAACATAAAACTAGTGTTCCTATAAGGAAGAACAGACAAAAATCTGAAGGTTTATACTTCAAAGCAAAGCTTCATCCTTATCATCCTTATCAAAGATCATCAAAGGGGTATCCCCAACAAGAGAAATAATATATAAAAAGTTAAAGGAGACCATTCAGAGAAGGAAGCAGCCTCAGACACTATCCCAAAATGGGTAAATGGGTGCCCTCTACAACATACCAGACAGGTTATCTTGCAGCCTTTGTTTAAGAATCCCCAGTTTTAATAAAAAGTCCACAAAAGAAATCACCAGATCTCTTTCCCCTTTCTCTTAGTGAATCAAGCACGAAGACTCTTCACTTCATTTCCTCCAGTTATTAGAGTTAATATACCACAAGAATAACTTGCATTTACATAGAACTTTACATTCATAGTTCTGAGATTCATCTGAGATGTGAGGTATTTAGTATCATTATTACTATTTTATATGTGGGGAAACTCAGACCCAGAGAGGTTGAGTGATTTCTCAAAGATCACATAAATGGTAAGTAAACAAGTCAAGATTTGAAACCCAATTTTTTTTTTCATTACAAATCCAATGCTCTTTGCACTATGCCCCAGCTGCCTTCTCAAAAAGCTAGTCCCTTGACTATTTTTAGGAGATTGGGAGAATAAATTTTGACAGAGACTGTTGGTGTTTAAAACGGAAGGAATGAAACGTTAAGTGATTTACCCAAGATAATGTAGTAAGGTAGAAGCAAAGTAGGACCTGAAACCTAGGTATTTTGAACCACCTGAGTCTTCTTTGGGACATGATGAGAGAAAGTTAGAGGAGGAGAGGCTAGACCAAGGATGGGGAACTTGCAGCTTCAAGGCCACATGTGGCTCTCTAGGTCCTCAAGTGCAGCCCTTTGACTGAATCCAAAAGCCACATGTGGCCTCAAGGTTGCAGGTTCCCCACCCCTGGTGGACTATACCAGATAGTTAGTGAGCATTTTTAGGTGACCTGTGCGGTAAATTGCAGTAGAGTAGTATCTTTTTCCCCACTTTCTGTGGTTGTTTTTCTTTTGGAAACTATGGAGAAAAAGCCTTTCAAAGTCCTTTCTCTTTTTGAAGTCTTGAAATCTTAGGACTTCCTCAGACAAGGAACATTCATCAAGAACAGCAAATCTGCTGGTTGAAAATGGACTACAAGTTTTGTTTTTCTTTTATCTTCAATGTGGGGGTGGAGGTGGGAAACAAATGGGCAGGGTGAAAATGGATTTTCATTCATTTTTTAAATAATTTTTAAATAATTTTAAAATAAAATTTTAAAAATTTTGGAAAATGGAAATAGATCATGAGTCTATGCTCTGTGACAGAGGACCACTTACATCTCTTAGCAGTCCCTTCGATGATGAGAAAGGGGAGAAAATCAGTCTCTAATAGTTCATGTCACATGATAACATCTTTAGTCAACATTCAACAAAGAAGAGAACTTCAGAAAATATTCTGAGCTCAATCGCCTTGTGGGGTTTGAAGGACCTTGTTTCAATTTTTACTTCTTTGCATTCTACTTCAGCTAGAAATCCTCTGAGAAAGAAGTTAGAGTCCAGTTTTATTAGTTTCTCTCAGATGCTTTTATCCTTCAATGGAAAAACTCTTAGGGCACTTCGAAGAGTAAACAGAAGTGTCTTGTTCAAAAGTAGTCATTTAAAAAGAGAACCATGCATTTCCCCGGTTAATTGCAAGACCCAGTTCTGTAATTTTCGAAGCTTTCATTCTTCATTCTCTTGGGAAGAAGTTTAAAACGTTAATCACAGGCTTGGCAGAGTCAAGATCAGAATGGCAACAGAACAGCATAGTGTCATAGAAATAGCATAGAAATCAGAGGTCCTAGGTTCAACTCTTCCCTCTGACTCTTTTTACCTGTGTGATCTTGGGCAAATCAAAATGTGGCAGTTGGACTACAGTCACTATGGTCCCTTTCAGATATGTGGTCTATGATTGTTTCCCTCTAAGAAAAAAAATGGAAATTCACTATTAGAACATTGAGAAAAGAAAAAATGGGAACTTTAAAAACACTATTACTTAAGTTGGTTTGGGAGCATAAATTATGAAGTGAGTTTTACTATATCTTGAGCCCATTATCCTGTAAATGAAGCTTTTGCATTTGGCAGATACATCCACCCCAGTAACATTGTTATTCTAGGATTCTTTCAGTTCTTAAAACAGAGATCAGCCTGTCAAAGAATATGATCGTGGCCAAAATATGGAATTGTAGAAATGTTCTTGTACTGAAGGGAAAAGCTAATGTATCTCTCCACAGTAATGGTCACGTAGTTAACCAAAGCCTTTATTAAGGGATCTGCTATTGGCTAAGGCCAGGTCTATATAAGAATGTTAGAATCAGACATTAATAAAAGATTTAGTCAATCTGATTCACTATGACCTGCCTAAGTGGCTCCAAAAATAACAGGGACTTGCCAATCCTGCCATAAGAGATGTTTTCTTAATGAGTTAAGTCCAATTTGGCTCAGAAAAATTTTTGGTCACACTTGATACTACATTTTTAAGAACTGAATGTCATTTAGGATTTAAGAACATAGGATTATACAGCTGGAAGGGTCCTAACAAGCAGCATCGTATAATGAAAAGAGTGTTGACTCTGTAAGCAGAGACTCTAAGTTCAAGTTATTGCTGTGCTGCTTCTGACCTTGGTTAAGACACAGTATCTCTGGGTTTCAATTTCCTTACTTGTGAAATGATGGAGGGCTGAATTAGATAATCTCTAAGGTAAATAGAGTGCTGGGCCTGGAGTCAGGAAGACTCATCTTTCTGTTCAAATCTGACCTCAAACACTTACTACCTGTGTGACCCTTGGCAAGTCATTTAACCCTGTTTGCCTCAGTTCCTCAAATGTAAAATGAGCTGGAGAAGGAAATGGCAAACCATTCCAGTATCTTTGCCAAGAAAACCCAAATAGGGTCACAAAGAGTTGGATGCAACTGAAAAGAGACTGAACAAAGGTCTCCTGTAGCTCTACACCTATAATCCTCAGCCAATCTCATTATTTTACAGATGAGGAAACTGAGGCTCAGAGAAGTGTTACTGAGGTTATAAATTGAGTCAGTGGAAAAGCTTGGACAAGGACCCAAGTTTCCTGACTCCTAGTCCACTAAGCATGGTGCTGCAACCTAAGAGAGAATCCGTGTTTTTTGTTTTTAACTTTCAAAAAAAGATTATTTAGACAACAGAATGTTTTACAGACTTTTACCTCCATTATTTGCTATATTCCCTTTGTTTTTAAATATTCATTACTTCCAATAAGAACTTGAATCAGACAAAGCCAACATAGACAATAAAAGATCAAAGCTATCCTGGAAAAAAAATCAATGGATTTGAAAAATGACTATTCTGACTTTGAAGCTTAGCAACTGTGTGACCATGGCAAGTCACTTAACTTCTCTGAAACTCAGTTTCTTCAGCTGTAAAATGGGATGATAATAATTGTCCTGCTTCTCTCATGCAGTTGTTTGTGAGGAAAATTCTTTTAAAACCTCTAAGTGCTACAGGAATGGGAATTATCATTATGGCTTCCTCAGAGCCCAACTACTTGCTCTTAAGTACTGGTTCAATCCCTCCACAGTCCAGTCCAACACATTTAGTTTACCGATGAGAAAACTGAAGGTCAGAGAGTTTGCGTGATTTACTTGAGGTCATAAAGGTGGAACAAATGGTAGAGCTGGCCTTTGAACCCAGATAACTCTGGCTCCAGATGTGGCACTCTGGACATCCTACTGCACTGCCTCACATATCCTAGAATTCTCAGCCTAGGATTTTCCCCCATATTCTCAGTCCAGGAGTACATTACTGAGTGAGTCTTTCTTTCCTGTTTGGCTCTCGAAGTCCCAAGTCCTTTCTTTCACTTTGTCTCTCACTCCCTTTTTCTTTAATTTTCTTCTCTGTGCACCTCTCCAGAGAGATTTAAAATTCCTGCTGTAGTAGGAAAACTCAGCCCTCTAGTTCCCATCCCTTGATAAGCCTCTATTCTTCCCAAGCTGGGAAGGAAGATAACTCAATGTCCTTATCAACTCTGGGCCCCCTTACAAGGCAGCCAGTCTAAGTCTTGTCAGAATTTCTGTTACACGAAGTTAAAATTTGACAAAATCTCTTTGCAGGAGGAGCATTTATTGAACCAGGGTGTGATAGGGGGCAGTGACACAGTGGATGGACCACTGGATCTGAAGTCAGGAAGATCGGTGTTCAAATATGGCTTCAGGCAACTGCTAATTGTGTGACCCTGGACAAAATTAACTTCTGCCTGCCGCAGTTTTCTAAATTGTTAAATGGGGATAATAACAGCACCTGCCTCTCAGGATTGTTGTGAAGACAAAAGCAATGTATTTATAAAATGCTTAGCACAGTGCTGGGTACATAGTGCTTAGGAAATGCTTGTTCCCTTCCTTCCCTAGTATACTCAGGTGGCTGTTGTTCA
Organism: Phalanger gymnotis; assembly: GCA_028646595.1. Lineage (NCBI taxonomy): Eukaryota > Metazoa > Chordata > Mammalia > Diprotodontia > Phalangeridae > Phalanger > Phalanger gymnotis. The sequence goes on along the minus strand of CM053622.1, from coordinate 473,396,436 downwards.
GTCATTCAGTCATGTCTGACTGGGGTTTTCTTGGCAAAGATACTGTATTGGTTTGTCATTTCCTTCTCTAGTTGAGGCAAACAGAGGTTAAGTGACTTGTCCTGGGTCACACAGCTAGTGACTGTATAAGGCTGAATTTGAACTCAGGCCTTCTTGATTCCGTGCCCTATCCACTGAGCCATTAGCTGCTCCTTTCTATACTTCATACATGCCACACATATGGAATGAATTCCTGCCTTCTTATCTTTGCTTATCCTTTTTTTCCCCTCATATGCAATGATCATGAGATCAATAGCTCTCATCATTTACATTCATAAGGAAACTGAAGCCCGTAGAAGTATCTTAACCAAGATCAAACAAGATATAGCAGAGGGGAACCTCAGTCTTCAGAATCCAAATCCAACCCTCTTTCTACCATCCTGTCCTGTTCTCTTCCTTTAGTTTTCTTCCCTCTAATACAAATCCTAGACTTCCATCAAGATTTATTTCAAGAATTGACTTATTCAAGGAACTGTCTATCTCCAGAGAAAGAACTGATTAAGCCTGAATACAGATTCAAGATACTTTTTCTTTACTTTCTTTATTTTTCTTGGGATATTTTGTCTATTTTCTTTCATAACATGACTTACATGGACATGTGTTTTGCATGACTACACATGTATAATCTATGTCAAAGTGATTACTTTCTCAATGCAAGGGGGAGAAGATGGAGGGAGGAAGTTTGGAGCTCAAAATTTGAAAAAAATGTTAAAATGTTTTTTACATGTAATTGGAGGAAAAATAAAATGTAAATTGAAAAGAAATAAATAAAAGTAAAAAAGAAAAAAAAAGAATTGACATCTTAACTGTAGTAAAGTGAAAAGAATGCTAAACCTGGACTCACAGACTGAGTTCAACATATATGACTTAACCTCTTAGCCTTGGTCGTACATAAAACAAGGAGGTTGGACTGGAGGACCTCTAAGGCCCTTCTAGCTCTGAGACCTAGAAATCCCTGAAGACAATTTCTCTTGGTGATTTTCATGCCACAGTGAAATTTCCTTCACTTTAAGTTATTTCAGCATTTATATATTATGATTTATCACATACAGACTGTGTTAATGCTGGGTGGGACCTCAAAGATAATCTAATCCAAGTCTTTCATTTGCAGATGATGAAATTGAAGTCCAGAGAGTGAAATGATTGAGCCAAGGTCACATAGTTTTCTCTGATACTTAATCATAAATTACTCACATTGTGTATATGTCTTAACATTCTAACTATTTTGGAAAACTCTTTCATAACAGAAGGTAATCCAGAAGACTTAAGCCATCCTTTGTAATACTTTGTAATACACGGTTCTGAGAACAAAAACACAGGGGAAGTGCTCAGTAAAGGTTTGCTAACATCAAAATATGATGAGTTCTATACCCTTTTTTAGCAAAGCATGAAGGGTCAAGCATCTCCTCATTTCCTCCATGTATTGTTGGCTACCTATCCTGTGCCTTGCATTATAATAGGTGGTGTGGGATATTCAATTAAATTCATTTCAATTTCAAAAACATTTATTAAATGCATATCCCCAAATACAATTTCTGAATTTGGAGAAACTGAATCAATGATATAAATAACTTTTTTTAAAAAATACTTTTACTAAATGTAAACAAAAGTTAAGCAAAGATATATAAATAAGCATTCAGCAAGGGCATACAGGGGCAACTCTCCAGGTCCTAGCTTATAGAGACACCCTCAAGTCAATAACACAAGCCAGTGAGTAGAATAATAAATAGTTTGTCGAATCCACAGAACCCTTCTCCCTTCTTGATACTATTTTCCTTGTTCTTGGGGGAGGACAGAGGTGTTGTCGTTTTTTAATTAAAGATTCCCCTTAGAGCAGGCCTTGGTGAGTATATTTAGCCTCTCTCTATTTAGGCTTTCCGGGACTAAAGGCTAGCACCTAGGTTAAATCATTAGTATCAATGGAGCCTAATCACTCCCTTAGAGTCCAAAGCCTGGGCAAAATAAATAATGCCCAAGGCAGCCCTACTATGTCAAAGCACTGTAATAGCAGCCTGACGATACAAAGATGGAAAACAATATAATCTTTGCCCTCAAAGAATCTATAATCTAGCCTAAGAGTAAGACACGAACATAGATAATCACAAGGCAGTTGAGAAGATAATTAAGTACATTGGAGAGGTCAAACAGAATGACCTAGGAAATTCAAGGAGGGCAGAGGGCTCTTCAAACTAAAGAATCAGTAAAGGCTTCCAGGAGGATATGGGCCCTAAATTAGGCCTTTGATAAAGAAGGATAATATTAGGTGCAAATGGGACAAAGTCCATCCATCCATTCAAGGACTATGTACCAAAGATCCAGAGGCGGGAAAGAACAGGACAAAATGAGAGAATGACGGGTAAAATAATTTGGTTGGTTGTAGAAAGCATGAATACTGAGACAATAAAACTGGAAAGGGAGATTGGAGTCAGATTCTTCAGGCCCTCGAATGTCAGGCTTAGGATTTGTGTTGTATGAGTCAAGCAGTGGGGACTCCCTGAAGGTTTTTGAGAAGAAGACTGTCTTACTCAAAAGAAAGCATAAAACAGTCCCACTCTCAAGAAATTTCTATACTAATTAGGGAGGTAAGGCATACACATTTAAAAAATTTTTTTAAATGAGTTAAATGCTAACATTTAAATGCTAAATAAATAAATGCTAAACGTCAAAAAGAATATTAAAGATAAGATCATATGTGTTATGTAAGTTTGGAAGAGGAATTAATTACTGTAGCTAAAACATTCAGGGGGCAGGGTGTGGGAAGAAAATAGCACCTGCGATGTACCAGCTACTATGCTAAGTGCTTTTTTTTTACAAATATTATCTCATTTGATCCTTACAACAACCCTTTGAGATTGGGACTATTATTATCCCTATTTCATAGTTGAGGAAATTGAGGCAATCAGAGGCTAAGTGATTCCCCAGGATTGCACCACTAGTAATCATATGAGCCCATATTTGAACTCAGGTCTTCTGATTTCAGACACAACACTCTACCCATTGCTTCATTAGCTGCCTTGTCAAAGGAAGTCAGGCTTCAGCAGCATTTTTTTTCCTTTCTTTTTCTTTTCTTTCTTTCTTTCTTTCTTTCTTTTTTTTTTTTTTTGGAGGCAAACAGGATTAAGTGACTTGCCCAGGGTCACATAGTTAGTGTCTAAAGACAGATTTGAACTCAGGTCCTTCTGACTCCAGGGCTGGTGATCAACTTCAGCTGAATTGTAAAGGATGGGTAAGACTTAAAAAGAAATAGAAGATTCAGGACAGCATTCTAGCTTTATCGATGGGTTTAGAGGCAGTGAAGACACTGGTCCAACTGAAGCAGAACATTTATGTTAGGTAAGTGGTCCATGAATATGAAGCACAGAAACGCCCTTTAAGAGTAAGCTGTCCAATAGGGGAACTATAGCCAAAAAAAATCACAAAATCATTTGAGCCAAGCTGCAGTGGCCCCATATTGTTTGGTCTGAGTCTGTACCCACAAAACAAGTCATATAAAACTCCATGATTTCAGAGCACTAGATATTTATCACTGCTCCTTGTCAAATAATTAGGATTCTTTAGTCTGGAAGGTAAACACTGAAAAGGGAACAGATTAATTAAACCTGTAAACGCAGTATGGATAAGGTAAATATGGATCTGTTTGCCCAGTTCTCAACGTTAAGATTCCATTCAATTAAATTTAGTTCACCAAATATTTACTGGGTTCTTTCAGAGAGGCTTCACTGTTCCAAGTGCTGGGATAGATACAAAGTTTAGATAAAAATCACTTCACCTCTCCCAACCTCAGTTTTATCAACTATAAAATAAGAAGATTGCATGTGATGGCTTCTAAGCTCTCTTCCATCTTGAAATTATGATCCCATAAGACATGGATCTTACCTTTGTGGAGCTCATATACAATTAGGAGAACAAGATAAAATTTACAAATAACCATAATATACAATAATACAAGGGGCATCATGGCATGGTTGACAGAGAATTCTAGTCTTCTAGAGTCAGGAAGACCCAGGTTCAAATCTTGCCTCTGACATATACTTCTCGGTGAAAGAGAGAGAGAGAGAGAGAGAGAGAGAGAGACAGAGAGAGACAGAGAGAGAGAGAGAGAGAGTGTGCATTGGTAATTAAGATGAGCTTTTAACACTTATTCAATCAAGTGCCCTTGAAGAATTTGGCCTTTATTTCCTTTATTAAATTAGGAGTCCTTTATGACCTCTTTGCCTCAAAGGAAAGCCTAGTTTACATGGGTTTGAGAGACATGTTTGTGACATCAGAGGCTTTTAGAACACGTGGGTTTAAGTCGCATTTTTGTGATGCTTTTAGGTCATGTGGGTGAGTCACATGTGTGACTCACCTTTGACCCTGAACAAGATATATAAACCCAGAGACTGGAATTCTCTTTTGGGCCACAGGAGGAGTGGCATGTCACTCTGGGCCAGCCATTGTTATGAGCTCCCTGGCTCCTGAACTCAGATGTTGGTTTCTTGGTAACTATGAATTGTATTTTGGTCTGTTTATAATGTATGTTTGTATTTTCTCTGAAGTTCGGGGTGCTGGCTTTTTCCCCTGAACTAAGTGAATAATATTTGTATGTTGGACAGAAATAAAGTTGTTAACCCCTTAATGCCACTTTCCTTAGTAAAGCAGATCAAAAGAACCTGTGCTTGCAGCTTTCTTGTTTTTGGGCTTGTGTTGGTTTTTCACCCCCACAACAGCTGCTAGCCGAATTATAGAAAGAGAGAGAGAGAGAGAGAGAGAGAGAGAGAGAGAGAGAGAGAGAGAGAGAGAGGCAGAGGCAGAGAGAATATGAATCTGTTAAAATTAATTTGTGGAGAACCATAAACTCAAGACTAAGCCATTTTTGTAGAAGAAAGAAAGAAAGGGAGGAAGGGAGGAAGGGAGGAAGGGAGGAAGAAAGGAAGAAAGAAAGAAAGAAAGAAAGAAAGAAAGAAAGAAAGAAAGAAAGAAAGAAAGAAAGAAAGAAAGAAAGAAAGAAAGAAAGAAAGAGAGGAAGG
>CM053622.1:473358602-473391288 GCA_028646595.1 Phalanger gymnotis | reverse complement strand
GGTATGAAGTCTTAGTTTTAATTTAATTTCAGCCAGAATGCTTTCCAATTTTCCCAGCAGCCTTTTTTATTCCCAGCAACTCAAAAAATCAGAAGATATGGAGTTCCCATTGGAATTTACAGCAGTATCAACCAGAGCTGATAGAAACATCCCCAGAGAAACAGAGGCTGATAGCAGTATCTGAACACATGAAGGAAAAGCAGTTTTAGATCTCTACAAGGGCACCTACTTTTGAAGCCCAGCAGAGAGTTATCTCTAAGAAGAACTTCATATAGGGAGAAATAGGATTTCCAGTAACCAGGAGTTATGAGTGTGGTATTTGGAAACATGAACTCTCTCTAAGTTTGATCTCACTTTCCCCAGGGGCCTTGTGCATACAAGAAGAGAGTGTCCTTCCATTTTAAGGAGTTATTTCTATAATGATCATCGTTACTATACTTGCTTAGTAAATGCTTTTTTCCAAAAGCTAATTCACACTACTAATGATAAATAGAAGTACCTCAGTAGAGTCAATTAGTGACAGTACTGGAAACTCTAGGCCATTAGGATTATCCGTCAAAACCCTCCTAATGGGAGAAGTATTCAGCCACTTTCTGGAGATTCAGCCTGCCAATTCAAATGGGAGATGAGCAATTAGCCCCATAAGGGGGCCACACGTGAATGTGATAGGACACCTTTTACACTATTAGAAACAATGAATATGAAGAATACAGGGAGACATGGAAAGACTTAAATAAACTGATGCAAAGTAAACAGAATGAAGAAAACAATGTAAAAGATGGACTACAACAATGTAAGGGTATAGAACGACCGCAACAAAATTTGAAACTGAATGCTGTAATTGTAATGATCAAACTTGGCTCCAAAGAAAAGATATAAGAATGTATGACCCAGTTTTCTTTGTATGGATAAGGAACTATGTATACAGAATATTGCACGTACCAGACTAGCCTAATATTGCTAACTTACTTTCTGTTTCTTTTTTCTTCTTTGTTATAAGCAGTTTTCTGGGCAGGAAGAAGGATATATCTAAAATAAAAGTTAGGTAAAGACAGAAGATACTTTTTCATGCCAGTCTAAGGAGAATGATTTTTTCTTACTAATCAAAGGGGATATGTTAAAAATTTTTGAGCAGAATAGTAATATAGACTAGATCTATGTATAAGGAAAGTTAATCTGGCAACCATATGAAGGACAGATGGGAGAGAAGAAATTGCATTATAGAGCCTGAGTTTGAATCCTGCCTCTACCACTTAATGTTTTCGTGATCTTGGGCAAGTTACTAAATGTCTCTGGGCTTTGGCTTCCACATCTGTAAAATTATTAAGCTGGATTGATGACTTCTAAGGGCCTTTCCATTCTGGAACTATGATCTTGTGTTTCTAGCTATTCATCAGTCTCTGTTTCTGGATCCTTGCTCTCTTCCTGACTCCTTAAGGCGTGTGTTTCCCTGGTTTTTGTCTTGGTCATCTTTTCTCTTTCAACATCCCTTCCTTTGGCAATTTTATTCATTACCATAACTTCAAATGTTCCCTTCACATAGATGCCTATCCCCCCACAGGCATTTGACAATGATATACCCACTATTCAAGTCTCTTAACTCTACTATCTATTTATAATGGTCAGTGGTGCAGGGAATAGAGTGCCAGGCCTGGAATGAGGAAGACTCACCTTCCTGAGTTCAAGTCTAGCCTCAGACACTTACTAGCCATGTGACCCTGAATAAGTCTTTTATTTAAAAGTCCTAACTTTTATTTTAGATATAGCCTTCTTCCCACTGCCCAGAAAATCAATTATAACAAAGAAGAAAAAAGAAAAAGAAGTAAATTAGCAATATTAACCTAGTCTGGTATGTGCATTATTGTGTATATATAGTTCCTTACTCATGCAAAGAAAGCTGGGTAATACATTCTCATACCTTTTCTTTGGGGCCAAGCTTGGTCATTACAATTACAGCGTTCAGTTTCAAATTTTGTTGTGGTTGTTCTATACCCTTACATTGTTGTAGTCCATCTTTTACATTGTTTTCCTCATTCTGTTTACTTTGTATCAGTTTATGTTTGCCTCAGTTTCTTCATCTGTGAAATGAGCAGGAGAAGGAAATGGCAAACCTCTCCAGTGCCCCTGCCAAGAAAACTCAAATGGGGTTACAAAGAGTCTGACGTGACTGAAAAACAACTGGACAACCTTGTAATAAGTGGAGGCTTACATAGGAAGATACCACCTACCATTATTAATAGGTAGCAGAGTTGAGTCTTGAATAGTGGGTATATCATTGTCAAATGCCTGTGAGGGGATAGGCATCTATGTAAATGGAACATTTGAAGTTATGGTAGTGAATAAAATTACCAAAGGAGGGGATGTAGAAAGAGAAAAGATGACAAAGGCAAAAACCAGGGAAACACACACCTTAAGTGTGGTGTCCAAGGCAATTTTAGGAAAGGGTCCAATTTAAGAAATGAAAAGAGCAGCTCGTATCACACTCTTGGCAATGAATACAGGTACAACCAAACTTTTTTTTTCTTATTCCAAACTACTCCCATCTTACTTCAGAGGACATTTATGGGACAATACATGTGGTCTATATTCAGTTGGGCAAAATTCAGTCAAATTTGGACTGGAATTCTACTCCACTAGCTCCCCCAACCCTTCTCTCCAAACTAATAAGTAGTAAACATCAGAATACCACTATTTATGTACGATATAAATTTTCATTCTTTCTCCAGCCTTCTTTCACAATATCTTGCAATGCATGCACTTATATATGTTAAATTCAGCCATTTTAGGAGAATGATAACATCTCAAGACATTTTTGTTCTTGTTTTTCTTTATTTTGCTGTTTTTTTTTCACCGCAAAAGAGAAATTAAAATGAAGAAGAAAGACAATACAAAAATATGGCCATTCAAATATGATCAACTTCTCCACCTAGAGGACCATGATTTTGCATTGAGGCCTGGATTTGGAGGTAAGCAAAAACTTTAGGGCACCCCTATACATAAAATCCAATTTCCTCATCAAGCTTTCCTCAATGTAGCACTAGCACAAATAGAAATGCAAAATTGGAGCAAGAATACAAGATGAAAAACTGGCTCTGAAGTAGATTTTTGTCTTAAATGATGACACTTCACATTTTGTCATAACTCACATCCATATAGCACTTTAGAGTTTATAAAGCATTTTCTCCCCAACAACCCTGAGAGGCAGACAGTACAAGTATCATTGTTCCCATTTTACAGAGAAGAAAGCAAAGATACTAAGAATTTCTGTCTTGCATAATTCCATCTTAAATTGAAAAATAAATTCTCAGCCTTTTACTATGCTTTGTCTATAGATAAGACCATATTACTCCTCAAGATGAAATTGCAATGTGAGATAAAATTGGCAATGAGTATAGAATATTAAAAAATTAATATGACAAAATCCTACTTTCTGCTTTATTGTGTTGTTCAGATGACCCTGTATTCTCCAGAATTAAAGCCAGCAGCATATAAGCTCCCCCAGGCCCTCCTGTGCTGGAAGAGCTTTGAGTACAGGCCTGCCTGGGGTTTGTGTGAGCCATTTTTGTGTACAGCAAAACACTTGGGAGAACTATAAAAGTATGAAACATAGTGAAAGCTCACCAATGCAAAGTTAAATGAAGCATAGTTGTAAAAAATTCTAAGTGAAACTAATTTTAAAAAATTTTTCAGGCTTGCTATTGAACCAGTGATGACCAAGTGTGAAGGAGGAAGCACTGCTTTATTTTCAGTTGGAAAGCTTATTATACACACACACACATACACACACACACACACACTTAAGTATACATATATATTTCAATATTGATGCATCTTCAGTCACTTTCACATGTATCTCATAATCCTTGTCATGATTCTTAAGCCTTTTAGATATTTTTAAAACTTTTGCAAAGTAATTTGATGTTAAGGACTATAATTTGAGTTACTTTCCTTTTTGTGAAATTTTTTTTTCGAATTACATGTAAAAACAATTTTTAGCATTCATTTTTTTAAATTTTGAGTTCTAAATTCTCTTCCTCTCTTTCCCCTCCTTGAGAAAGCAGCAATTTGATAAAGCTATACATGTGCGTTATGCAAAACATTTCCATATTAGCCATGTTGCAAACAAAAACACAGACCAAAAAAAAAAAACCAAGAGAAATGAAAAAAAGTTTTAAAAAGTATGATTCAATCAGCATTCAGATTCCATCAGCTCTTTCTCTGGAGGCAGATAGCATTTTTCATCATAAGTCCTTCAGAATTGTTTTGGATTGCTGAGAATAACTAAGTCAGTCTTAGTTGATCATTATACAATATTGCCGTAACTGTGTACAATGTTCTCTGGTTCTGCTCACTCCACTTTCCAAGTTTTTCTGAAAGCATCTTGCTCATCATTTCTTGTAGCACAATAGTATTCCATCACAACCATATGCCACAACTTGTTCAACCATTTCCTAATTGATGGGCATCCTCTTAATTTCTTTGCCACCACAAAAAGAGCTGCCATAAATATTTTCATACACATATGGGTACTTTTTCTTTTTTTAATCTCTTGGTATATAGACTTAATAGTGGTATTGCTGAATCAAAGGGAATTTGATTAACTTTCAAAGTTTTGTAACTTAAAATAAACATCTACTTTGGTTTTGTTATGAAGTTAATTTTTCTAGGTTGAAAACACTCAGCCTAGCTAAGTTTAGATAGGTCCATTGCTATCAGATAATGATTTGGAGAGGAAGATGGAGAAGAAAAGGGAATAAGCATTTATTAGACACCTACTATGTGCCAGGCCCTGTGGTAAACACTTTACTAATATTATCTCACGTAATCCTTACAACAACCCTACGGTCACAACACCTATAGGTGCTTTTTATTATCCCCTTCTATTATCCCCATTGTTATCCCCTTTTACAGTCAAGAAGACTGAGTCAGGAGTTAAATAACTTGCCCAGGGTCAACCCAACTAACAAGTATCTGCAGCTGGATTTGAAATTAGGTCATCCTGACACAAAGTTCAATGCTCTGCCCACAGTTATAACTAACTGCCTCTAAAGCAAGTTACTAATCAGTCTACTAAAACACAGAAGGGCTGGAATTTGCATCAGTAGCACCTATACCAATGAATTCACAAATCCTTGAACTTTGTGGCTAGAGCCTTTACTTGTAGGATAATCGTTTGTCAAATGCCATTGCTGCCCACAGACTGTCTTTTTCTCTCTTTAGCAGTCTGATGAAACCTGTATACACCTTCAAAGAATAATGTCTTTTAATGTATAAAACAATATGTAGGGTTAGAAAGGAAACAGTTATCAAAATATTTAAAAAGCAAGTTCAAGGACTCTAGGTTAAGAACTCCTGCTTTAATTTAAAGGCACCCACCTATTTTCAGTACCATGTAGAACACTCTTTTTTTGTTTTGCTCTGTGCATTAAAATGTTCCTTTTCTGATGTTTGAATACAATTTTTTTAAAAGGACCTCCTATCTGTGATAAATGAGAGATAAACCCTGACTAAAGACAAAGATATGAAATATATGACCTCTCAAAGTCTCTTCTCTCTCTATGATTAAGTGAACATGCTCGCACATTGAGAGGGAAATATGATCTTTTTTCTTTTTTACAAGAGCCCAATGAAGACATAGAACCAGCTGGTAAAATAAATCCAGGTCCCCCACTTCATTTTTCAGATTCCCTGAGAGAGGGAGGCACCCATCATACTTGCTTCTGATCCACTCACACTCCCAGACTTCCTGAACTTTTAACTGCTATTTTAATGTTGTTTGGAAACATGAGTTTAAGGGATGTGGGAGAAAGGGTTTTCCTGCAATTAAACAAGCACTGCTGCATCCGTAATCATAATCATGGGGCCTGTGGGAGGGAGGAAGCTTATAACCTTTCAGTAAAGCTGTTGTCATGGTTACAGTTTTAGGCCAGTAAAGGATAGCAAGCAGATGGGCACAGTATAGGATGCATTTGCTCATATGCTTTTGCACATAATCCATTCAGTGTAGTTCTATGGAAAGAATGCTAGGTTTATCGTCAAAGGACTTGGATTTGTTTACTGGCTCTGTTACTTATTATCTCTATGACCTTGGAGAAGTCACTTCCCCTCTCTGGACTTCAATTTCCTCATCTGTAAAGTGAGGAACCTGGACTAGACAACCTCTGAAGTTCCTTCCAGCTCTAAATCTATAATCTTAAATCCAGTTATGGGTGGGTATGATGAAAAGTATGCCTGCAATCACTAAGTTACATTTAAAACGTTTCTGAGATGCTACATGGGCCCTAGATTCTCAACTTTATTTTATTAGCTACACAAAATTAGAGCATAACTAGATAGAAGGTTTTTTGTTTTATTTTGGTTTGGCTTGGTTTGTGTTTTTTTCTTGTCTTTTTTTATTTTTGCTTTTTTACTTTTCTGGAGCCCTGATGCAATCTTAATTCAAGATCCTCAAACCCTTTAAATTGAGCAATCAGTAGAAATTGCAAAGAAGCAGATTTCAGCTTCCTATCAATGGGTAGCCAGGTGGTGTGATCATAAAACTCTGGACTTGGAGTCAGGAAGACCTGAGTTCAAATGTGACCTGAGACACTTAATAGCTGTGTGACTTTGTACAAGTCACTTAATTTCTGTCTACCTCAGTTTCCTCAATTTAAAGTGAGGATAATAATAGCAACTACCTCCCAGGGTTAAGATAACATGAGACAACATTTACAAAGTACCTGGCACATAGTAGGTGCTTAATAAATGTCAGTTAATTTTTTTAAAAGAATCTCTAGCATTTAGAGAGATCTCAAAATGGAAGAGGTTGTCTCAGGAGACAGTGGAGTTTACCCTCACTGATATCTTCGAGCAAAGGCCAGAAGACCATATGCCAAGCATTTTTATAAAGGGGATTCTTATTCAAGTGTGAGTTGGACTAGATGGCCTCTAAGGTCCTTTCCAACTCAGAAATTTTATAAGCAGTTATGTTAGGATCATAACGTGAGACCTGGAAGGGACTTTAGTAACCATCTCATCCATCTGCCTCCTATCTCTCGAAGGAAACTACGTGATAGAGAAGGTAAGTGACTGAAAAGTTTCAGCTAGCAAGTCAGAGCCAGGTCCTCTGGTTCCCAATCCCTTTTCAATACATTATGTTGCCTCTCTGAATTGTAGCTAGATTTTTTTTTGAAACTGGATCTCCCTGGGTTACTCAGGTTAGACATGCAGCAGCTCTTCGAAGACAGGAATGATCCTACTACTGCTTAGCATGGTTCAGACTGAGCCTATTTGACCAAGAATATGCTGGAGTCAGTACAGGCTAGAGCTGATTGTTAAATTTTCAGTGTGAACATTTACATCTCAGAAATCAGCAAACTCTACAACTTCAGGTTTGATTTATCATTCTGCTGATTGTTTCAAGAAAGTGGTGGAGAAAATTTTAATAATGCAGATTAAATTTAAATGTGCCATTCATACTCTTCTTTCCCCTTAGAGCCAGTTGTTTCATATTTATTAGCACACAACTAGGTTCCACCATCCTTAGCCCAGTGATCCTCTCTTCTCAGGGGCTCACAATACTGCCACCAGACTTATTTCAGACACCTGATCAGTTAAGCCCACTGCAGCTCAGAAATCCCAAGCTTGAGCAAGCCACCACCATTCGTCAACCCAACAGCAGGGATTGTAGGCCTGTGCTAACATTCCCCACAGAAACAATTCATTTTTTTCACTTGGAAATAGATAGATTTTTCTTTTACATTTGTTGTCTTTATCATCCTCCAAAGGACGATAGGATAAGAAAGCTTCCCCTTCCCATACTTTCACACACACACACACACACACATTTCTCTTTCAAGAGCTACCATTGCCAAAGAATTATTCAGAATTTCATTTAGCAGCTTAGTCTCCACTAATCTCTTCAAAATCTCCCTAAAATTCCCTTTTCTTTAGTATGAGCTTCTTGAGAACAAGGACTGTTTTGGAGGTTTCTTGATATGTTGTTGTTTCTTTGTATCTCCAGAGTTTAGCAACAGACCGAGGCTTAACAAATGCTAATTGACGATCGACTAATAGGAAGGAGTGAGGATAAAAATGGAGGCCTGAGTTTTGGTCCTTCTTCACCACCAGAGGGCTCTCATCACATGAGCAATAGTAGGAGAGGAAACCAATAAACAGGACAGAACCTTTCCTATCATTCTTCAGTGAGTTTTTTGTACTGTTACAGAGAAGTTCCATGCCTTGATCAGGTTTAGCATCTGTCAAAAATCCTGTAGGAAGGGGCTGTTTATATTCAAATGCAACAAAGAACAGTAGTGACGTTAACATTTATGTAACTCTTTCCATACATTATCTCATTTGAGTATTACAACAGCCCTGATCCTGGGCAAGTCACTTAGCCCATTTCCTCATATGTAAAATGAGCTGGAGAAGGAAATGGCAAACCATTTCAGTATTTTTGCCAGGAAAACCCCAAATGGAGTCACAAAGTCAGATATGACTGAAAAATAACTGAACTGACAACGAAAAGGTTAGTGCCACAGGTATTATTATTCTTGATACACAAATGAGGAAACGGAGCCTCTGAGAATTTTCACGACTTTCTTGTGGTCCTATGCCAAGTAAGTATGAGAGTCAGGATTTGGACCCAGGTCTTCTAAATTCCAAGACAAGCGTACTCTACATGGCTTCTGCAACAATTATAATATCTACACTGTCATATGAATTTGGACTATGACAGCATGCAGTCCAGATTATTAAGACCTAAACCTCCACTTGTTTCTTAAAGAAGATTTTTAGTTGCCTCCATATTACTAAAATTTTTCAAATCTTTCCATCCCACTTTGCCTAATTTGGGTATCTTCAGGAATTTGTCTAAATGGCATCCTGAAGTATATGCATATGTATCTGTGTTTGAATGCAGCTAATTAGTCAATGTAGCATATTATTCTGGAGGAGGTAAGAAAGTTTTCTTACGACTAATTGTGGGCTGTCCCTTTATAATGATCAAATGGCCAGAACATTCAATGAACTCAGTCCTAAGACTTGTAGTCTCAGTAAAAATATTTAAAGAAAAGAGAGTACCAAATAGAGAATCAGAAGACCTCAGTTTGAATTGTGACTCTGGTACTTACTACTAGTGTGACCTTGAATAAGTCAGAACTTCTTTGAACCTCAGTTTCCTAATATGTAAAATAAAGAGTTTGCTGCACAAGCTGGGTTTGGAATCAGAAAACCTAAGTTTAAATTCCCTATTGATAACCTGTGAGACCAAAGGAAACTTTGATCCTTGGGTCTCATTTTCCTCAACTGTAAAAATAAGGGGTTGGACTAGAAAATCTAGTTTGCCCCAACTCTAAACCTGTGTTACTACAAAAGAGTCAGACTAAATGACCTTCTAAAGTTTATTCCAGCTAGGGAAGTGCTGATTAATATTTAACAACTGGCTGGAAGGGGAGAGGGGACAGGAGGAGGGGAATTATGAACCACACACTTTTAAATGTGTATTATTAACATTTCCTCCATCACTTTCTTACCTCTAGACCAAATAACAAATTAAGCTCTACTTTTTAGCATTTGCCAGTTTCTGAGCTATCAGTGCTCACAGGGAAAATTTAACAACCAGCTCCTCAGTATAATCTAGCTTCAATGTACCCAGCACTAAACCTATGATCAATTTCTAAAGTTCTATATAGCTCTTGATCCAGTGATCATGTGATCCATTGATCTAGTGTCCCCACACAGTAAGACTTGGTGCTTTGCTGTGTCTTCTACAGATCAGAAAAAACTCCTTTACCTGAACATATGCTTGGATGCAAGCAAATCTGCTTACAGGAGACAAAAGCAATTTACAATTCATTTTCTCTTCCTTTGTATATTAACCTATATGCATGTACACACTCCTTTCTTCTTGAGCTAGGTTAGCACTTCTCTCATCTTAATGTGTTTTCCTAATTAGCTTTAACATTAAAACCAGCTGTTCCTGGGGTGGTTTTTACTTTTATAAAGCATTAGAAGATTAATTGGCTCATTATGTAGAAACATTAGGATGTAAATTTAGGGGGAGCTTTTTATTTAACTCGGGTTATAAATTGCATCTCGTTTACTTTATTTATGTTTTCCCTTTTCTTCTCGTCTCCCATAACTAAGGACTTTTTTTTAACTAGTCCTATGAATGTGAGATTTATTTCCTTTGCTTCTTTGAATTGAAATCAATTATATCATATGGAGCTTCTGGAAGCTGGGTCCTTGCAATTAAAAGCACCAGCAATAATAGCAGGGACTTCTGTGATGCTCCCAACTCATATCTTTTCTCCCAGACCCTTCATTGTTATTCGGTCATTTTGATTGTGTGTAACTCTTTGTGATCCCATTTGGGGTTTTCTTGGCAAACATACTAGAGTGGTTTGCCATTTTCTTCTTCAGCTCATTTTACAGATGAGGAAACTGAGGCAAGCTGGGTGAAGTGACTTGCTTAGGGTCACACAGCTACTAAGCATCTGAGGGCAGATTTTAACTCAGGTCTTCCTGATCCCAGGCTCCACACTTTATCTACTGCTCCAACTAGCTGCCCTTGCTCCCAATTTCCCTTTCCATTGCAAGTATCTCTATTCTTTTCAGTCACCGTGGTTCATAACCTTGGAGTTATTCTCAATTCCTTACTCTCCGTTTCCCTAATATTCAGTAAGTTGCCAAGTTGCATCAATTCTACCTCTACAATACCTATTAAATCTGAACCCTCTTTCCGTCTATGCTACAACCATCCTAGTTCAGCTATCCTTCCCCTCATTCCTGGACTCTTGCAATAGCCTCCCATTTTGTTTCCCTGCCTCTATTGTCTACTGTCTCCAGTCCATCCTCCATACAGTTACCAAATGGAGATCATAAAGCACAAATCTGAATATATCACGTTACTGCTCCAGTGACTCCTCTTACATCTAAGATGAAATACAAGTATCTCTGTTTAGCTACAGTCTACCTTTACAAGCTAATTATATACTACTCCTCTCTGTCACTTTTTTCCCAACAAAATCAGTCTACCAGATGTTCGCTGGGAATAAAATTCCATATCTCATGTCCCCATGCCCTCCCTTCCTCTGCATCATAAATTCCTAACTTTTTTCAAGACTCAGCTCAAGTGCTATCCCCTGTCCTACTCTTCCCATTGCTAATGCCATCCTTCTAGCCCCCCAAACTGCTTTGTATTTACTTTGTGTCTTTCGCATTTATAATTCTTTCATTGCATTGCAGGGGCGCCAGTACCAGTGGGTATAGATGTCCAGATTGAAAGTATTGATAGCATTTCAGAGGTTGACATGGTAAGTATCATGATTTGATAGGAATTCTTTCACAGAAAAGATGAATACAGGATAACATTCAAGTCACTGATATAGAAAACATTCATTTAAAACTTTTTTAATGTTCTTGCACATATTTTTCACATTCCTTATAAGATTGACCTGCCTTTATACTGTCATCCTTCTTCTTATCCACTAGCATCACAATTCCTTCCCTACACCCCTTCCTTTCCCCCCCCCATTCATTCAAATGGATCATAAGATCATAGCTTAGTGCAGAAATTTTAGAAATCAGGCAGTCTAACCCTTTCATTTTATGAATGTAAGAACAAAGCCCCTGAAGGTATTAGAAAGGTATTTAATTGGTGCTAGTCAAGACTAGAGTTAAGATCTCCCTAGGATCTCCAGACTCCCAGTCTAGTTCTTGCGTGTGTGTGTGCGCGCGTGCGCGTGTGTGTGTGTGTATGCTTTGTTTTTCATTATTATCCCATCCTGTTATCTTAGTTGTACTATTTCAGCTGGTTTATAATGATTTAAGTAACATTTTCTACTAGAGAACAAAAGTAGGAACAATGAAAGACAGTTATGTGAGACAGATTTCAGCTTGATATGAAGAATTGTCTAACAGAGTTCTCCAAAAATAGAATGGGCTTCTCTAAAGGTAGTGATCTCTTCATCATTAGAGGTGTTCAAACAGGAGCTGGATCACCATTTACTAGGCTTACTGTAAAAGAGAATTCAAGTGTTAGATAATGATTATTTCAGATGACTCTTACAATTCTGAAGTTCCAAGATTCAAAATTCTTCTTACTTTTTTTGTTTTTTATTTTATTTATTCTGGTTCTAATGATCTAGTTTAATGATCACAATCCTTAGCTACATCTTTTATTGAGCTGCCATATCAACCTTTTGTCTAATTTTCTCAGTGTTTTATAGGAGCCATGCAAGTTTATTGAACTGGGGTGAGGAGAGGGTACCATCGGAACTGGGTTTTAGGTTGATTGATTTGACAGCTAAGTCAAGGACAGATTGGAGTGAGGAGAGACAATACAGAGAGACAAACTAGAATTTTATAGTGTAGTCCAGTCATGAGGGCCTATACCAGGGTAGCTGCAATGGAGTCAGAGGAGAAAAGGGGATGTACACGAGTAATGTAGAAAATTATACAAAAGAAGTAGAAATGACAGGACTTGACAACTAATTGGATAAGGAGAGTGAAGAGTAGAGGATAACTACTAGATTTGGGACCTGAGTTACTGGAAAGAAGGAAGAAAACAAGCATTTATTAAGCACCTACTATATGCCAAGCACTGTGCTAAACACTTCACAAATACTATCTCATTTGATCTTCACAACAACCTCGGGAGGTGGGTATTATTGTTATCCCCCTTTTACAATTGAGAAACTAAGGTGGGGGGGGTAAGAGTTTCGCCCAAGGTCACACATCGAGTAAGTGTGTGAAGCTAGATTTGAACTCAGGTCTTCCTAACTCCAAGCCTAGCTCTCTATCCACTGTGTCTCCACTGCCAAAGTAGTGCTCTTGACAGTAATAGTGAAATTAGGAAGAGAAAAGGGTTTGGGGTGAGGGGTGTGATGAGTTCGGTTTTGGACATGCCAAGTTAAAGATGTCTATGGGGTATCCAGGTCAAAATGTGTAACAGGCAGTTGGAGATGTAATACTAGAGGTCAGAAGAGAAGTTGGGGCTGGAAACCTCAAATGTTCATATGGACTCTTCATGCTGGACCTGTGGTAGAACATTCTGAGCTCATATTGGTCAGACAACTATAACTTGATTCCAACACAGTAATGTTATTTTGGTTCTCCTTGAGAATGAAGGACAGCAACCACCCAGGTTGAACAAGTAGAACTGGGAATATCTGCGTATGTATACTTGCATATTAATTATGTACATTATTACTATACTAATTATATATATATTATAAAACATAAAAATAGACAGTTTTGTTGTTCAGTCATTTTTCAGTTATGTCCAGCTCTTTGTGACCCCATTTGGGTTTTTCTTGGCAAAGAAACTAGAGTGATTTGCCATTTCCTTCTCCAGCCCATTTTACAAATGAGGAAACTGAGGCAAACAGGGTTAAGTGACTTGCCTAGGTGTAGTAGGAAGGCCGAATTTATGATCTCAAAAAGGATTATATATATATATATATCTGAATGGTTCAAAATCGCAAGGTATATAGAATTCTCTAAGCAGAAGGCATCAAAAAATTTATTCAGGGCCCACAGCCACAAATTAGCGAACCAGCCTCCCTATTCTGACATCGTGATCACAAGCCTCCAGGCCCAGTAGGCCCGCCTCACAAGAGTAACCAGGAGGCCACAGAAAAATAAGATGGCATAAATCATATTCACTGGCCTCAAGCCCTCCCTCCAACTCCTGGGTCCACACACAGGTCGGCTCTGTTTTGGCTTCAGCTGTAGTTTCTCGCCTCTCCTCCAAGCCAAGCCTCTGGCGTTCTCAAGCTCTGCCTCAACGACCAGAGACCAGAGACCAGAGACCCGAGTTGGCCCCTCTTAAGTCATTAATCTATGCCCACACAGGTTTCACACTTGATAGGGCTTTGGGCCTGGGGCTTAGCACTTAACAGGTGAAAGTACTTTCAAGGTATACAAAAGCCAAACTCCTCAAGGGCACCCCTTAAACTAAGTACTAAGGAGCCCATTTTGCATTACTGACACACTAGGAAATGTCTGAAACTGGATTTGAACTCAGGAAGATGAGTCTTCCTGTATGCAGGCCCAGCACCCTATCCACTAGGCCACCAACTGCCTCAAATAGACAGTAAAAAGTGTGAAAAAAAAGATAAAATAACATTTAATCTTAGAGTAGATAAGAAGCCATTGGAGTTTGTTGAGTGAGGGAGTAACACTATTCAGCCTTCAATTCAGGAAAATCACTTTGTCCTCTTTGAAGAGGATCAATTGGAGGAGGGAGAGAGAAGGCAGGATCACAAATTAGGAAGATTTTGAAATAGTCCAGGAAAGAAGAGAGAAACTCAAATAGAATGGTGGCTGTGTAAATAAAGAGAAGGGTGGAAAAAAAAGAGATGGCATAGAGATTTGAAACTAATTGGATGTGTATGTAGTAAGCTAGAGGGAATATTTTTGCCAGCTATTTCAAGTGCCAGGGTTGAGATTAGATTATAATTATCCTGAGGGGTTAACACCCAGAGGCCAGTGGTAGGAAGGGTGGAGATTAGGGTAGTGTTAAGCAATAGTAACTGAGGAGTGATATAATTGTGTTGGAGACATGACTAAGATGGACTTTTGCACAGAGCAGGGCTGTCCGAAAGGTAGCCCACAGTTCGATTTATGCGGCCCACCTGTAAGCATAGAAATTTACATGTATGCTTTAGTAAACGAAGCCCAGCTACCACAGAGCTCTCACTAAAATGGCAAATCAAAATATATTGTCTATCGTTTCAATAAAAACCTAAAGTTGGACAGCCCTGGCATAGAGGGTGTCATGCAATGCATCTTCCCACACTCCAATTGACTGATCACACACCCATGAGAGGCCCCCACTTTGAGGATAACTGACATAGAGTACTTGGATTTTTATTTTTTCCCTACTACTATTCTATTAATTTGATAAAAATCCCTTCATAGCTTTCTATGGTCCATTTTGCACCTCTTAGTCCATGCTTCTTATTAAAGGAGTATTCTGGGCTGTTTATAAATTTTAATTTCTACTTCATTTCCTTTTTTTTTCTTTTCCCCATCCAATTCAATTCACATTTAAATGCCTAGTATTCACAAAGGCACTCTTCTAGATTTAAAAAGGTAAGTGCTTAGCACAGTGCCAGCATTACATAAAAAGTGCACCATATATATCATTATTATATATAACAGTCCTTGCCTCCAAGGAACTTTCGATTTCATAGGGAAGAATAATTATGTATAATATAATAACTATACATAAATTAAATACAGAAATATAAATTACATATAAATAAATACAGCTTAGAAAGAGCTTAAAATGCAGCTAGAATAAGCTAAACATAAAAAGTGCCATAAGAAATTTGAGGAAGAGTTTTGCTAGTATGGAAGATGGAAGAACCAGAGCAAAAACAATTATAGGGGATGAGTGGGCAACAAGAAGTAGTCTAGTTGGACTGAAACATAGAGGGCATGAAGTTGAGGAAAGTAAAATAAGAGTGGAAGGATATGTTGGAGTCAGATGAGAGAGGGATAGAGTTAAGAGTTTACATTTTATCCTATAAGTCACTGAAGGTTTTTGAGCAGAGGAGTGAGATGGTCAAGCCTGTGCATTTGGAAGATTATTTGGCAGCTCTGTGACAGATGGACTGAAGGCAGGGAGATATGTTAAAATGCAATTAGGATCAAACGAGATAACATGTGTAAAGCACATGTAGCAGGCACTATATAAATGCTTATTCAGTTCCCCTCCCCTTCCCCTATTACCATAATCTAGGTAAGAGGTAATGAATCTCTGAACTAAGGTGGTACTGGTGGAATTACAAAACAGCCAAATGAAAGGAACGTTGGAGAGTTAGTTTAGCTAGGACTTAGAAATCCAACAACTGGTGAAGGCAGGTGAGAGAGTGAAGAATCAAAGATGACTCTGAGATTCTGAGACTCTACAACTGAACAGATTCATGATGGTGCTATCAACATGTAGCCCCTCCTATAGACTTCCACAGACCAATGGGGTGGCTCTCTGGAAGAGGAAGTGTGTATTGCCAAGGCAATATGCACAGTGGTTGCTATCGCTATGAATATGCTGGCTTGGTTCTGAATCGCAAAATATAACTGACTCCCACAAACAAACACCCACAAATCCTCGCTGACTCCTTGCCTGCTTCCACTCTCTCAGTTCTAACTGCTCTGAGCATTTCCTGCTCCATCCTTCCAGTTTCATTCATTCAGCAAGCTCCTCCCACCACATGTGATTTAGGCTTCCTGTGACATAAGCAGGTCACATGGGCTCATCAATGGATGGGGAAGATCTTCAAATTAAGCAAAAATACATTATCAATACAGTGTCTAGGATTTAGTAAAGAACAGATGAGCTCTTGAGCAGCAGAAAACTTGGGGTACATAAGGCTGGTAGGGCCTACTCAAATCAGGAAACAGAATAGAAACTATTTAATGGAGCAAAAAACAATCAGGCTCTCCCTGCCATGGCCAGTGCCATCATCCTCAGCAGGCAGTAGGACTGCTGCAAGTCATTTGGAGAAAGGACCCTAACTGGACTAGCTTATAGGCTGTGAAGCACAGCAGCCAAGGGTAGCATCTTTCTCCTTTCTGTATAAAAAGACCTAGAAAAACATAGCTAGGTTCTATTTGCTACTCACTATGGCTGGTGGTATTCTGTAAGTCTGACTCTCTTTTTATACATCTGCCAATTGTCTGTAGGCATGTCCTTACTTGAGATCAGAATGTGCATTCTTGAAGGACAACTCAAGGAGTTTAAAAATTTCACTGACTTTGCTAGGACTCTGCAGTTTTAGTATTGGAAGTTAAGACCTCCCTGAAGGTTAACGAGTCACGGTTTAGTTTTATGAATAATCCTGTAACTCTCCCAAGCAAAAACCTAAAACATGAACTCTAGGCTCACTTAGATTTCCCCCTGGGAGAATGAGCCATTGCAGCAAGGTGCCAGGAAGGGTATATAAGGGCAGATCCCTGAGGCTAAGCTCCCCTGGATTGTGGTGACAAGTGAGGGACTGACAGACCCATGTGATCCATAGCGTTGAAGAAAGAAATAGGGAAGTTAGGATGTTGTGCAGGTTTGGGGCATAAGATGTGTTTATATTTTGAGAAGGGAGGGGGCGGGGGTGGAGGTAGCATTGGACAAGGAGACAGCTTTTTTTTTTTAAATAAGAAACTGAATAATAAGGCCAAGTCCCAGCCAGGCACTATTACCAATAGATAATAAAGAAGTAATAACTGATTCAAGGAAAAATAATGATAGAATGTGCAGCTAAGTTGGAAAGAGAAGTTAAATGCATGTCTCCAGTTGAATGTTCCATTGGCACCTCAAACCCTCAATACCTCAGGGATCCGTGACTTTATCACTGTGAGCACTTGCTCCTCTGACAGAGATTATAACCCCTTTATTCCTTGTGAGATAATCTTTTTGAGTTGCTGTGGTTAAAGTAAAAAATAAATCACCCCAAAGTCAACCTAGTAACAAGCCTCTCTGAATTTAGCAAGGGTGGTCCTCAAAGAACAAAGGATAGACAATTTTTATCATGAAAAAGTGCTCATGTCCCAGTTATGTTTATTAATTCTAGGTGACTTTTCTGTCTTGGGAGGTATACAGTGGTCTCTGTTCCATCTTAAGCCGGATGCTACGTGATGCAATAGATAGAAAGCTGATCCAGGAGTCAGGAAAACATGAGTTGGAATCCCAGCTAAGACGCTTATTAGTTGTGTGTGACCCTGGGTAGATCACTTAAACTCTCAACCTCAGTATTCTCATCTGTAAAATGAGGATAATAAAACCACCAGGGTTAGAGTAAGGTTAAACAAGATATTTATAAGGCTCTTTGAAAACCTTAAAATGCTAGCCATTATTGTTATTAATCATTCTTATAGCTATGCCCCCATTTTCACAGCCTCTGAGGTTTTTCTGCATATCA
The DNA here is from genome assembly GCA_028646595.1 of Phalanger gymnotis. NCBI lineage: Eukaryota > Metazoa > Chordata > Mammalia > Diprotodontia > Phalangeridae > Phalanger > Phalanger gymnotis. The sequence goes on along the minus strand of CM053622.1, from coordinate 473,373,382 downwards.
TTGGGCCCTACGGAAAGGGTTCTAGGTAGAAGGCGAAGATGTCCTCCAAGACTAGCATTGCTCAACTCTAAGCCTCTGTAGTTTGGGACTACACACAGTGCCTACAGAAATAGTCTGTCCTAGGTCCAGCAACAGAGCAGTTGGCAGAAAGAGAAGCTATTTACATTGGCTATTACAACATTGGTCTGAAAGGATGGAGAATGAATATTGAATGGTCAGCATTTCATTTTTGGTAAGTTTAAAATGAGAAGTAGGTGTTAATTACAATGAAATGAGCTTAGGATGTGTTACAGTGGCGATAGAGTGATATTGCTAATAAGGAAATAAAGAATCGTGGAAATTTATAGGAATTATAAGACACCTCATACAAGGTGTTCATCTAGTCTAATGATCTCATTTTTCGTTTAAAGAAAAGGAGGGCCAGAGAGGACAAGTGACTCCTTCAGGGCAACACAGTTAATTAATGTCAGAACTCAGACAGAAGTCTGGGGTTTGAAATTTGAAATTCTAAAAATTTGAATTGTAGAGTCATCTTCTCACCTCCCCACTGCTATGGCTAATCATGCTGAGAAACTTCCTTGTATTCAATTAAATTCAATTCAACAAGCATTTACTAAGTACTTATTATGTGTTACTCACTGTTCTTGGCAGGAGACAAAATCTTGGCCCTCAAGGAATTACCTTTCTAATAAAGGGGAAGGAGAAAGAATAAACATGTGTCAGGCATTGTGCTAAGGGCTTTACAAATATTATTTCATTTAAATCTCACAACAGTCCTGGGGGGTAGGTGCTGATATTATCCCCATTTTATAATTGAGAAAACTGGGTGCATTGGCAATCAAGTTGGGCTTTTAGCACTTATTCAACCAAGTGCCCTTGAAGAGTTTGGCCTTTGTTTCCTTGATTAAATTAGGAGTCCTGGATGACCTCCTTGCCTCAAGGGAAAGCCTAGTTTACATGGGTTTGAGTGACATGTTTGTGACATCAAAGGCTTTTAGACCATGTGGGTTTAAGTCGAATTTTTGTGACGCTTTTAGGTCATGTGGGTTAGTCACATGTGTGACTCACCTTTGACCCTGAACAAGATATATAAACCCAGAGGTTGGCTTTCTCCTTTGGAGCTCTGAGCCACAGCAGGAGTGGCATGTGACTCTGGGCCAGCCGTTGTTATGAGCTACCCAGCTTTGGAGAAAACTCAGATGTTGATGCTTCTCTGGTGATTGTATATTGTGATTTTGTCAGACAGGAATCTGTCTGTTGATTTGTGTTTATTTGCTCTGTTTGTATTTGCTCTGAAGCTCAGGGTCCTGGCTTTTCCCCCTGAGCTGAGGGAAAGATATTTGTATGTTGGATTAAAGCAAGATTGTTAACCCCTTAACACTGCTTTCCTCAGTAAAGCAGATCAAAAGAACCTGTGTTGGCAGCTTTCTGTGTGATGGTTGTTGGTGGGTCTTACACCCCTTCAGCAGCTGCTAGCAGATTGTTGCAACACTGGGGCATAGATTAAGCCCAAAGTCACACTGCTAATAAGGGTTAGAAGCCAGATTTGAACTCAGGTCTTCCTGACTCCAAGCCTGGTACTGTATCCACTGCAGCACCTAGCTATCCCAATGGTACCACCTAGCAGTCTACTAGACTAGAAATATATAGATTCTTTAGGAGCAGGATCAATATTAAGTTGACTTAACTGTTTTGATTTAGGTGTCACATTGCCTAGGGAACAAAAGCTTAGTCAAAGTGATCACTAAAATTCATGCAGTCTCTTGTATGTAGTTTTTTATGCTCACACTTAATAAGGCACCATACATGCTTACTAAATACACTAAGGTGAAAGCACTATCTAATTCAGTAAAGTGAAAAAAGTGATAATAATTTATGGATGATGACATCCCCTAGAATTTTTCCTAGTCCAATCAAATTAGCATTTGCTAAGCACCTACTATAGAAACTGTATTAGGCTCAGGGTATAAAAAGACAAAAGAAAAAAAAATCCTCTGGTGGGTATTGAAAGACTCCTTCCTATCGTTAGAATCTTTCTACACTTTAATCACTGCCGTATCCTCTTTGATCAAGTAACATTTGCTTCCTTGCTGTTCTTCAAACAAGACACTCTATCCTTTGGCTCCTGGTACTTTTCATGGCTGTCCCCATCCCCGGAATCCTCTCCCTTCTCCACTCTGCCTACTGACTTCCCTGACTTCCTTTAAGCCCCAACTAAAATCCTATCTTCTATAGGAACATTATCCCAAGCTTTCTTAATTCTAATACCTTCCCTCTCTTAATTATTTCCTGTTTATTTAGTATCGTTTGTATATATCCAGCTTGTTTGCATATTATTTATTTGCCTGTTGTATCACTCATTAGATTGTGAGTCCCTTGATGTTAGGAACTGGCATTTGCCTCTTTTTGTATCTTTTTTGTATTTTGTATCTTTTTTGTATCTAGTGGATGCCTAATAAATACTTATTGACTGTTTGACTAAAACTATTCCTATCCTTTAGAGTTTACATTAAACTGGGAGGATACAACCTATGAAGAGAAGTATGTCCATTATAATTATATATGATAATTATAATTTAAGGAAGGGAGAATATTAAGTATTAAGAGAGATTAGGAAATGGTTCCCATAGGAGATGAGACATGCATAAGTTGAGTCTAGAAGAAACCTAGGAATTCCAAGATTTGGCAGAGATGAAGAGCAAATGCATTCTAGAAATGGCAGGCAAATAGAGAGGGGACAGCCTATTCAAAAGTATGAAAATGGGAGATGGGATGCTAAATTGTCCGGAACAATGAAAGCAATATGCCTGGAAAGATAGATTGTGGAGGTCTTTACTAATCTGGGGTTATTGTCTCTGAAAGTCATTCAACTGGCATTTATGGCACTATGCCGAGCACAGGGAAAGAAAGGCAAAAGACAGTCCTTATTCTCAAGAAGCATGCAGTCTAATTTGAGAGCCAACATGCAAACAACTCTAAAAACAAGCTGTGCACAGGGTAAATTGGAAACAATCAACAGAGGGGAGGCACCTGTTTGCCTCAGTTTCCTCATCAGTAAAATGACCTGGAGACGAAAATGGCAGAGCACTCCAATATCTCTACTAAGAGAACCCCACAGAGAGTCAGACTGACTGAAACAACTCAACAACAACAAATGTGCCAAGCACTGTGCTAAGAGCTTTACAATTATTATCTCATTTCATCTTCACACCAACCCTGGGATATAGATGCTATTACTATTCTCATTTTGCAAGTGAGGAAACTGAGGTAAATGGAGGTTTAATGACTTCCCTAGGGTTACACGGCTCTTCCTGATTCCAGGTCTCGTGCTCTAGGTACTGTACCACCTAACTGCCTCAAGAAGACTGGAAAGATGCCAAAGAGATCACACAAGTGGGAAAGGGACCTGTATGTACAGAAATATTTATAGCAGCTCTTTTTGTGGCATCATAGAATTGGAAATCAAGGGGATTCCTATCAATTGGGGAATGGCAGAACAAGTTGTGGTATATGAATGTAATGGAACACTATTGTGCTATAAGAAATGGGGAATATATAGACTTCATAATAACCTGGAAAGACCTACATTATATGATGCTGAGTGAGAGGAGCAGAACCAGGAGAACATTGTACACAATCACAGACATATTGATTCTGTGATGACTAACTTTGATAGAGTTGGCTCTCCTCAGCAATACAAGGCTCAAAGACAGCTCCAAAGGACTCGTGATGGAGAGAGCTGACTACATCCAGAGAAAGAACTGTGGAGACTGAATGCAGACTGAGGCAAACTATTTGCTATCTTTTTTTTCCTCTTTTTTTGGTTTTGTTTCTTCTCTCTCATGATTCATTCCACTGGTCATAATTCTTCTTTGCAACTTGACTATTGTGTAAATAAGGTTACTGAAAAGGTTTATATAGAATCTATATTGGACTGCATGCTGTCTTGGGGGGGGATGGAGGAAAGGAAGGAAGGGAAGAAAATTTGAAACTCAAGAACATGTAGAACTAAGTGTTGTAAACTAAAAATAAAAAATCTAATTAAAAAAAGAAGACTGGAAAGGTGGGCAGGAGGCAGGTTTGAAAGTGTTTTGAATGTCAATCAGAAAATTACATATTTGATCCTAGAAGTGATAGGAAACCACTGGAGTTTATTAAGTAGGAAGGTGACATGGTCAGAGCTGCATTTTAGGAAGATCTTGACAGCTAAGTAGAGGGTGGACTGCAGTCAGGGAAATAGATTACTGTGATACTCCAGGAGTGAGATGATGAAGGCCTCTACTAGAGTGATGGCAGTGTCAGAGGAGAGAAGGGGTTATATGTGAGAGATATTATGAAGGTAAAATAGTTAGGCCTTGGCACCAGGTTGGATAGGAGAAGTGAGAGGGTGTGAGGAGTTGAGGATGACACCTAAGTTGCAAGCCTAGGTTACTGAGAGTTTGATGGTGTTCTCAACAGTTAACAAGGAAATTAGGAAGAAGAAAAGGTTTGGGGGGAATGGGGAGAATAAGTTCAGTTTTGGAGTTTAAGATATCCTTAGAACATTCAGTATAGGTCTTTGGAAATGGGAGACCAGAAGTCAACAGAGAGGATAGGTCTGGATAAGTAGATTTAGGAATCATCAGCACAGAGATGATAATTGAATCCACGGAAACTAATGAAATCACCAAGAACTATAATATATAAAGAAAAGAGAAGATGGCCCAGAACAAGATCCAGGAAAGGAGATTGAAAAGAAGACAGGGAAGAGGAGAATCGAGAGAGAGTAGTATCATTAAAAAAAAATCTAGAGAAGAGAATATAAAATAGAAGAGGGTGATTGACAGTGTAAAAAGCTTCAGAGAGGTCAAGAAGAGAGGACTGATATTTGGCAACTAAGAGATTGTTAATAAAAAATGAAGAGGCAAGAATAAGGGATTCACTGGGCAGAGAGGAAAGGGAAAAGAAGAATGGGGGAAATTATCTCACAAAAAAAGACACTCAAGGAAGAGCTTTTACATTGGAGGAGAAAATGGGGGAGGGAGTAGTGGGCAATGCTTGTACCTCACTCTCCATTAGGATTGATTCAAAGAAGGAAGAATATATATACACACTCAGTTGGGCATAGAAATCTATCTTACTAAACAGGGAAGTAGGAGGAGAAGAATAAGATAAGAGGAGATGGAGGGAAAGGTGATAAAAAAAAAGAGTACAGATTAAAGAAGGTAGTGGTCAGGAGCAAAACAGACTCTTGAGGAGGAACAGAATGAAAAGAGAGAAGGATAAACAGAAGAAAATAGTATGGAAGGAAATATAGAGTTAGTAATCATAACTGCGAATGTGAAGAGGATGAACTCACCCATAAAACAGAAGAGGATAGGAGAATGGATTGGAAACCAGAATCCAACAACATGTTGTTTACAAGAGACATACTTGAAACAGAAAGACATACACACAGAATTAAAATAAGGGGATAGAGCAGAATCTATTATGCATTTCTATCTTAAATTTTTATTCAGAAACTAAGTGGTAAAAGCACCAGCCCCAATCCTTACTAGGAATTGAATACTACCACAGTATTTGATCAGGGACCTACTACTTTCCTATTACAGCTATTTAGTGGATACCTGGGATGGAATGCTCCCAGACTGGTTCCAAGAGATCATCTAGAAAGAGGTTCCTTCTAGGTGTGACTTTCTTTTCTCTCTTGCCTAGGACTTTGCAATGACCTTTTACCTCAGACATTACTGGAAAGATGAACGGCTCTCCTTTCCTAGCACAAGAAACAGAAGCATGACCTTTGATAGTAGATTAATCCAGAAGATTTGGGTGCCTGATGTATTTTTTGTACATTCCAAAAGATCCTTCATCCATGATACAACCGTAGAGAACATTATGCTCCGAGTATACCCCGATGGTAATGTCCTCTTCAGTCTCCGGTAAGAATAACGCTTTCCTGTCATGGACATCAAAAATGCTTTTCTTTTCCTACGCTCTTTCAGACAACCAAATCAGGAGTGTGTCCGACTTCCTAAATATAAACTAGAAATTTCAAACATCTGTTTTGTTCATTGAATTAAGTTGTGTCAGGGGCTGAGGAATGTTCTAGGTTTCATTACGCCGAACATCATTTTGCCAAGTACAAGCCTCTTAATCTTAGAGAATGATTTGGTAAAGATTTCGTAACTTCAGCTACATCCATCCTGCTTTCCTACGATATCCATGTTAAATACTTACTTGGGATCATTTTTTTTCTCAACTTTTTTCCTATATTTAAAATTTACTACACTTAAGTACATAGTAGACTTCGATGAGGTAAGAAGTCTCTTTGAAAACAGCAACAAAGAGGTCAAATCTACATAAGCATCATTAATGATTTATTCATGTTGATATATATCACTATATATATATATATATCATATAAAGTATTGTCCTTTTTTTCTACCTGAGAATAAGAATCAGGTATGGAAGGGAATGAATAAGGAAGGAAGGCAACAAAAGAGAGACATGACCCAAAAGAAAAGTATCATTTACTCAGCTTTTCTCAGAAGCAAAACTTCTAATATTTAATAAAAATTCTATTCAGTTTCATCAGTTGATAACACCCATATAAGATGTGGCACAAAATACATTATCAAGAATGTTATGAGCACATCAGGAGCAGAGCCAGTCATGTAAAGAGAATGAGAAATAACAGACAGATGAGGTAGTATACTGATTCCCCTAAGACTGGGAGGAAGGCATCAGGGTGCTAGGTAGAATCTCTATGGAACATTTATGGTAGTCAAGAATAGCACAAAATGGTAAAGTAGAGAAGTAGCAATTTGCATCTGTACAAAGAATTTCTACACTGATGAAGAACAGATGCACCAAGAGATCAAGGCATTAGCCAAATAGTGGTACCATTGGTCATGGTACATCAGAATGAAACATGAGCAAAAGATTAAAAATAATGCCATGAGTCACAGGACTAGCCTTTTCAAAACCCCTACTATTCATAAAAGGGCAGCTAGGTGGTGAAGTAGATAGAATGCTGGGCATGGATTCAGGAAGACTCACCTTCTTGAGTTCAAATCTGGCCTGAGATACTTAACAGCTGTATGACCCTGGGCAAGTCACTTAACTCTGCCTCAGTTTCCTCATCTGTAAAATGAGCTGGAGAAGGAAATGGAAATCTTTGCCAAGAAAACCCCAAAAGAGGTCATGAAGAGTCAGACATAACTGAAAATGACTAAATAAAACACACTATTCATAAGCCTACATGGACAAGTGAGTTGACCTAACAATATTTTGATCATGTCTAAATTTACTACGGTCTTATAGACATAGTCCATACTGACTTTGCCTACTTAGGGATTCCAAAGACAATGTATGTACATTTTTCTGTCCTCAAAGAGCTTACTTATGACCTAGTTTGGGAAATAAAACTAACACACTGGAAATAACAGTGAGCCAATTATTTCTAAGTCTGTAAGTATTGTTGAATTTTAGAAGACAAAAGTCAATGATGGCTAAAGTAATAAGGGAAGACTTCTTTGAGAAGGTGAAACTGAAACTGGGGAAAATCAAGGCAATTTCCAGCTAGGGGAATGACATCAGCAAAGGCATGGAGCTAGGAGATAAATACTATGTACTAGTGAGACAAGGAGACTCACTCAAATAAAGTGAATGAATAGTGAGAAGCTGTGGGTAATAAGGATAAAAAAGTCAACTGGGTGCTTCAGATGTGATACAGTAGTAGGATGGTGGTTGCACACTTTTTGGTCCTATGACTGTACACTCAGAAACTTTTGAGAATACCCTTGCACAGAGTTTTGATTTATGTAGGTGATATCTGTTGATATTTACCATGTTAAAAATTAAAATATCTTATTATTATAAAAATAGTTTTGACCTTGTAGACCTGAAAGGATCTCACTGTACCCTCTCCCAGAGATCCCCAAACCACACTTTGAGAACTCGTGTAGTAGGAAATAGGGAGATATTAAAGGTATTTGGAAAGTTGAATAATATTATGAAAACAATGTCTAAGGCAGGTCAAACAATAAAACTCCAAAAAGCAAGTTTTTCCTGGAATTGTCCAAATAATGTCTTTAGCTCCTATATGTACAAAATTTTGCATATGAAGACCAGTCATGTTCTGTTATCTTTCATTTCCTTTTTCTTCAGTTTCCTTATTCAGAATGGATAAGTACTAAAAACTACTGTCTTCACTGATCTTACCCCCTTGCCATATCATTTAGAGTACAACATATTCCTGTAGTCTGAGTCTTGTGTATATTGAATGGTTTATCAATGATTAATTTTAGAAAGGGCTTCAGGTAAACCTAGACATTTCAATTTCTTTTCATCCATGTATCCCGGAGACTTTTTAGATGATGAAAAAAAAAAATGTTTGGCTCAGCTTAGTACAAAAGAGTCATTGTTCCATGCCATGAACACCCTGTAGCAATACAAGAAAAATAGTAGTAAGCATTTCTATCTTAAATTTTTATTCAGAAACTAAGTAGCAAAAGCACCAGCCCAAATCCTTACTAGGAATTGAGTACCACCACAGTATTTGATCAGGGACCTACTACTTTCCTATTACGGCTTTTGGAAGCAATGTCTTAATGGCTGAAATATGCTGAATTGATTAGATTACCAGTGTCGTAATAGCTACTGCTTACAGGTTTTACAAAATGCTTCACAGTGATCTCTTTTTTTCCTCAAAACAACTCTAGGAGGTGGGGGAAATTTTTATCACTATTTTAGCCATGAGGGAACTGAACCAGAGAGAGGTTAAGTGACTTGCCTAGGGTCATACAACTAGTAAATATCTGAGGCCAGTTATAAACTCAAGTCTTCCTGACTCCAAGTCCAATGTTCTATCCAGTAGTCCACCTAAGTTACCCCTATTATTGTGATAGCCAAAAACAATTAACTAAATGTTTGTGGGTAGAGAGGAGAGTTTTTGTCATATGGATATGGCCTGTAGCTCTTGGTTCTTTTCCAGATAAATATTATAGTTGTTCATTATTTTCTGCCTGTGAAGATAAAGAGATGTTCCATTCATTTAATCAACTCACAAGGTTGATGGAGTCAAGTATCTGTTGCCCTTTACTCTTTGCAAATGCGCTTGGGGGTACACTATTTATTCCTGATCTTCTTTTGTTCTAATGAATCCACAACCAGAACTTCTGCTACTAGACAGGATCAGAACAATAACTTCTGCCTCAAGCCAGGAAAATGTAGAAGAGAACAGAATAGCAAAAAACAGTCTTCATCATTATGTAAGCCATTGATGCAATCACATGAATTATACATTCTGAAATAATTTATCTTAAATTGCTTTAGAAGCTGAGGAAGATAAGGAACTAAGTGCTATTTATAGTTCATAATGAGTCCTGGGCAAAGCAAGAAACCCAAATAAACTTCAAATATGAAAGACATTGCCTTGTAACAACTCCAACTAGCATTAGATTTGCAAATAAGGACCTCAATATTTAATTCCAATCTGACACCCAGTCCACCCCCTCATTGACTCTGTATCCTTAAAAAGTCATTTTGCTTTCTTTTCTAGACAAGTAGAATGGGTTTTATTTGGATGCCCAGGAACTCCTTGTTCTCCTCACTCCATTTCTTTCTATCCAGAAAATCTCCTTCTGAAACAAAAACTCTGAAGAAAACTCAGCTGTCTACTACTAGAACTAGTTTTACCTGATAAAAAAAAAATCTGCTTTCATCTTCATCAAAGCTCTTTCTATACAGATATATGTTATGTAGGGGACACTAGCAAGGAGATAGCAAATTCTACTTCCACATATACATGATATCCATATAGAAGATAGTGCTATAACAAGGCTGGTGGCTTTGAGGGATCCAGGTTTCTACCTTCCTGGAGCTACAATCTAGTAGGGGAATAAAGTATTCATCTGTCATCAGTTTACTGTGATGGATGACATCTGAAATGCAAAGTCACTATCTCCCTTTCCCCATTGCCTCACTTACAACATGCAAGCCTATTTTTATCACATCAAAGTGTAACAACAATGTTACTTGCAGCTACTGTGGCTGTATAAGACCAATAACACCAGCACACAGGAGGACTGCTAGCACAGCTGCTTTGATTTGCCTTTCTAAGGGAAGCAACTTTAAGGGGTTTACGATCTCACTTTAATTAAACATACATATATCATTCACTTAGTTCAGGGGGAAAAGTCAACACCCTGAACTTCAGAGCAAATAAACAGAGTTATAAACAGAGAAAATATAAACAGAGCAAATAACACAAATCAACAGACAGGCTTCTAGCTGTCTGACTAAAGCTATATATACATAGTTACCGGAGAGAGAAGCACCAACATCTGAGTTTTCGAAGGGGGAGGTTACTCCTTAATGGCTACCCAGAGTCTCCACACAATATTCTTCTAATGAGTGAGCCCTCAAGCAAAACCTCGCCTGTAGTTCTGAGAGTTCTAGCTTAACAGCTACCCTCAGAGTGTATATACCCTTTTTCAGGGCCCAAGGGCTTCACGCCTCTTGTGACCTAATTAGCAAAAGGTGTGGGCCTTCCTACAAACAAAGGCAAGACTCTGACTGAGTCAAAGACACTTGATTGCCTTGGTGCTGAGAAGCACTCCAAAGGAAAAAAAAAAAAAGTAAAAATCCCACTTTACTTGCCCTTACACAAAGCTACATCCATCAGTGGACCAACTGGGAAGTGAATAAGCATTTATACCTACTATGTGCCAGGTATTTGCTAAGTGCTTTTACAAAAACAATCTCATTTGATTTTCACAACAACCCTGTGAGGTAGGTGCTGTTATTATCCCCATTTTATAGTTGAGGAAATGAGGCAAACAGAAGTTAAATGATTTTCTCAAGGTTACACAGTAAGTATCTGAACTAAAATTTGAATGCAAATCTTCTTTACTCCAGGCCCAGGGCTCTAGAAATCCACTATGCTACCAGTTGCAAATTGTTCCAGATGTTCTTAAGTAGACCCTATAGAACTGTATAATTATGGCCACTCTCAATGGCTGGAGATGGGGAGAAAATTTCACAGATTTTTCCTATGGATGGTGCAACATCTATAGCTGTCTTCTCCACTCAGGCCTACAGTATACCCAGCTCCAAGCCAATTTACTACAATGAAGATTAATAACTGCGTAATGCTTGGGAATATGCAGTGAATATGCAAATGATAAGAAAGCACAAGTCATTTTGCATACCCATTTGTCTATTTTGTGCAATATGTGTTTTCCCTTGTACTATTTCTCTTATAGGATAACAGTTTCTGCCATGTGCTTTATGGATTTCAGCCGGTTTCCTCTTGACACTCAAAACTGTTCTCTTGAACTAGAAAGCTGTAAGTATTACTATCTGGTTTAATATATTTATGTGCTCTGTACTTAAAACATATACTGGTAGAGGAGCATATCATTACTAACTATATTGGATCACTGATGCAGGTTAAATGTATTTATTTTTTAAACAGGGTTATTTAGCTACAAAGGCAAATAATGGTCTTTTTCAAGTACTACTTTCAGAAAGGTATATCTTAACATAATTATAGATTTTTCAATTTTTAAAATTATATCTTCTCTGATTTTTTTCAAATTATAGAGTTTCCAGAATGGTATTTAACCCAGTTAAGTAAAGAGAATCTGATGCCCAAACATCATCATCCTATTCCTATTTAACACTCAACAGGAGTTGAATTGAATCAATTGAATATGAATCAATAACCTTTAAGTCCTGGCTTAAAAAATTAGCCAAATAGTACATCTTGTTACTAATCCTACATTAGAATCACAGAATCCTAGTTGTAGAGCTGGGTGGGACCTTCAAAGCCGTCTAGTTCAATTCCCTCATTATCAGATGATAAACTGAGGCCTACGTAAGTTAGGCAACTTGCTCAAGGTTACACGGATTTAAGTCACATACTTAGGTTTGGAATCCAGGTTCTCTGATTCCAAATCCAATGTGTCTTTTCACTGTACCATGTTACCTCCTCACATTGCATGTGTCTGGGACCTATAAATTTTTTTTATCAGATCCCAGAAAGACAAAGCCACAGAAACAAACATCTAAGAATTCATTTGACTATGTAACCTTCTCATAACCTTGACCTACTAGCACTTATGACTTCAACTTGAAATCCAATTTCAAGTATTTTCATAATGTCTACACAAACATACTCTTGGATAAACACTTCTTTTTAAATAGCAGAAATTTGTTTTCTCTCTCCCCCAATTCTTGCCCCATTTGGGAAAAATGAAAAATACGTTACTTGTAACAAATCCAAAGAATCAAGCAAAACAATTTCCCTCATTGGTCCTGTTCAAAAAATATGACTCCTTCCAGGGTCTATCATTTCTCTACCATCTTGTCTTGAAACCCATGTTGTATCATTACTCAGTCATCACTCATTGTTACTACTGCCCAGGGCCATCTCCTGTTGTAAGTAAGGCATTTCCTGGTATCTCCATCCACTCTTGTTGTCAGTGTCCCCCTCCCCCCTGGAATTATTTTATATATGCTTTGTACATCCTCTATCCCTGCTAGTAGACTGCAAAGTCCTTGAGAACAGGTAATGTTTCATTTTTGTTTTGTATTGCCAGAGCCTAAAACCATGCCTCATATGTAGTAGTCACTTCATAAATGGTTTTTGTTGTTATCGTTCAATCATTTCAGTTGTGTCCAGTTCTTTGTGACCCCATTTGGAGTTTTCTCGGCAAAAACACTGGAGTGTTTTGCCATTTTCTTCTCCAGCTCATTTTACAGATGAGGCAACTGAGGCAAACAGGGTTAAGTGACTTGCCCAAGGCCACAAAGGTAAGATTTGAACTCAGGTCTTCCTGACTCCAGACCCAACACTCTAACCATTCTACCACTTAGCTGTCCACATAAATGTTTATTGACATCAAATCAATGAATCGAAGAGATCAAATTGTCTCAAATATGACGGTTTTAGTTTAAATTCTGTCTACCAAGAAACTTATCTCCCATATACAGCATTTTTTCCAATGGAACTAATTGACCTCTATGAAGCTGCTTTCTTTAAAGAGTAGTAATAACCAACTAAGTATTTGATTTAGGGTACATTGAAGGATCTAAGTGAAGACTAGTATGCTACCTGTTACCTGATAGTACATGGAATTGTACAGGCCAAGAGGCATGATATTTTTCCAAAATTTGTCTGGAAATTCCAATCTTATTGCATTTTTTTTCACTCTGTTTCTTAGGAGGATTTGCAGTTACTAATAAAATACCTCAAAAACATCTTTGGAAGATACAGTTGCTCTGTGGTAGGGTCCTGAGTTTGGAGTTCAAGAACTTGGCTTCAAATTCCTGCTCTGTCACTTAACTAGCTGATAGGACTTTGGGCAAATCATTTCTCCTCTGTGGGCTTCAGTTTCCTCATCTGTAAAATAGGGATGATAGGACTAGATGGCCTCTAAGATCTCTTCTAACTCTAGATTTATGAGCTGTGATATAATAGAGTCCTATGACTTGAACTTTAAGGTCATTTCCAGCTCTAAATCTGTGGTCCTGTGATCATAGTCAGATCCTTCCACCAATCCTGTGGCATTTACATGCCCAAGGCATGTAAAGGAGTGATATAGCTCTAGAGGCAATGGTTTGGCAACCATGTTGAAAGAACCTTAGTTTACTGTGCTAAGCTTGTGAAAACTGGACCTTGGACACCAGATATGCTAGTATAATTATTGAAAAACTTATATTTCTTTTGGATAAGAGGACTGATCAGACAAGAAACATTTATTGAGTACCTACCCTGTACAAAGTTCTGTGTTAGCTGCTGAAAGTCTCAGGAGTCTCTGGATCAATCCTCAAATCATTTACAATCTAGTTATAAGGATTTTCTTTTCTTTTGTCTTAGATGCATATAATGAGGAAGATTTGATGTTGTACTGGAAACATGGAAATAAGTCCTTAAACACAGATGAGCGTATTTCCCTTTTTCAGTTCTTTATTGAAGAGTTCAGTGCATCTAGTGGATCAGCCTTCTACAGTAGCACTGGTATAGTATGTTACTTAACTTACTAAGAAGCATTTATTGAATACCTACTGTGCTATGCACACCTACCAGTTTAAACTGGGCATTTGTATCTAGTCAGACAACTGACATATAGCAGTAATAAAGTTACTAATCTATTATTGGCCAAATTAAATGCTTTATCTAAAACTGCTCTGTGCTACATATTTTACTGTTTATTAGTAAGAGAATATACTTTTAAGTTTCACATTTACCTAAGGATCTCAAGGCATTTTACTAAGTTACACATGATTCTTACATCTGATATTAGCCATAGCCCTCTTGGAATGGAGAAGAATGCCTGTATTGTTGCTGGTCTTCAGAAGCCTACATACTCATCACCAGGAATCACCAAATCTTGGAGTTAGAAGGGACCTCAGATGCCATCAAGTCCAATCTGTAGCTGAACAAGAATCCCCCTACATTAATGGGGTCAAACTCAGGTAGCAACAGATCCCTGTGGGCCACATGGTGACATGGAAGAAGTACAAATTAATATTATCTGTGTTTTACTGTATTTGTATTTATTTTGTTAAATATTGGCCAATTTCATTTTAATCTGAGGGTCCTTTGGAGTTTTGCAGCCACAAGTCCTATACCTCTTCTCTATATCATTTGTTGTTCAGTCATGCCCAGGTCTTTGTGACCCCGTAAATCAAAGTACTCCAATACTATCCATAGGATTTTCTCGGCAAGGATACTGGAGTGGTTTGCCATTTCCTTCTCCAGTAGATTAAGGCAAACAGGTTAAATAACTTGC
>CM053622.1:473339026-473358102 GCA_028646595.1 Phalanger gymnotis | reverse complement strand
CCACAGGGGTTTCACACCTGATAGGGCTTTGGGCCTGGGGCTTAGCATTTAACAGGTGAAAGTACTTTCACAGTAAACAAAAGCCAAACTCCTCAAGGGCACCCGTTAAACTAAGCCCATTTTGCCTTACTGGCACATTCATGGACTTAAAAAAACCAGAAGATCCAGATTAAGAACTGAGAGGAAGTTCAGACATCATCTAATCAAACTCTTCTCATTTTACAATGCACAGATGAAGCAACTAAGCCCCGAGGGGTTAAGTAATTTGCCCAAGGTTATACAAGTAGTACATGGAAGAGCCAAGATTCAGACTCAAATCACTCTGAATCCAGTACTATTTCCACTGTACCAAAAAAAAACATCTTATTTCTACTAATTTTGTTCTTTCTCATATAACAGTAGCCTTAGGCAGATTAAAATAAATGGTTCATAATCATTATAATTAGTGCCTAATCTCTGCCAGGAAGGGTGACACATAAGTTAAATATTCATAAATTGTAGGCATCTTTCAAAAGATTACTAGGGTTATACAGGCATACCTTGGCAATATTGTGGGTTCAGTTCCAGATCACCACAATAAAATTAATATCTCAATAAAGTGAGTCACATGAATATTTTTTGTTTCCTAGTAAACATAAAAGTTATGTTTATACATTACTAAGTGTGCTTATTAAGTGTGCAATAGTATTATGTCTAAAAAAATGTACATACCTTAATAAGAAAATATTGATTACTAAAGTAAAATGCTAACCATTATCTGAGCCTTCAGGGAGTCATAATTTTTTTGGTGGTAGATGGTCTTGCCTCATTGTTGATGGTTGCTGCTTGACCAGGGTAATAATTACTGAAGGTTAGGGTGGCTGTGTCAGTTTCTTAAAATAAGACAACAAATGAAGTTTGCCTTATCAATTGACTCTTCCTTTCACTTGAAAACTTAGAGGCCATTGTAGGGTTATTAATTGGCCTAATTTCAATATTGTTCTGTCTGAGGGAATAGGGAGGCCTAACGAGAGGGAGAGAGATAGGGAGCAGCAGGTCAATGGAACAGTCAGAACATGCACGACATTTATTAATTAGGTTCACCATTTCATATGGGTGTGGTTTGTGGTGCCCAAAAACAATTCCAATGGTAATATCAAAGATCATATATCACCCTAAAATATAATAATAAAGAAAAAGTTTGAAATATTGCAAGAATTACCAAACTGTAACACAGACTTGCTCAATGGAGGGCTGCCACAAATCTCCAATTAGTGAAAAAACACAATATCTGTAGAGCATAATAAAGTGAAGCACAATAAAACAAGGTATGAAGGTATTGTCCTTTACCATTATTGTTCCTCCACTGCAGAACTACTCCAATACCTCATTGTGGTACACAGATGACCCCAGGTCTTTGAAGACTATGCCTCAGAGCACAAGCTCTGGCAGATCCTACTAGCTTGCTGGCTTCAGGTATGGACCTGACCATACGCTATATGTCTACGTCCTCTATCTGAGGAACAGCTAAGCTAAATTTGCGAAGTCTATTCAGGTCAGCTTCAATAGAATGAATTTTTCAGCCCCAGCAACTCTCAGAGACCATTCCCTAAGTCATAGAGGAACTGCAATAAATCTGTGTAAGGAAGGAGGAAGGAGAAGAGAGAGTGAAAGTGTTTATATAGCACATACTATGTGCTAAGCACTGCTAAGTGCTTTGCAAATGTTTCATTTGGTCCCTCACACCAACCCTGTAACGTGGGTGCCTTTTATTATTCCCATTTCATAGTTGAGGGAACTGAGATGAATGAAGGTTAAGGAACTTGCCCAGGGTCACACACTCAATAAGTGTGTGTGGCTGGATGTGAACTCAAGGTCTTCCTGACTCTAGTAATATCAATTCTGACCTATATGATACAGCTTTTTTCTCCCCCCTTCCCCTTTTTTTTGAGGCAATCAGGGTTAAGTGACTTGTCCAGGGTCATACATCTAGTGTCTGAGGCCAAATTTGAATTCAGGTCCTCTGGACTCCAAAACCTGTGCTCTATCCAGTGTGCCACCTAGCTGCCCCAAGCTCTTTTCTTAAAATATATCAGCTACCACATCATAAATATGTAGTAAAAAGAACTGTTATAATTAATATGAAACTGTATTCTTCCTGGCATACATATGTATGAGGCTTCTGGACTACCTGACAACCGCTTAAGGATGATTTAAATCTTTGCCCTAGGCAAGTCGTTTAACCTCCTAGAACCTCAACTTTCCCCACTGTAAAAAATAACAGGATTAGACTAGATAGGCTCTAAGTCTTTCTGACTTTAAATATATGACCCTATTAGCCTAAATAATCTTGTGATTTGGGGAAGGATTATACTTCCTACCTTCACAGTACATGAGGCACAGTGTTCCGTCAACTGCTTTATTTTGTCAAGGGCATGTAACAAACAATGTTACTCACAGCTGCTATAGGGGTTTAAGACCAATAACACCAGCACACAGGAGGGCTGCTAGCTCAGGTTCTTTGATCTGCTTTTCTAAAGGAAAGCAACTTTAAAATCTTAATTTAATCAAATATACGTGTGTGTGTGTGTGTGTGTGTGTGTGTGTGTGTATATATGTGTGTGTATATGCATATATACACATATATATGTGTGTGTATATACATATATACATTTATATATATATATACACACACACACATACATATATATATATATATATATACATATATATATATATATATATAATTCACTTAGTTCAGGGGAAAAATCAGCACCCTGAACTTCAGAGAAAATACAAACAGAAATTACAAGCAGAAATTACATAAACAGAGCAAATACGAACAGCAAAGACCAACAGATAGGGTTTCCAACTGTTTGACCAAAAGCAATACATACATAGTTGCCGGAGAGAGAAGCACCAACATCTGGGTTTTTCAAAGCCGGGCTGGGGGGTGGGGGGCTTCTTCAGGATCAGAGAGCATCCCAACCCTCATGACTCAGGTTTATATGACTCAGACTTCCATGTGACTTAAGCAGGTCACGTGGGCCTATTAATGGATGGGAAAGATCTTCCCATTAAGCAAAAATACATTAACAATACAAGGCATCATCATCATCATCACAACATTTATATAGCACTTACTTTGTGCCAGGCATTGTACTAAGCGCCGTATAATTATTATCTCATTTGATCCTCATAACAGCCCTAGGAAGTAGGCATTATTATGACATTTTACAGATGTGCCCATTTTACAGATGAGGAAATTGAAGCAAACAGAGATCAACTTGCCCGAGGTCACACAGTTAATAAGTGTCTGAGGTCAAATTTGAACTCAGGTCTTTGTGACTCTAGGCCCAGTTCTATCCACTGCTCCATAATAACTACCAAAAGGGTATGAACCAGGACTGGGTTGTGCACAACATAGCAGCAGAAGTTTTTCCTTTTGAAGCTACTCATAAATTAAAGCAGGCATCCCGGCTAACACAGATGCAATTCTTTTCCCCAACTGGCATCCAGCTTACCCCCTTCCATCTAGTTATATTTGTGACCAGAAGAGACAACATTTGGAAAACTAGAGCTGGGCTTTTTATCCACCCTTCATATTTACGAAGGCATACAATTCAAAGGAGTCAATAAACTCAATTATGCCTAGACATTCAATAAGGTTTTGGGCAACCCCTTTGTGGAAAGAAAGGTATAGGGCTCAGGAGAGAAAAGAGAGGGATGTCTAGCTCACTTTTCCTTCCACATACGTGTATGGCTCTCCCTTCCTTCCAAGCCTATAACAGGAAAAAGTTATATTCATTTCAAGGTGAGCATTGAGTTTTTGTTTTGTTTTGTTTCCCTCTGATACACCTGTCTATGGTGGAAACAAATCTCTGGGGCAAGTGGATCATCAGAGATGTTTCCCAGCTGATACACAATAGACTAGAACAAATTTTTATCAGACCAGGAAATTTTTTCTACCAAAGGTCCTTATTTCTTGAAATCTTATAAACTTAATAATCAACTTCTTTTTCCTCTCTGTTGCCTTTAATTCTGCTTCTCCCTTATATCAGATCTCCTCTTGGGTCGTGGTTCCTCCCTCCAAGAAATATTAGACTGAGGCTTATAAGGAACAGAGTAATCTGAGGTTAAAAAAAAAAAAATAGTACAGTTAACCCTTTCACATCACGACTTTGCCCATTGCAGTTTTGATATATCTCAGGTCAGCATAAGAAATTAAATTAGATTTTTGGCAGGAGTTTTGAGGAAGCCACAGACAACACATGAAGACCAGCAGATAACACAGAAAAAGTTTAGAAACTCAGAAATAATATATAGCTATATATAGTATTGTATGATATCAATATATTTTATCTTTTAATACCATAATTCAGACTTCTTCTCTGGTACAAAGGGAGGATCGAAACATTTTACAGAGATTTTTCAGATTATACCGGGTGGGGAGAGACAGGGAATAACATGCCTTTAACCCCCAGGATGTGGAAAAGATAACTGTAACTGTTTTTACTTATCAATCAGCTAGAGCAGCTAGTGCACAGGCACTGAAATGGGAAATAGGGTATCATATATGAGGAACAGAAAAGCAAGTTTGACTAGGTCATAGAATATATGAAGGAAAATGACATAGAATGAGGCTAGGTTGAGGCCCCAGTTGTGAAGAGCTTTGAATGCCAAATGGAAGAGTTTCTATTTGTTCTGAGAGGTAACGGGCTGGGAAACAATGCTGTGACCTATTGCAATTCGGCCACATTCCAGACCTTCTGAATTCTGTCCACCTGAATTCAGTATGACTAAAGTAAGCAGGAGATTTGCATTTTCTTCACTCACATTCATTTCCAGGTAATACACACCAATCTCCAGAGCACAAAACATTACCCTACTTCAGAGTGTAGGGAATAAACTAAGGTCTCTAATAATGTTGCATAGATTTGTGGGAATAGTGGTAGCAGTAGTAGCAGACTAGTAGTAGGTGGCACAGTGGATAAAGTGCTGGTCTGGAGTCAAGAAGACTCATCTTCCAGAGTTCAAACCTGGCCTCGGATATTTGCTAGCTACATGACCCTGGGCAAGTCATTTAACCCAGTTTGCCTCAGTTTCCTCATCTATAAAATGAGCTAGAGAGGGAAATGGCAAACTACTCCAGTATCTTTTCCAAGGAAACCCCAAATAAGGTCATGAAGAGTCAGACACAACTGAAAAACGACTGAACAACCACAAGAAAATAGTCATAGTAATACAGTAGTATAGTAGTAGAAGTAGTAGCAGTAATAGCAGTAGCAGTAGTAATAGTAGTCACAATAATGGTAGTAATTGCAGCAGCAGCAGTGACTGACCTTTATCTAGGTTCGCACAATGCATTTCCTATATTCTCTCATTTGCACCTCACAATAACCCTGTGAAGTAGGTATTTATAGGCATTATTACACTATTTTATAGAAATGGAAACTAGGCCACTCCAAACAAAGTCTGTTTAACAACCAAATTGGAAGACATTCCATCCCTCCTTTCTCATCCTGACATCTGCTTTATCCATAGCTTTGTTCACACAATCCCTTGAAGCCTTTAATGCAACATACTCATCACTTTCCTTCCTTCATGGACTCCCTTAGTTGCCATTTCCTCAATCAGACCTTCTCTGACATTCCCTGACCCCAAGTGACCGACTTTTCCATCTTCAAATTTCCCATTGCATTTTATCTGACCTTTGCACTTTTCAAACTCTCACTCACATCATAGTTATTTGTGTAGGTGCTTCCCCACCCCCACTCCTTTAATAAAAAGTTACTTGAGAGCAGCTTCTCTACAGTAACTATTCCTGCATCCCTAGTACCTAGCTAATCATCCCTGATCAAGAGAAGTGGGGAAGGGGGGAGGAAGGATGGAGAAAGAGAACAAAAGATAAGTAAAGAGAGGTAGAATGATCTTGAATTTAGATTTAATAAATGCATGCTTTAAAATTTGTTCCAACTTGGTTTTAGCTATGATTTTATTTATTTATTATGTTAGCTCTTATTGCCTTGATGTTAAAGTTGTCAGGCTATAAACAAGAAATTGGTTACTTGGATTAATCCAGTATAAGGTTCAAGAGGTTCTATTATTACTTGCTGTGGAAAAGTACTGAATTTAAGGTAAGAGCACCTGGATTTAAAAATTGGCACTGCCACTTACTATATGTGACTTTGAACATATCACTGTACCTTCCACTGCCTCAGTTTCCTTATCTGAAAAATAACTAGATGATTTCTAAGGTCCTTTCCAGCCCTGAATCTATGAAACAATGCACATGGAAACAAAATTTATGTAGTGCCAGGCATTTTGCAAATATTGTTTCTCTCGGCAAGGTAGGTCCTATTTATTATCCCCATCTTATAGTTAAGGAAATTAAGGCTGAGAGAGGGGTTAAGAGACTTGCCCAGACATACAGCTAGAAAGTGTCTGAGGCCAGACTCAAACTCAGGTCTTCCTGACTGCAGGCCCAGCAGTCTCTCTACGATACTATGATCTTACTTCATTGGATTTATAATTCATTCTCTTTGACTTGGCAGGTATAACTACTGTGCTGACAATGTCCACCATCATCACTAGAGCCAATGCCTCAATGCCTCAGGTGTCTTACATCAAAGCTGTGGATATTTACTTATGGATCAGTTTTGTCTTTGTGTTCCTGTCTGTCATTGAGTATGCAGTGGTGAATTACCTCACTATGATGGAGGAAAGGAAGCAATTTAAAAAGAGAGGGAAGGTACAGCCTCACATATTTGTTTTTCCCGTGTGATTCTTTTTGAAAAAGTCCAGTCTCACATCCAAATGCTGACTGTTATAAGCCCAATATGCTAAGCCTTTGTTCCCTCATATTCCTTCACAAAGCACAAGTTTATAAAGTTAGGAAAATAAATTGACACCCATTATTGATATAAGGATACACTAGGAGTCCTTTAGCATCCTAGTTGGATCCGGGAGAATTACTCTTCCCTCATCCATGAATGGAACACCTCTTAAAATGTGGTCTGGGGCAGAAGTTGAAGAGCTGGCTAACATAAATAGCAAATCCATTTTCATGCTTCTAATAGAACAGTGTCCTCAGGGTTTATTTTTTCCTTCATGCTCACTAGAAGAGGGGAGGAAATAGCAAAGGTAGAGATTTTAAAATTAAAATTTTAAATTTTAATTAAAATTTAATTTAATTTAAATTTTAAAAATTAAATTTAAATTTAAAAAGAATCCTAGACCAGGAGCTGGATGGCCATTTAGTCCACCTTCCTCATTTTGCTAGTGAGAAAACTGAGGCTAAGGGAGGTAAAAGGATTTATCCAAGGTCACAGAAGTAAGCAGAAGCAAGATTTGAACCTAATTTCTCTGACTGCAGATTCAATACCCTGACCACTGAATTTGGGGAAGCTAGGTAGTACAGTGGATAGAACACTAGGCCTGGAGTCTGGAAGACTGATCTTCCTGAGTTCAAATCTGGGATTAGACATTTAGTGACTGATTGACCCCGGGCAAGTTCCTTAACATCTTTGCCTCAGTTACCTCATCTGTAAAATAAGCTGGAGAAGGCAAAGGCAAACCACTCCAGTATCTTTGCCAAGGAAACCCTAAATGGGGACCTGAAGAGTCAGCATACCACTGAAATGACTGAACAATAATCCTTGAATTTTGTCTTCTTCCCATCACATACAAAGAAGATAATCAGCCTCCTGGGCCCAAAGGAGAATAATCAAGCCCTTTGAATACATTAGCTATCTCACCTCTTTCTCCATTTATAGTAACTTATCAATTTGAAGAAGCATAGACAGAAATCTGGGAAGGACCCTAAAAGTTGTCTAATCCAAAGGGGACTTTAACAGATAAAGAAGCAGAAGCACAGAAAGCTTAAGTGACCCGCCCAACATCAAAGAAGCAAAGCCAGGATTATGAACCTATAACTAAAACTCAACAAGCTCTAAGATGGATGGTCGGTTTCTATGGCTTACTTGATGAAGCACAGCTGTACAGTAAATTAGAACAATGGATTTGGAGTCAAAGGACCTGGATTAAAATCCTGACTCTGATACTTATTACCTGGAAATCATGGGAAAGTCTCCTAACATCTTTGGGCCTCAGTTTGCTTATCTGTGAAAATGGAGGTAATAAGGCTATAAGACAAATCCCATGAAATGCAAATATGTTACTGTCCCACTCCTGTCTATTACCAAAAGAGTTAGTAAGTATTGTTTGTGTCTATTGAGGGTTGCAGGAAGGGTCATATAAATAATTTGTGAGCTTAGAGATTAAAGAGAAATTATGGAAATAACAATTTGCCTTTATATAAAAATTTCATTTTCACAGTACTTTACTCACAATAAATACCTCTGTGAGGAAGGTTAGGAAAGTTTTATTAGCCCCATTTTGCAAATGGGGAAAACAAAATCTCTTAAGCACTAAGCGACTTGCCCTAGTTCACAAGGCTAGTAAGATTCTTAAATAAGATTTGAACTCAGGTTTACCAGAGTCCAAGCCTAGTACACTATCTGTTACATCCTAATACTTCTCATGGAATACAGAAACAGCTGACTCAAGGTATAGACTCCCAGGCAACTGAATTCAACTCAACTCAATTCAGTAAATATGTATCAAATGTCTCTGATCTGCAAAACACTGCGCTGTGTGCTGTAGAATGTATAAAGGCATCCACGACCTACCCTCAAGTGACTTATAATTTAGCAGGATTGGGAAAGGTTATGTGTCTGAGTTGTCATGTCCCCACTTTGGTGTTCTCTTGGCAAAGATACTGGAGTGGTTTGCAACTGCCTTTTCCAACTCATTTTACAGATGAGGAAACTGAGGCAAACAAGGTTAAGCGACTTGCCCAGGGTCACACAGCTAGAATTCACGAAGATGAGTCTTCCTGATTCCAAGCCCAGTGTACTCTATCCATTATGTCATCTAGCTGCCCCTAATGAAAGCACTGTACTAAAATGCAAGATAATAGTAGTAATAACAGTAGCTAACATGTATATAGCACTTTAAGGTTTGTGAGCATTTCACAAATATTATCTTATTTTGCCCTCTCAGCAACCTGGAGAGGTAAGTAGTATCATTATCCCCATTTTACAGAGGAGGTGACTGAAGCAGATGGAGGTTAAATGATATGCCCTGGGTCTCACAGCCGGTAAGGATATGAGGCTGGATTTGAACTCAGGGCTTCCTGACTCCAGGTCCAGCACTCTAGCCAGTGTGCCACTTTGCTGCCTTTGCAATAGTGGTCCATAACAGGAATTAAAGAAGAAAAATGTTGAGAGGGAGAGTGGCAGGGTTATGTCGATGCTAAGAGGGGGAGCACTAAAGGGGCAAGCGAGGCCAGCCTGGTTTTAATCTTCTTCATCTCAAAAATATCTTCCCAAATGCTGCCTAAATTTTTTACTTTATTTTATTCTACTACCTGAAATTTTACTAACCACAGATTCATTCGAACTTACATGCATATTCTTTTTTTTTTATAAAAACCAAATGCCTCTGGGAGAGTTGGGCTTTCAGTCTCGCATACTTTAATGATTATTAATGCAGTCAGATTTCTTTCTGTCTGATACAGCATTGAGATCAGCAGCCCTGAAGGAATAGAGGGTTTTTAATTTAGGCAAGTATGCGGGTGCCTCTTTCTCTCTCCATACGTGTATGTGTGTGTGTATATATATACATATGTGTGTGTGTCTGTATATATGTATGTACGTATATGTGTATATTCTATACATAAATATGTATATACATATATAATCTGCACATACATGTATGTTTATGTGTGTGAATACACACATGTTTCTTAAGAGAGTTTTAGGTCCTTAAGGGCACTGTCACCTAAATCATTGCCTTGCCCATAGAGGACACTCCAAAAGTATTGAATATATGCCCCTATTAGAATGTAAGCTTTTATAAGTGGGGATTTTTTTCATTCTTAGTATTTATATCTCATTAATTTAGCACATTTTGTAGTAGGAGAAATGGTTGGTTTCATACAATTCAGTTCTTTGGAGTGAGGAGTAGGGCAGGTACAGTTGTGGTATTTAAGTAAGGGATTTGGGAAAGGAGAAAAGGATGAAAGGCCAGAGGAAAAGAAGAAGAAAGGGAAAAAGATTTTGTCAAAGGCAAATTACCTATTTCCAAATTTAGCTTTTGACGAAGGGAAACTTTCTTGCTTCTCATTTGTTGTTGCTGTTGAGTCATTTTGGTCATGTGTGACTCTTCACGACCGTATTTGGGATTTTCTTGGCAAAGATACTGCAGTGGTTTGCCATTTCCTTCTCCAGATCATTTTACAGATGAGGAAACTGAGGCAAACAAGGTTAAGTGACTTGCCCAGGGTCACAGCTAGTAAGTGTCTGAGGCCAGATCTTGATTCATGAAGATAGTCTTCCTGATTCCAAGCCCAGTGCTCCTAACTCCATGGTCTCCTCCAAGGATCCAGGATTCAGTGCAGTACTAATGATATTAAAATCCTGAGATCCTTTTCAAAGGATGCTGTCCAACCAAGTTGCCCCTAGGTTTGTTTGTTTTTTTAATCTCAGTTGAAGACTTAACAATTATGTCAGTTAAATTTCATCTTATTGGATTCAGTCCAACCTTAGCCTGTCAAGACCTCTTTGGATCCTCGTTCAGTTATCCAATCTATTTCCTCTCCCTTTCAGTTCTATGTCATCTGCAAATTTGATAAATAAGGGACTCATAGGTGAAAACCTATCATTTGGAGGTAAGAAAGATAATGGGAATTTACTACATAAAGTTGGAAAGAGGCTGTATTAGATGAATATCAAATGGTAGTAATATAAGCTCATATAATATTTTTTAAAAGTCATAAAAATTCTCCATAGAAATGACCATTTGCCTTATCAAAAACTCACTGTGAAAAAAAAAAAAAAGGTCAACTATGATGACTACTCCCATTTGACAGGGAAAGAAAATGAGGCCCCACAGTAATGAAATAATTTGTTTACGTTACACATAAAAATCAATGACTGAAACATATTCCTTTAAAAGGAGCCCAGATTTCTTTAAATCAAGCAAAGTTCTATTGAATGAAATAAACAGTGTCAACAAATCCTTAATTATTGATTAAAATCTGTCACTTTTTCATCCATGGAACTGCCCCATGTATCTGTTTGTTCCATTTTATAGCTCATGATACTCACAAAAAAACTCTTTTTTTTTCAATCAGATTTCTGGAATATATAACATTGAAGCAGTACAAGCAATGGCATTTGATGGTTGTTACCATGACAGCGAGACTGATATTGACATGACCCCCTTTTCTATACATTCAGAAGAGTATCCAGTGAACAGCAAAAATCCCAGCATTCCCACCACTGATTCAGATCAGCTGAAGAGGAAGAAGTCTTTGAGAGGCCATGTTGGCAGAATCATTCTTAAGAACAATCATGTCATTGACACATATTCTAGGATTGTTTTTCCTGCTATGTTTACTGTATTTAATTTCTTTTATTGGGGCTTTTATGTATGAACAGAGATTATCAGGAGCCACTTTGTGTAAAAGCCATCCCTGTGTTCAGCAGAGAATTAACAGAAATGGAAAAAGAGGGTTGCCCCAGTTCCCCTGGATTGGAGAGGCTTCAACATTACATTTGGAATGTGTAATGGATTTGTATCTGTAGCACTGAGACCCTTTCACCTGTGGACCTCCAGAGAGCTACCCCAGGTTCTAGGAACTTTGTGGATCAGAATCTTCTCTATACTATTGCCCACAAGCCTCCAATGGTGTATTAACTTTGAATAGTCTGCCATAGGACATACTTTATTCAAAGCAAAGACATTTAAGGAAATAACATAGTAATAAAATAATGTTCTTCTCATAAACTTAAATCTCACTCTCCCACAAATTGTATACACCCTTAATGAGAAGAGTAGACATGTGTAGGAAGTACATGCAGTACTGATTACTCTGGCCTCTGAAGTTCAGGTATGTTACATTTTACTATTCTTCCAGGGTTCTCTGGTACCTTTAAGGAGGTTTGGGGGTATCCAAATTCTCTGTCATTGGCTCTAGTCTTTGCTAATGGTGTTTCTTTAAGCGTAGGGAAGTCCCTTGAGCCCTAGTTCCATTTAGCCACTAATAGTTGGATTAGCTGTTACAGAGCAATATTTACTTTAAAGGTATAACAACGAATACATAGATGTAGCCTCTAACACATGGGGCATAATCTATCTTCTCCTCTTCCTCACTCCCCACCCCTGCCCCTGCCTCATACGTTCTCAGTCTTTGGGGAGAAGAGATTAATTTCATAGCTTATTTCACTTCTTATATAGCACAGAACCATTTCCAATTCCAAAACCCACCTTGGACTCAAGTCTCAGGTACCCTGGCTTCTCAGGACTTCCCTGCCAAGCTGACTAGCTTTGAGGATTCCCCCTAGAATCCTAATCCCAAGGCTGTCATAGCTCAAACTCTTGGGTCTATAGAGATTACCACCTGCACCTGAAACTGGGGACAAATGAAACAAAAACAGAAACAGCCAACCTCACTAATTCAGTCAATGCACCAGCATTTAGTTAACCTTCACTCACACAGGAAAAAGAACATGAAGAAAAAAGAAAAAAGAAAAAAAGAGTGAAACTGTAGAGGGAGAAATGAACCCAGGGATGCAGAAAGCCCAAACCAAAATTCCCAAGGCAAGGCCGCCTGGAATGAATTCACGGACCCAAGCATTCTTTAAGTCAAGGAGGCAAAGATTTATTATGCTTTAATGAAGCAGGCAAGAGTTCTTAGGGAACCTGCAACCATACAAGGCTACAGGGAAAGTTTAAGTACAAGATTTAGGGGTGAAATCTGTCAATCAGGTGTGTTGGGGTGGGATTAGGGAGTGGTCAGAGCGTGATTAGGGGTTGGTCAGTTCTTAAAGGAACATGTACTTTTTGTATCTACTGCGCAGGTATCTTACCCAGAGTTCACTGGGAAATAGCCCAAAGGGGGGGCCAGCAGGAGGTGTGGTTTTGCCTGTGTAACGTCACTAAGTCACCAGGAGTTCAGGGCTAGCTGGAGATACTGGCTAGGTTCCATCGAGTGCCTTGTTGGTCAAGATTAATGTAAGGGAGTATACATTTGAACTATGTCTAGGATACGTGTTAGACTCAGTATATGGTCAGTTATCAACATCTGAATCAATCTATAATTGGGCATAGGTGCTTACTAAGGAAGAAGCAAAGAGAGTTTTTTTGGGCACACTGCCCTTTAGCTAGAGAGGCTGCCTGGGAAAGAATGTTTGAGAACTAGATGTGTTCTGAAATTGGAATTCTGCCACAGGCACAGGCACCCAGGCAGAGGCTAACGGGAAAGGTGATGTTAGAATCAGGGTCCAAGCACAAGCACCCCATCAAAACTTTCCCAGTTTGGCACTTTGAAAGACACACCACGTTCTGGCTCTACTGCTCATCAAGGGAAGCTGTTCCTACTCATGTAGCAGAACATAGGATATCTTCTCAGAAGCAGATACCCTGGAATTTTCCAAGTACTGCCTCCATTTTAGGAGATCTGGGAATGCTCAAAGTCCCCCTTACACACAGAGAACATACAAATTCAGAAAACCTGTGCTTAGGGTAGACCTAGAAGGACCTCTCAGGCCTTAGATACTCTAAGGCAACTGATGCCTTTTTACTGACACCCTCACAGTGCACTATACTGGGTCTATTTTCCATTTGAAATTGTACCCAGCTGCTCCATGCTAGGAGTCACTCCTCCCCAGAAATCTAACATCTCCACTCCTCCTTGTCAGTCTCCAATTGGTGAGCTGTCTTCAGGGCCACCTAATACTATTTCTACCACCCACTGTGGGGATGCGTTGCTAGTAAGCCTTTCTCCTAAAGAAGAGTTCTAAAACTCTTTCAGCTAGATCTTTCACACACACACATAGAGATATGTGTGTATATGTATGTGCATGTGTGGAGAGAGAGAAAGAGAGAATGAGGAGCAGACCTCAGTTTCCCTCTTCATACTCTCCAGCTCAGCCCTTTCTTAGCCTGGGGATGGGTGGCTCCGGATTCAACCTATTGAAGCATAAAAGAATGCCAGGTGAAGAGCCTAGGGGAAAAAGTAAGGACACCATGCCAAACCTGGGAGTAGGAGGCTTGGATTAGGGTTAGAGGGACAGAAATCCTCCTCGGTGCTTCCAGCATGTCCATATTCCCTCAGATATTGCTATTACTTTCCTCCTCCCCACAAGGGTAGAGTAGCATGTTCTCAAATCCCAGGTTTCAAACTTACATCTCCCTCATTCACATCTTTCCTACCCAGCCTCACTATACATTCAGTTCATGTGGTCAGAGTGAAGTTGAGATGCTCTCCCAGCCTGGTTTTCAGATCAATTACTTTCTGCCTAACGTCCAGATATTTGGCCTGATAATTGGGGTACCTTGCTACTAATCTGCTCCTCACTTCATGTAATGTATCAACAAGGGTTGCTATTTTTATTCTCTCCCTACCAATAGTAAGCACTTTTGCAGATGTCTGTTAGTCTGATTCATGACATAAGATTGTCCTAAAGTCTAAATTACGGCAGAAACTGAAGGAATGCCCTGAGGGGAAGGGAAGAAGGGAAAGGAATAGGTTAAGCATCTTCTATGTACTAAAAGTTTTCCAAATATCATCTCATTTGATCTACAAAATAGATGCTATTATTATCTCATTTTTACAATTGAGGAAACTGAGGCACACAAAGGTTAAGTGACTTTCTCAGGGGCTAATAGGTATCCGCAGCTGAATTTGAATTCATTTTCCTGACTTTAGGCCTGGCTCTCTATCCACTGAGCTTCCTAAGCCTCCAAAGGGAGGGGAGGAATAGACAATCCTTGGTTGTTGTTATGTTTGTCCTTTGTTTTCAAAGAGGACCATGAT
This sequence comes from Phalanger gymnotis, assembly GCA_028646595.1. Lineage (NCBI taxonomy): Eukaryota > Metazoa > Chordata > Mammalia > Diprotodontia > Phalangeridae > Phalanger > Phalanger gymnotis. Next base: position 473,343,239 of record CM053622.1, on the reverse strand, counting down.
ATCAGGGAAATGATGCCATGACTTGCCCTTGACTTTGATGAAAGTGAGGGAGGGCTGTGCAAGGTCAATAGCCTCACTTTCTCCTCCAGAACCATCTGGGTCCAGTGGCCTGATATTCACCAGGGCGACTAGAGATGGCCCAGGATGCATTGGGAGACTCTGGCCCTTTCAGGCTAAGGCTTTTTCAGGTTCTCACTTTGAGAGAGGTAACGCCCATTCAGGGAATAGGCCTCTTTAACAAGTAATCAAGGGATGACCCCTTTAATCAAAACTCAAAAAAAAAAAAATCAAACTGGGAGGGGAAGACCCTCAGGGTTCCTGGATAAAAGAGTAGTAATCACACCTAAGAGGACCATGATACTAGGAAGGTGCTGTCACAATTTGCAAGTGAAATGGATTTAAGTGAGGGAGGGCTGTGCAAAGTCACCAGTCCCACTTTCTTCTCTGGAGCCATCTGGGTCCAGTGGCAAGATATAGATCCGGACAACCAGATAAGGCCTGGCCCTGGTTGCCTTGACCTTTTTCGGCAAAGGTCTTTCTCAGGTCTCAGTTTGTCTGAGGCAACACCTATTCAGTGATTAAGGCTGGATAAGAAAGGAGGCCACAATGGCCTCTTTTACCTAGTCAAGAAAGAAATCAATCTGGGAGAGAAAGACCCTCAGAGTTTCTGATCAAAACAGTAACAATTTCTATTTACACTCATTCTGAACCACGTGAACAACCTGCCCAGAGGCCTAAAGGAGTAGCTTTGAAAGTTACCAAACTTAATGTCAGAAAATAATCTGGACATGAAGAGAATCTGGCTTAAACAATTAAAAATCACAGGGAAATAAATTTCTGGGGGAAAAAAGTCATGTATATTTTAATGTACTCTGTATTCAAACACTGACTCTTCATACTTCCTCAGTTTAAACTCTGTAGCCACTGAGGGATCCAGTAATGCCAAATGTTGCAAACAAAAGATATTAATTTCTTGGAGTCTAGTAAGCACGTCAGTTTGTCCACCAGATAGCTTCCTCTTCTCAGGATGGCAGAAATGGAACAGTTTCTCTATTGCAATGTGGCGAGTACATTTCATTTTAAGGGAGGCCTTGGATCCCATATCTATCTCAAACCCACTCAAAAGTCTCTTCTTACTTCACTATCTTCCTTTAAATGACTAATCAAATGTGCATTTGTTACACCCTACAATCTTGGAAGATCCATTGATATTTTGTAGATAAAGTGTAGCTCTAACACTTGTGTTTCACATCAGACTACTGAAGATGTTATTGGGATAGGGACTCAAAGAAAAGAAAAAAAAAACAAAAAAGGAATCATCCTAGAAAAATAAAATACAGCTAGCCTATGGCACCTGTGATTGCCTCTGATCAAAACCTTAGTCTCTTTGGTAGAATCAAGTAAATCAGGGCAACAGGGTATTAAAGAAATGTTCATTTAGGAGAAAATCTCAAATGATCAACATTCACTTCCCAAATTGAAGATGTTCCTGTTTCCTGTGACGGTAATTTTATAAAATAGATTGAACACAAAACCAATGTGTGATGTGTTCTGCTGCCATTCCTGGTTAGGGATTTGAGGAACAGGAATAAAATCGAAAGTATGAACCTTTCCAACTTGGGTTTTTGTTTTCATGTGATCTTTTCAAAGAATGACCATGAAATTAATCAAAATGATCAGAGGATTCTCTTTTGTGACACCATAAAGAGAGAAAGAAGTAATTTTCTATAAGTTTATCTTCCTAATAATAGGCCTGGTTTTTGCCTATGAATAAAAGAGAGGATTGGCAACTTATACATCTGGGTGAAGAAGAGAAACACAACCCTTGCTTTTCCTACACTCCTTATTCCTTTTTCTGGACAGGTTTATGATGATCCATGTTCAACCCATAATAAATCTGTAATTTATGCAAAAGTATTCTAGACATTAGCATCTATAAAAAACCATTAAAAGTTGAGCCAATGTAATTATTCTAACCCTCTAAGACTATAAATTGCATAACAGTTAGCAATCTGCATTGGTGAAGAGTGAGTCTTAATTGGGATTCCTTACAGCAACAAAATCACAAGTCGCCCTCCCCCTCAAAAAAAAAAATTAAGCCAAAAACCTTCCTCCATCATATTGTGGTTTGACATTTTTCTTAACTCTTTTAAAGTTTGATTTGGTGGCAATAGAAATTTATTTGTATTGTGATTTCAAAATATTGGACCAGATTAATACACTAGGTGGGTCTTACGAAAATTCCTGTTAGCAAAACTGCTCACTACAACTGGATTAAAGTCTGTGGTTTTGATTCTATTTTGTATACATTAAAAGCCAAACAAAGTTGAATCTATGAATGTGCTATAGAGAATTCTTAAAATCTACATTATTTTTCCTACCTTTTCCCCCTAGTTTTGAAACTAGTGCCTTAAGCTTTTCTAATTTGCTTCCTTTTTTAAATTATAACTTTCAGAATATATATCTCCCTTAAACATTGTCCTCTCACAGTGTTAATATAAACATATTACTTCTTATATCTGGCAGTGCAAATGAATGAATGTTTATCATACTAAATATATACTCTGTATGCTCCTGAGAAGCACTGAAGTGCTACTGTTGGCCAATCAAATTTGGATTTTGTTCATTTATCTTTTTTAAAGTCATATCCTATTTTTCTGTAATAAATGTGTAGCATTAAATGTTGAAAAAATTACAGGGAATCACCACTGCATTCAAAGGAGCTCATAGGCCCTTAGTCAATTTCCTTCTTGCATTAGGGGTCTCTTTGTCAGCCAGGAAGGAAGGAAACAAGCATTTGTTAAATGCTTATGTGCCAGGCACTCTACTAAGTGCTTTAAAATGTTACCTCATTTGAGCCTCAAACAACCCTATTAGGTAGGTGCTATTTTTATTCCTATTTCACAGTTGAGGAAACTGAGATAGACCTGGTAAGTGATTTTGCCCAGGGTCATGTGGCTACTGTCTGAGGCCCATTTGAATTCTGGTCTTCTGTGCCTGCTCTGTGCACTGTGGTGCCATCTACCTGCTGAATCCTCTTATTTTTAATGTTATTGGCAGGAACAATTTTAATTAAGGAACAATAAATTTGCTATTTCAAATCTGATATAAGTAAAATTGAAAATTCCAGTTGTCTGGAGAAGATATTAATGGTGGACATTATACAAGTAAGAATCTTCTAATTTTTGTTTTCGTTGAACTGACGGATCACAATCCCAAACAGATGGTCAATGATTGCCTCAGTGAGGGATAAGCGCAGAATGAAATGCAGGGGTTTTAGTAAAAATAAGCTGCTTTCAAAGATTACAAAAAAAAGCTAGTCCAGGCCTGTAAGCATCCTAAACATAGCAACGGGAAATTTCATAGCAGCTAATTTGGAAGTTCTAAGATTACTTTGAAGAATTTTCTTACAATTGTGGGAAATTTAGGTCTTTCTCTTTATAGGTATACAAATTGTGTTCATGTTGAAAGGAAGGATATCAGACTTATAGCACACACCCATTATAAGTTACACAATGCAGACATACATTTGTAGACCAGATTTTAAATGGAAGAATACAAAATAGAAATTTTTTTCATGAGGAAAGAAATTTGTCCATTTGTTCCTGCTCCACTTAGATGAGGCAGCTACTCTTCTGCAGAATAGAAGCTTTCCACATTTCTCCGAAAGGCTTGAGATGTCTATTTTGTCTCCTTTTTTCCCCTAAGATCGGAGGACTATGTTCACTCATTTTATATTTCTCAAAGAAACTTTCTAGGTTTATTCACTTCCCATGTTTGCATTTCAAAGTGTCTGCACTGGTTTGGTCTTTATGTAAGGAATGCTTTGTTGTTCCCTATTCTAAAGGATCCATTTCCTTCCCTCCCTCCTCATACTATATGTAGAATTACACTCAATTTTCCAAGGTAAGTTGTTTTCAGGTATAAACCTTTTGTTTTTACCTTTCAGCAAGATTTTCTCCTCATCTTTTGGCCAAGCCATTTTGTTCACTGAAGTTTCGCTTGTATTTGAGGTGGAATTATTCTCTTCTTGTTTTACTTTGCCTATTTCTTTTTTTTTTTTGGTTTTACTTTTGAACATCTGTTTTACTAAAACCTTGAGTTCCAAATTCTCTCCCCTCTTCCCTTCCCCTCCACCCTCCCTAGGAAGTCAAGCAATTCAACATAAGCCACATGTGTATCCTTATGTATAACCCTTCCACAATACTCATGT
>CM053622.1:473315040-473338526 GCA_028646595.1 Phalanger gymnotis | reverse complement strand
GCAAGTTAGAGAAGTAGAGGAAAAATTAGGAAGAGAAATGAGAAGGATGAGAGAAAACCATGCAAAACAAGTCAATGACTTGCTAAAAGAGACTCAAAAAAATACTGAAAAGTATACTGAAGAAAACAACACCTTAAAAAAAGTATCCATTTCAGAGACTGTTTCCTTATTGTGCTATAAGTTGTTGTTGGGTTTGGTTTTTTTTTTCGCTTCTCACAAACATCTGTAGTCAACTTATACATATGAATTTCCTGTGTGAATTTGCTAGAATTCTGGGTTATGGCAGGATAGCACTGTTACTCTAAGCACACAGAAAGAAAATGGCTAGGAAGCTTCCTTCCTAGCTCAGGGGTGAGATCTCAAATACGGTCCAAATGTTAGAGAATTTCTCTAAATGAAAGAATATTTTATGAGCCCCCCCTTTTAATAACATCATAAATTCCCAAGAACAGAATTGAAATGGAACCTGGATTTTGTTATTTTTGATGTTTTCTGTCTGTCCTTCATAAATTAAATATAGAATTTTGACTTGGAAAAAATAAAAGGAAGCATCTCCCTCCTTTTTGTAGAGATGTGAGGGGACTACAGTTGAAAAATACTACATACACTTAGAAAGCAGCTGTACTGGTAAATGTTTAACAATCAGCTGTTCAGGAAAAGAAAAAGTATACTGATACTGGGCATATATTTAAGTTTAATTTGCATTATAAACATTTTCTCTATCACTGTCTTAAGTCTATACACTTAATAAAACAATAAATTAAATCCTGATGTGTAGCATTTACTGATTTCCAAGGTATAAATGCTCACTCTGAAAATGTAACAATTAGCTCTTTCCAGCCAGTTCAAACTGGCTCCAGTATATTTCAGATGTCAGAGAATCTACATGTCAGAAGGTTTCAGTTTACCTCAAGGGAGTTTTTTAGGTGAAGAAGAGTGTATTTGGAAATGCCCATGACATAAAAACAAAAGGCATCAATAAGAAATTTGAAGAGAAACACAGGCTCTAATATCTCCAACCTTAAAGGTCTTTTAAAAGTCATCATGAATGGTAGGCTGTGGTCATATTTAAATACATCTTTTCTGGATGTGTTAACTCATTATATCATATTAGTGTGCGCACACACACACACACACATAAAACAGATCTGAGTGTTTACGTGTATATGCATGTATATCATATATCTGTGTATGTATTCATATGTACTTATATACATGTATTTATATATACACATATACAGAAACAATCAAATATGGACACATGTATATGTATACAACATGTTGCATTGTTAATGTATTGTTAATGGTATGGGAAGATGTTTCTTGACCATTAATAGGCCTATGTGACCTGCTTGAGTCATATGGAAGCCTGAGACCCATGAGCCAGTGGTGGGAGGAGCTTGCTAAAGGGTTAGAGCAGGAAGTTGGAGTGAGTTGGAGCTTGGGGAGGGAGAGCAAGCAGAAAGAGCAGAGCAGCTAGCTTGGATGAGAGAGAGAGAGTGGTTTTGCTTACGGGAGTTTGTTTGTGGGGAAGCTTGACTGAGGGAAGGCTTGACTATATCACCAATGCGATACCCACTGGGGCTGCTATGAATATGCAGGCAAATTCCCAGGTTTGAATCACAAGATATAACAGACTCTCTCTCCATTGAAGATGAACCCAAAACATTTATTCAAACACCAGAAAGCCAAATCCATCACAGCAACAAAGAAATCTATATACATTATCAGTGAAGGGGGCACCATCTCCAAGCCTGCCCTCTGTCAGGTCTCCACATGTACATAGATTACTTGTATAATATATACATATATAAATACATAAATACTCAAATGGATCTATTATCTCATTGCCTTGGGAGTTCTCTCCAATGACATAGATTGACACAGATGATCACAAACCAACTATGTGTGCCCTGCTGTCATCCACGTTCACCACAATGTGCTAACAGCTTGCTTTGTTCCTGTCTCCTGCTATCTAGATGGTATCAATGGGCATTCTGGACATTCATCTATCATCTTAGGCTCTTGTCATATTATGGGTCTATAATGTCTGTCATGCACTTCATTGGTGACGTCATTTACTCCTGTTCTTCAGAATTCCTCACTGATTCAATGTGACATCCCACTATAAATTACATCCACCATGTGGCTCTCTATTGCCTTCTGATGCTGTTCTTCTCTGGTTCTTTGGAAACAATAGTGTTCCAGGTCTTCCTACCATATAGAAACACCTGCAAAAAAATTTTTTTTTTGTTAAAAAAAATGGGCCTTTCCTGTTATGGGAACCTTGAGGCTATTAAATGTGCTTTTCAGTTTCCCAAAAGCAATCCAACCCACTCTCCTCCTCCTTTTCAAATCTAGGTCCAACTCATTGCCCAACAGTATGGTTTGTCTCCTAGACAAGTTCTATAAGGTATCTATTGAGAGGCATATTGAAATCTGGCTTGTAAGGGTGGGGTTGTTTGAGTCAAAAAAATCAATGCTTTCTTCCCAATAGCTTTACCCACTTTGGCATAGCTGCCAAGAACCATAAAGCGCTAAGTATGACCCACCAAATGTTGCCAGCCATGGTAAAGAAAGAGTATCATGAAAAGCATGGCACAGGTTTTATGGTAAGATTCTTGTGTCATTTAATAAGAACCAATTTGGGTAGAACCAATCAATCTGAAGTGTGAACTAGATGTAAAAAAGGCCTGGATAACTCCTTGAATCAGTCAATCAATCAATCATTCAAACAGTATAGGTGTGGCTACAATTATATTCAGATAAGCTGAGGGATTTTAGTCAAGCTCTGTGGGTCAGGTACAAAATCAACAATTTTATCTGGAATTGGGCATTCGAGCAGCTGGTAGTTTAGTGGTAGGAGCCATTCTAGCCAAGTCCCTAAAAATAATTGATTGGGGTCAGAGAGAAGAGCTTCAGCCTCTGCCTCAGTTTTAGTTTTATCAAACCTTCACCACTCCTATCCCCGCCCACACCACAAGGAAGATCTTGTGAACTTCAGAGGACTGGAAGACTTGGATTTTTTTTATCATCATTCTAATCCTAGGAATATCCCTGCAATGGTTGACACAGTGTCTGCGTCAAGAGCCAAGGACAATCAATACTAAACTAATTTCGAGACTTTACAAGTAGCCCAGTAAAAAAGTTATACCATGCCCAAAGGGAACCATGAATAAGCCCAGAAGAGGCAGGAAATGACTTTCAGGAACCAGCCCTTGAGTTAACCCTTGGCCACATGCCCAGTCATTTATCCAGGTTATACCAGGGTAAATTAATACTAGTGGTTTATCAGTGGTCAACAGATATGAACAATCAGCTCTCAAAAGAACAATTGCACACTATTAACAGCTATATGAAAAGAATGCTACAAATCACTAAGAGAAACGCCAGCCAAAATAATGCTGAGGTAATACCTCAGGCCTGAAAATTAGAAAAGATGACAAAAGACAGGAATAGTCAAGGTTGGAAGGCATAGGGGGGGAAAATGCACAATAACATATTGTTTGGGAAAATATGGATTCTGGAAAACAATTTGGAATCACGCAAATAAGGTGGCTAAAAATGTCTGTATCTGTTCACCCAAGGAGATCACTGACAAAAAGAAAGGCTTTATAAAGATATGTATAGCATCACTTTTGTGGTAGTAAAGCACTAGAAACGAAACGGATGTTCATTAATTGGGAATAACTAAATAAAATGCAAAATATGAATGTAGCAAAATATCATTGGAATAATGAACAAATTGAAAAAACATGATGAATATAGCATGGAAAGACTTACATGAACCAATGAAAACTGAGGAGCCGAATTTATGTGTGTGTGTGTGTGTGTGTGTGTGTGTGTGTATCTGTATGCACACACACACACACACATATACTCACAATAACTACAACAATATAAATGGACTAACAGTCACAAGATGAATGTGTGTATATATAGCTTATCCTCAAAGAAGAGATCTAAGCAGAAATCTCCCCCTCCTTTGCAGAGGTGGGGGAAAGCTTGGTCCACAAATGTAAAACATTTCCTGTAACAGATTTTGGAGATTTTTGACTGATTTTGCTGGAGGGTTTTCTTCTTTTTTCTTTTAATCTGTCAGAAGAGCTTTCTGAGAGGGAAGGAAGAAATATGATGATGTAAAAACAAAAGGTAAGAAAAACTTTTTTTTTTCTTTTTTGAGATTGTCTCTTTTTTTAGCTCAGGTTGGAAGTGGAGCAGCCACTCAAAGGCCTGATCCGCTGCTAGGATGAATGACATGGAAGCTTTGACCTGCTGTGTCTAGTGGCCCACGTTTCTATTTGAGTTTGGCACCACTACTCTACATATGGCTATTTCAGTATTGCCAAGGATTTATTTCCATAGGCGTGGTATAGTACAAAGAGTGAACCTGAAGACCTGAATTCAAATCCTTGTTCTTTCATTTGTTTCCTTTGTGACACTGGACAAGTTACATCACATTCAGGACTTCTGTTCATCATTTTTTAAGATGGGGGCATTTGATGGTTTCTAAAGCACCTTCCAGGAGGTCAATGTGTTCTTGGTTTAATAATTGGCTCGTGCAAGACACGCTTTTAAATTTAATCTGCATTATTTACATTTTCTCCATCACTTTCTTATATCCAAATGACTAACAAAATAACAAATCAAGCCCTGATTTGTAGCTTTCTGAGTTTTATTCACACTGAAAATTTAAGTGAGCTCTTGTGAACCAATCCAAGCTGGGACCTGGATACCTCTGCTTCCAGGTCTAAGTCCTGTTAGTCTGTGGCCATTTTGGTATTTGAGCGACTGCTTGGTAAGAAGTCATTATGATATGGCCCCCAAAATCCTTTTTTTTTTTAAATAAAGAAAGAACTTGCTCCTTTATCATGATCTACTCATTCACCATTGGATCTTTGATTTTATTGGTATAAGGAATTCTCAGTGAGGAAACTCCTTCTACCCACATGGATCAGCATGGCTCTGTACCTTAGAGTCTTAGAAAGTCACCCAGGGCATTGACAAGTTGAGTGACTTGCTCTGAGTCACAAACAATATGTGCCAGAGGCAAAACTTGAACCCAGGTCTTTGGGAATCTCCCACCAATTCTCTCTCTGATATATAATGCTGCCTCTTAGACATAAGTAATATTTGACAAATTTTCAATGTTTGCCCTTTCCCAAAGCTTCACATGACATTTTGCCCACCAATTAGCAGTCCTATGGAGCTTTATACATTGCCATTTATTTTCTTTTTGCTCATAGAAAATACATGCACTAAAGATTTACCTCATTAGATGAAGGAGATTAAGAAAAAGTATTCTTCAATATTTTCCCTTTAAATACTTTGTTATAAAGAAGGACAATTTTCAGTACCCAGCAGATAACATAACCATTCAGATTAGCTCATGTCTCCTTACTGACATTTGGTGTGAATGAACAGTGGCCTCAAATCAAGAAACCTGAGTTTGAATCTTGGCTCTGGTGCTTCCTACATCATGAGCTATGAGAAAAAATTCATTTGGACCCCTTCTCTATTCCAATCAGTATTAATCAGTATGATATTTTACATAAATCATATAGAGATGATTACATAAAAATAGGTTCTTACAGTAGGCCTTTATAGTAGGCCTCAAACTTTAACATAATGTTCATTGCTTGTTTACCAGTTATGAAGCTCACTTGTGCAAGCACAAAAATGCTGACAAAGATATCTCCATCCTGCATGGGTGGGATACCTTGATTCTTTGGAAAGTTCCCCAACTTATTTTTGTACTTCCATATTGCCCTCTCTTGTCCAACATGAGCAGGTTATCTTATGACCATCTTACAATCACTTAGTCAGCACGGATGTCCCCTGTTTCACCCAACCCATGACTCCCCTGCTGATATATCATTTTTGGCTTTCAAGAATAAGGTCTATCAACCAATGAGATTCTGTAACTTACCATGCCTATTTTGCATATTTGGGTACCAAACTCTATAAAAAGAAGGTCCCTGGAACCAGCAGCATATAAGATCATGTTCCACATATGAGGTCCACTTCACTGGAGAGGGCCATGGACCCTCTGATGAAGTGCTATTGGCTTAAAGTTCTACCTCAGTGCCTTTCTGGCAGATTGGACAATTTTTGAGCCCACAAAGCAAGACACTTCCCCTCCTGGCAACTGTTTATTTGTAAAACGGTCAAAATAATTTGGGTATAGAGCAGAGGGGTCAAACTTACCTTCCAGCCAGCAATACTCCTGACCCCAACAAGATTAAAATGTAACTGGGAAATGTTTAACAAAATAAATAAAAAATACAATAAACCATAGATAATGCAATGTTGTGGTTTTTTAGGTCAGCATGCCTCCACGGGGGTCTATTTCTGTTTCAGTTTGACACCACAAGTGTAACAAAGACCAGGGTTCATGTCCTACCTTTGCACAGACTGGCTATATGATCCTGGGTAAGTCATTTAACTTCTTAGTGTCCCAGGCAGCTCTTTAAAATGATGCACAAAACTATGCCCATAAAACTGTGCATACCCTTTGATCCAGCAATGCCATTACTAGGTCTGTATATCAAAGAGATCATAAAAAATGGAAAAGGACCCACCTGTAAAAAGTATTTATAGCAGCTCTTTTTCTGGTGCCAAAGAGTAGGAAATTGAGAGGATACACATCAATTGGGGAATGGTTAAGCAAGATGCGATATATGACTGTAATGGAATACTATTGTGCTATAAGAAATGATGAGCAGGCAGATTTCAGAAAAATCTGGAAAGACTTACATGAACTGATGCTGAGTGAAGTGAGAAAAACCAAGAAAACATTGTACATAGTAACAGCAACACTGTGTGAGGATCAGCTTTGATAGATTTAGCTCTTCTCAGCAATACAACGCTCTACAATTCCAAAAGACATGATGGAAAACGCTATGCTGCTCCAGAGAAAGAACTATGAAGTCTGAATGCAGATTGAAGCATACTGTTTTCTTTTTTTTTTTCCTTTTGTGTGTTTTTTCCCCTTTTTTTCTGATTCTTCTTTCACAACATGACCAATGTGGAAATATGTTTAATATGATTGTACATATATAGCATGTATCAAATTGCTTGCTGTTTTGGGGGGGAGGGATGGGAGGGAAGGAGAGAGAAAAATATTCAGAACTCAAAATTCATAGAAGTGAATGTTGGAAACTATGTGTAATTGGAAAAAATAAAATACTATTAAGTGGGAAAAAATAATGAGCATATTACTGATGTGCATATGGGAAAAAACTTTCTCCTTGGGAAATTCCTTGCAACAGTGAACTCCTGGGCTCAGATTAAAAAAACAAACAAACCTCATAAGGTTCTTGTGAGGAAAATACTTTGTGAGCCATAAAGCATTATATTAAAGTTAGGTGTTATTGTTATTATTATTATAGTCACAGCTCCTCAGAGAAATCAAACAGGATATGAATAAGTACATAAAATAGGAATTGGGACAAAAATGTTAACCATTACTCTAAATAGTGTTACTGTGTTCTTTCAGAGATGTTAATTACAGGAACACCAAGGAGCCCCAGCTCTGGGCTCAGGCAGATTACCTTTTATCTTAGGGAAAGGCTGACCTCTAAATTTTAGAGTTAGGCTCTTCTCATACTCTCTGTCTCATTATTCCCCAACCCCAGAGCAAAACTCTGGGGAAGATATTTAAAACAAAGATTAGGAATGGCTCATCATTGCATGTCTCCAAAAAAAAAGGATTAATAGGATCCCTTCTGGAAAAGTACTTGTGTGGTCTCGATTGGGAAAAAGCCATAAAATACAGTTATAAAGTAAAAAGCCATAAAAATTTAAACTCTGAAAGATGGAAGCATGGACTTAGATACTAAATATAATTTAGACACTGAGTCATGACTTAAGATACTATGACCTATGAAAGCCAAAACAAGAATGTTGTGACCCATATCTGACTGGTACACAATCTATACACAAGCTTTTATTTGGATATAACATTGGCTTAACTCCAAGCTCATTACTAAGCAGAAAACCAAAAATATCCACCAATTAGCAGAAATACACTTTCTAGGTCCTTTGTCTGTTTTCTATAATTACCACAGGCATTTTGCGGGTTCTTAGCAGGGATCCATTGAACTGTCTGGCCACCACCCCAGACCAAAGATTGCCCCCATTTTGCAAATATTCACAATAATTGATTAAACTACTACCTATTATCAATCTAGAGCCTCTTCCTTTGGTATCAAAAGAACACTCAACATTTATGGGGGAGTGTGGGTTCCCCCAGCCAAGGGAATTCTGTACTTTACAGTACTCAATATATACAATAGATCAGGCATAGGACAGCTATTTGTTTTCACCACTATAAAAGAAATACTTAAAACACAAAAAAGGTTTATCAGTGTTCAATGACAAATGCTTGAAACAAACTAAAACTTAAAAGATCCCCAAAAGAAATACAGAAACAATAAGGTCCTCAAAAGACTTATAGAACCCCATTACCTCTATTACATTCTCCCTGGAGGTTGATGCGTGAAACAATATGGAAATATTTTGTGGGACTCCTAAACAGTTTATTTCACTTTCGCCTTGGATCTTTACTGGCTGAGCAACTCATGCAAGGTCCATATCTTCTGGAAAATCACATCCTGGCTCATCCTACTCTTGGTCATCATCTTCTCTGAGAAGGTGTTCCTAAACCATCTGCATTCAGACCCATGAGCTATGTTCTCTCATGGAATCAACAGAATTTGAGAGTTGGAAAGTATCTCAGGAGCTATCAAGTCAAACCCATAAAAAAAAAATTCCTCTATAATCTGCCCTCAATTCCTGATCTCAGGCCTCACATACAAGAGACATCCCAGAGATAAGAGGAATAATTTCCTCTTCCACCCTAAAAGTGTATCTCTTCAATACTACATTGGCTTGTCATGGTGGATCAATTCAGCTCAACAAATATTTTGTTAAATGCTTACTGTGCTAAGACACTAGGGTTATAAAGTTAAAATAAAACAGTCCTGAAATGAAATGAAACAATCTTGAAATGATACAGTCAAGAAACTCATATTCAACTGGGGAAACAATAGGCATACCAAAAAAAGTACAAAATATATGAGAAGGCATTTTCTGAAGAGGATACAAGTCCAATTTAACAAGGGCTCCAGAGACATAATGAAAGGCTAGGAAAGAATAGAATAGGGACCACAGAGGGATAAATCTGACATAGAAGAGTATAATGGAGAGTGGTAATCAGCATTGGCCTATGCAGACTCCAACTCAGAAAATCAAAGTTACTAAATATATGAATACAGACATCGTTCAATAGGTCACTCCCCCTTCATAGTAGCAATGATAATGTTGATTTGATTGTCAATAGGTGAGAAAGAATTGAAAAGAGTGATGGGATGGCAGGGCAGAATTCTAGTCTCTGGTTTTGCTTTGATGGTCAAGACAAGCGTCAGTGAAAGTATGGGTTGATGAAGCTCTGGGATCAGATTAATTTTAGTGGGATGAGGCATGTTTGGGGTATTCATCCTCAGTCAGGTCACCTCTGTCTCAGGACTTCAGTTCAATATTAAATAGATTACCCAGGGGTGTCCAATAAGGGTAGTGCTCAAGAGGTATTTCCTGGTCTGGTAGCCAGGGTAACAAGGGAAGCAATTAAGATATTCTGTGCTTAGGCCTGACCTCAGTCACAATTTATATCCTCTTTCTCCATTAAATGAGCACTTCTCCAGTTCATTGTAATTCCGACCATGATTCACCCTACCCCCAGCTGAATGGAGGGATGATTTTAATTAACCCAGGTCTGCTTCTACAGTCATTCAACTAGCATTTATTAGGTGCCTTTTGTGAGCAGTTAGATGGCATAGTGAATAGAGCCCTGGGCTTGGAATAAAGAAGATTAATCTTTATAAGTTCAAATCTGGCCTCAAATGCTTACCATCTGCATGACCCTGGAAAAGTCACTTAACCCTATTTGTCTTAGTGCACTGGAGAAGGAAATGGCAAACCACTCCAGTGTCTTTGCCAAGAAAACCCCAACTGAAGAACAACTGTGCTAAATGCTAAGTATATTAAAGAGAAAGGAGGCAAATATTCTTCCTATTGCTTTGGGCTAGGGGTATAGACAAATCTCTAGCCCTCAATAGAAAATTCCTGCAATTACTTCCAAAAAGATCTAAAGGTGTAACGGGTGGGTGGGTAGAGCATACATTCCCTTTAGTACTGTCTGCCACAGGTGGAGGAGAGATTTGAAGTACTCATTACATTTGTTGTTGCTGAGTAACAGCTTATGTGCTAGTAAATATTTTTGCATGTCCATTTTTTGTAATTATCTAAAAATTACATATAATTTTATATTGCCATTATATAAAAGCGTGTATAATTTTGTATAAGCTTTGTATAAGCTGACATGAAATGATGCTTTTTTGTATTTTGTTAACTCATTTCTGAGAAGGCCTTCTGGATTTTATATTTCTCCAGTCTTTGTTTCTGTTTTACCTTGTTCTATGCTGTCTATGAATTGTTGTGTTTGTCCTTCGTTTTCGAAGAGGACCATGGCATCAGGGAAATAATGACAGGACTTGCAGTTGACTTTGATTTGAGTGAGGGCAGGCTGTGCAAGGTCACCAACCTCACTTTCTCCCCCAGAGCCATTTGAATCCAGTGACCATATATTTATCAGGGTGACTGAAGATGACCCAGGATGCAATGGGAGACCCCAGGCCCTTTTAGGCTCGGGCCTTTTCATGTACTCATTTAGAGTGAGGTAATGCCCATTCAGTGAAATGTCAGGGTACAGGGTGGCATCCACCTGGAATGAATTCAGGCACTCAAACCATCTTCCAGTCAAGGAGCAAATTTTATTGTAATAACAATAGAGGTAGGCAGGGTTCCTAGTGAACTTGCAATTTATGGGGGTGAGACTTATGCTCATATACAAAAGGGACAGTGAAAGGATCTGGATGGGATTAAGGAGTGGTGAGTAGCCTGGGGTGGGCCTGGTGCAACAGTGAAGGGAATCTCAAGTAAGCTAATTAGGTGATCAAGTAGTCTGGTGTGTAGGCCAGTGATCTGGGCTGCTCCACTGTAGGGGAAAATTCATAGCCTTTAGTGATCCAGGTCCCATCACCCTATCAATAATAATAAACAACAATAATAGTTAGCATTTCTGTTTGTATAGTTTATAGGTGCCAAGTGCCATGCTAAGCACTTTACAAATACTGACTCATTTGATCTTCACAACAAAACTTTTTTTTTTTTTTTACAGATGAGGAAACTGAGGTAGACATAGTGGTATGAAACTTGACAAAGCTAGTAACTGTCTGAGGCTGGATTTTAATTCAAGTCTTCCTGACTCGAGGTCTAGCATTCTAACCACATCAATTCTTTGTTCTCTTTAGTACTATTTTTCCTCCTTACAAGCATTTTGGGGACTGTGATTTTAGGGGCCAGGTGTGGTAGTTTCACTATCCTTGATGGAGAAAACCATTTGTCACATTGATTTTTATAAATCCTTTTTTGCTACTTGTCTTCCTTCAATGTTCATCCTTAAATGCCCTTGGGATGATTTTGCTTCCTTGGTCTTGCTTACCAACCTTTAAGGTGATCTTCCTTGCCATTACTTTTCTCTGTTTATTACACAATGACTCTCTTAATTTTCCATCATCCTTCCTATATATGTATGTATGTGTTGTATGCATGTATATGTGTATCTATACACACACACACATATATATACATATAAACAAGTTTATGTTCTAATCTGGTGTTGTCTTTGGCAGCCATCTCTCCTTTTGGCAAATAAATTATATATTTGCCAAATTTGCCAAATTATATATTTGCTGCATAAAGTTTTTTCCTGGGCTCTGTGGGTCTTTTTTGTGGCAATTAATTTTTATTGGTTAAGATTCTTCGTAAATATTATAATTGGAATGGGTGTCGTCGTCATCTCATGTGGGACTGTCAACTACTTGTTTAAATAGTTGAGTATTTAAAATTTTTTTCCCCAATTTCTCTCCCTCTTTCTCTCTGTGTGTGTGTATATATATGTATATATATGTATATATATATATATTTTCCCCTTTATCTTTTTTTTTTCTAATTCTGATCTTAGCTTTGACAAATCAATGGTCTAACTCTACCTAGACAATTGACCCAAGGTTAACTTGCCATCGCATAGCTCAAAATCTAGCAAGAGGTTTGTAGTAACTCAGAGTGCAGTATCTGTGATAGTCATCATGGTGTACTCTACTCAAGCTGTTTTCTCCTAATGGCAGCCAATCTTATGGGATGTCCCATCTTTCAGCAGGCTGCAAAATCTGCATGCCCAGAAGTCATTATTGTCTATTGTCTATATTGTCTATATTATTAGAAGTCTAAGCAATAGTTGTCAGAACCCCAAGCCACAGTGGGGAGAGAGAGTGACAGAGACAGAGTAACAGGGGAAAAAGAGGTAAACAGAGACAGACAGAGACAGAGGCAAACAGAGAGAAAGAGAGAGAACGAAAATTGTTTCTCCTTTTAAACTGAGTCCATGGCTCTTGCTGCTCAGTTACCTCAGACCAACCCTGGAGCCTCTGGTAATGTATGACCCGTGGTAAAGGTCCAAAACACGAGCCTATCACCTTGCATGCTCCACAGGATGGTCCTTGTCATCCCAAAGTGCAAATCTTTCAATAATGAGTTCCAGAACATCTATCAACCCCATGAGGCTAGAGTGCATGCTCCGTGGTCTCAACACTGATACAAAAAGCTAGGAGAAGAATTTTGTATTTTATCCCACAGAGAAAAGGGAGCCAATGAAAATTCGAGTAGGGGTGTGACATGGTTAAATACGGTTTAAAAGGATCAATTTGGCATTTGTGTGGAGGGGGGATTATGGAGGGAAGAGAATGGGAGAGCAGAAAGGGGCTTAGACAGGTGAAAGAAGATAAGGACCCTAAATTAGGCAGAGGCTTTGTGGGAAGAGAAAATAGAACATATAGCAAAGATGTAATGGCCATAGGATGAAGAATACTTAGCAACTCATCAAATAAGGGAGGGGGGTGGGGTAGGGGAAGGACTGTGAGGAAGAAGGAAAAGTCAAGGATGACACTGGAAACCCGTTTACTGAAAGGATGGTGGTACCTGGACATCAAACATTTATTAATGTCCTACTATGTGCCAGGTACTACGCTAGGCCTCAGGGCAAAAAACAAAATGGTCCTGGCCCTCGATGAATTTTCATTCACAGAGCACCTTTAGGTTTGCAAAGTACTTTACAAACATTATCTTATTTGATCCTAGGAGGTGGGTGCTATTATTATCTTCACTTTACAGATGAAGAAACTGAGGTTAAGTGGCTTGCCTGGGGTCACACAGTTATTAAGTGATCAAGGCCAGATTTGATTTAGGTTTTCTGGATTCCAAGCTTGGCAATGGAGCACCACTTAACTGCCTACAGAGTAGGGAGATGGAATGTCTTGTAAGAACACCAAACATTTCAGTTTGGCTGTAATGTAGAATATTAAGAGCAGAGTACACGAAGGAAAGCCATGTACTATAAGCCTGAAGAGTTAGACTGAAGCTAGACTGTGAAGGGCTTTTAAGAACCAAACTTTTGCAATTCATCTTAGAAATAAGAGGGAGGAATTGGAGTTTCTTGATTATTCTTTGTTTGCTGGACTTCCAAGTATCCCTAGAGTGACTAGCTTTATGTCTTATTCTTCTGTCTTTAAATCTTGCACCTAGGAGGAATCTACTTACTATTTGTTTAATGACATATGCTGTCACCTCTACATAAAGCCCCTCTCCCAGATATCAAGAAACAGCATTTCATGGGATCCCAAAAGTGTATTTTATGTTTATGTATATTTTGTTGCTGTCATTTTGTGACTGAACATCTACCTCTTTATGACCCTATTTGGGGTTTTCCTAGCAAAGATACTAGAGTGATTTGCCATTTCCTTCTCCAGTTCATTTTACAGATGAGGAAACTGAGGCAAACAAGGTTTAGTGACTTGCTCAGGGTCACACAGCTAATGTCTGAGGCCAGATTTGAATTCAGGAAGATAAGTTTTCCTGACACCAGGCCCAACACTCTATCCACTGTGCCATCTAGCTGTCCTATATTCATATATACAAAATAGTTATGTTTTATATACAATAAAAGCCATAGATAATGTTAATTTGTGGTTTTCAAAGAGCCCATGCAAGCTATCCTTTAGAAAAGGGCATAAAATAGAAAACTTAACTAGTTGTAAGACCTTCAGGAAGTTATTTGGTTGGGTTACCTCAAATGAAAGCATTAGAACACCTATCTTTAAATTCCCTTCTCCAGTCTAGTCTAGGTTTCTATTCTTTAGTTTTCCTAACTCAAAGGCATTCGGCTGATGCACAGCTTGTAAACAGTTTAGTCTCACTTTTTCTTCCTAAATGTCCACACTTCCTTATTGACTCAAAGAATCTTTCTCTTCCTAATTTAATACTGTCTGCAGCTCAGGTACACTCTTCTACATGAAGACTTTCCCCGTTGCCCCTCCCCTACTTTGTACTTAACTTCTTTGTATATATTTGTATTCATTCGTTTTATATTTATGCTGCTTATATTAAATACATATACATACAGACATGCATACATATACAAGTACCAGGAAAGAAGCAATCCCTACTTGAAGTGACCTTACATTCTTATGGGGGTGGGGAACCAAGAGAGGTGCAAGTGTGTATACACACCACATGTACATACACGCACACGTGTGTGCATATACATAATTTGGGGAGAATTATATATACATCTATAATAGGATGTATGTGTATTTATGTACGTATGTGTGTATATTCCCTACTTGCAGTTGGTTTACATTCTCATCGAGGTAGGAGAGGCAAACAAGTGCAGGCGCATATGTGTGTGTATACACACGTACATGTGTGTATTAATTTCATATATAATACAAACACAGGTTATACATAAAACTTGTATTACATATACACAAAAAGACTGTATGTGTGTCCATGTGCGTACTGGCACTGAGCTTACATTCTAATGGAGGTGGGGGAGGGAGACAAGGGCAGCTCTGGCTTGGTCCCGAACCCGTAGCGCTCAGGGTGTCGGCTCTTCCCACTCGACCCTAGGAACCAGACCAAGCCGTCCGGTTCAAATCCCCGCAGATGACAGCGGGTCAGCCTGGAGGACCTCCAGTCCCCGGCTGCGTCGGGAGCCCAGGCAGACGCCCAGGCGGCAGACCCCAGGCTCCAGCGGGCCCGCCCCCGCCCCCGCCCCCGCCCCTCGCCGCAGCACGCCGCCCCCGAGCGTGGCCACGCCGTCTCCGCCCCGGGCCAGCGGCTTCCGCCGCCTCTTCCTTCTGCACGTGGCGTTCGGGGCCACATGCAACAGGCCCCGCCGGTAAGTGGGGGCCGGCGCCGCTGCGCTGGCTTCGCGGGGCTGTGCGCCTCGGCGCAGGTCTCCGTGCCCCGCCCTTCGGAGCCCCTGTCTAGCTGCCTGCAGCGGCAGCTGGAGGAGAGGGCAGGCACCCGCTTGATCGCCTGAGCACCCCCGGCCTGGTCACTGTGTTGGGGGGCGCTTGGCCGGACAGCGTCCGTGATGACCCTCGGGCGGCTCCGCATTGATGCTGGCGGGGAGGGTCTGTGGACCTTTTAACAAACCCCAGGCGCAGGGTTCTCTCGGAAAACATGGGAGTGCACGGTGCCTGCCACCCCGAGAACTTGGAGTGAAGGAGGAGAAAGTTTGGAAATCTGGCTGGCTGCCGGGGGCGGAGGGGCGGGGAGCTCCCCGAAATAAATCAGCCGCGCCTTGTAATTGCAGCCGTGCACGGCTCTGGAGCCCAAGTCGGCCAGTTTTCAATTTGGGAAAGCGTTGGGGTCTGGGGAAATTGTATTTGCATAGGATTAAGTACCCATCCTTTGGTCTCGCCTGAAGAATCCTTGAGGTGCTTCAGACTTAAAGGTTCGCACAGACCGGCAATAGGATTTACGTCCCATTAGATAGGAAATAACCGGGGCTGGTGCCACTAGATGTGCGACCTTTGTGATTAATGCTGAGCACGTTTCTGTGTTAGCTTGAGTTCACGCTTTAGTGACAGTGGACGATTTTTGAGCACTTTACCAAATGGAACTTTTCTTACTTCTGACATAATGTTTTGAGATACAGAACCGTTTAGAACTACAGGGAGTGGCAAAGGCCAGCCAGCCCATGGAATGCAAATGAAGCAGCTCAGGCCCAGAAAAATAAGTGACATAGTTAGAATCTGAACCCAGGCTCTCCCACTTCTCAACCTCTGCGCCCCTTTCCATCGTAGTTGGGTGGGGTAGGAAGATCACCCAACCAGTGAATCACGGGGAAACCTAGTTGGTAGGTCAAGCAAGTCATTCTTCCTGTCGCTTTTGACAGCTGGCATGGACAGACTAGGCCCTGATAATTCGGGGTTTTCTTACCCTGTTAAGTTGTAGGGCCAATGGCAGGGTTTTATTCCCTTTAAAATTATGTTAAAAGCAGCTCACACAAAACAAAGTAGATACCACAAGTGGTTTACATATTTAGGATTCTGAAGTTTGAAACTTGAACCAGTGATGGGGAACATACTAGCTTTTTCAGTAAATTGCCAAAATCTGCCCATCTATGTCTGTAGCTTGTATCCGTTGTTAGACTGATGATTGAAACAGGTTACTCAGAGCGCCACTTCTCATCAGTTTAGTACTTGGAAGAAAGACTCAGCCAGTGTTCTGAGGGTCTGAGTAAATATCTCTAACTAGCATTTTCTGGCAAAGGTATAGGCATACATACTAATTTTAGGGTTTTTGTACCCCAAAGTGGTTTTGTCTAACAATTTAATATTTGCATTGGCTGGAGTAGTATATTTTGAGTCTTTTTAATTTTTTGGTTGAATTGTGGAACTCTCCCTGATATTTTTATTTTTAAATACATTCCAATGAAAGTGGCTTCCAAGAGTTCTGATTTCCTCAGATTTTTTTTTACACTAAAACTGCAGTGTGGGTACTCTATGTTTTTGTGGATTCTGCAACCAAGATGAGAATTGTATGTAACTATTGTCCAGTAGATTGTAGACTCCTAATTAAAGCCTCAAAGGATTGCAACATGAGCAATATGGAAGCAATAAGCTGATGGCTATATATATATATACATATACATATATGTACATACATATATATACGCGCGCACACACACAGGCTGAGGAAAGCTTTTGTAATGTGATTTTTTGGTGTTTTAGTAATAATTGCAGAATTTTTCAAAGGTGCCTTCATTTTGGGTTTCTTTTTGAGACATATTTAAGCACTTGATTTTTGGTGATTATGTTGCATTTTGAGAAAAAGAACATTTTAAATTTACACTATTCTTAGAGATAAAAGAGGTGTGGGTGTAAAAATAACCATTTCTTTTTAGAAAACCTTTAGCTCTGGGGCCTCAGAAGTTGGTTTGTGGTTGGGTTTGTGTGTGTGGGTGTGGAGGAAGGGGGAGGACTTTTTAAAATTCTGAATTAGTTGGGAATAGCACTCACTTGACTCAACACTGACATCTGCACCTTTTCCTCCATCATTCTGGCTTACCAAGTACTAACAGGGCCCGATCTTGCTAAAATTATTCATTCTCTGATGATGCATGATTGAAAATTGTAGCTGCAGTAGACCTGAACAGATAAGGAGTTAGTGTTTTCAAAAAATATGTTGATTTCCAGAATCAGTAGGATTCCAGAACTTTTTTAAAACCCCTGCACCTCCCTATAGGTGTATATTGTGAAGTATAGCATTGCTGTACGTATTTTTTTAAATTTATTTTTGTATTCACCAAACACAATTGTAGCCCTAGCTCCTTTGAGATAATGGGGTTATTTTTCGTCATTCAAAAGCAAAAAGTCAAACCTGTGGCACTTAGCTGCATAGAGAAGTTCGAAGTCTGAGATAAGATTTTGAACTGGGACACTCTTGAGGCTCTCTAATCCACTCCCACCCCCAGTCCTCCTCTTCATTTTATAGGTGAGGAAACATTAGGCTCATATAGGTTAAGTGAAGTGCCCAAGGCACTGTTTGAAACCAGGTCTTCAAATCCGGGACTCTTCCTGGGATATGCTATAGTATATGCTATACTATACTTCATTTAACTAAAATTGATCTCCAGATCTTAATTTACAAATGAGTTGTTTTTGGTCGTTTGGTACTTGAAACACATTTTCCCATAGAAATAACTATTGATGGGGCTTCTACCAAAGCCCACAATACAACAAATATTTTGTAGTTGCAGTGGGGGAAAAATGATACCATTACAGTGCTATTAATAAACTTCCCTATTTAAAAAAAATGTGGCATAGCTGCCTGGGAAAGTACTGGGTTTGGAGTCAAGAGACTGGATTCTGTCACTGCTTTTGTGATTTTGGGCATGTCCCCAAATCCCTCTGGATCTCAGTTTCCTTATTGCTAAAATGAGGAGGTCGTTGTGGATCAGCAGTCCTTTCACCAGACAGCATTCTCTCCATGCCTTTAGTAGTCTTGAGTTCCACTGAGGAAAAACAAAATTCATTATTTACTGGCCTAGTCTTCTGGTGATACTAGTAGCCAAGTAGAGATTCTTAACCTGGGATCTGTAAACTTGTTTTTTAAAAAAATTTTAATAACCATTTCTATATAACTGCTTTACTTTGTTATCCTATGCATTTTATTTTATACATTTAAAAATAACATTCTGAGAAGACAGACAAGATTAGGAACTTCCAGTTTTATTGCATGTTAAAAAACAATATCTCATAGGAAAAAATTAAGAACTCCTGATGTTGAGTCAGTTGTTTTCAGTTCTGTTTGACCCTTCGTGACCCCATTTGGGGTTTTCTTGGCAAAGATCCTGGAGTGGTTTGCAGTTTCCTTCTCTGGCTCTTTTTTACAGATGAGGAAATTGCAACAAACAGGGTTAAGTGACTCACCCAGGGTCACACAACTACTAAGTTTCTGAGGCCAAATTTGAACTCAGGAAGATGAGTCTTCCTGACTCTAGGCCCAGTACTCCCATCGACTCTGCCACCTAACTGCCAACAGTCCCTGATAGAGCACTTTATTTTCTCATTTGATCCTCACAAGAACCTAAGCTTACACAGGCTCTCAAATCTCAAACTAGAAGGTACTTAGGAAACCATCCATGAATTGAGTACTATTAATATCCCCATTTTATAAATGTAGAAACTGAGTCTCAGACAAGCCAGGGTCACAAGCCTAGTGTCTAAGGCACAATTTGATCCCAGCTCTTACTGACTCCAAATCTGGTGATGAGGGGGGAAGGGAGAAGGGAATAAGCATTTATTCCCTAATAGATACATAAAAGTTTATGCCAGGCACTGTGTGCCAAGTGCTTTGCAAATATTTCCAAACCTACCTAGGTTGGACCTCAGATGAGAAACACACAGAGTAGTTAATCTCATGTTTCGAATCTTTTCAGTGTGCTGGAGTCTGCCACTTTACATTTTGCTGAGAAACCAGTGATTATTTTGAGAACCCAGGATTGCTTCCATTCTGTGTTGGAATCCAAATAGCATGCTTATTGGGGGGACTCATAATTCAGAATAAGTGAAATGTAATAGTTTCTTATTTAATGCTGAATGGCTTGAGAGAAAAAACAATTTTATTATTGATGTAAACAGTAGAAAGACTTCTGTATGCCCTCAAGAGCTTCAGAAATTGATAGCACTTGTTCTTTGTGCTGTAAAATTTATCAAATGGATTTTGTTCTTGATACAAGTGTGTCACAAGTCATTCTTGTTTTTCTGGATCATAAGTGTGATAATGGGGGTGGGAGAAGAGATTTAATGTGATATATTTGGGTAAGAGTTGGAAAACGAAGGGTGAAATCAGTTAAAGGGCAGCCACATGGCACAGGTGGACAGAGCACCGGCCTTGGAATTAGAAAGTCTCATCTTCATGAGTTCAAATCTGGCCTCAGATGCTTGGTAGCAGTGTGATGGTGGATGAGTCACTTAACCCTCTTTGCCTGAGTTCCTCATCTGTAAACATGAGCTGGAAGAAATGGCAAGGCAAACTACTTTAGTACCCTTGCCAAGAAAACCCCCAAATAGGGTCACTAAGAGTCAGACATGACTAAAACTATTTTGGTCCAAGGGGCCTTGGGAACCCTGAAATGCAAGGGCAAAATGCATGGGTCTGCCTCGAAAAAATTTGACCAGTCAATAATGGAGTGAAACAAGGCTTTCTGCTTGCTCCTATGCTTTTTAGCATGATGTTTTCAGCCATGTTGTCAAATGCTTTCAATGACTGATGAGGGCACAGTCTCTGGGAGCCCCTTGAACCCGGAGTACAGTCTCTGGGAGCCCCCTTGAACTCTCCTTGAGTCTTCCAACTGCATCTGGCCTTCCCCTAAGGCCATGGGCCTTGCATTATCTTTGGGCCCAAGTCTCTGCCTAGCCTAGCTCTCTATTTTCTATCTGTTTCCCACCCTTAATCCTGACCAAAATATCTATACCCTAGCTCTGTTACCCTAGCCCTCTATTGTCTGTCATCTCCATGTAGCCTTCAGCTATTTCCCACCCTGGAGTCTGACCTCATCTCAGTCCTGTCAAGCTCTTCCTTAGACTCCTCCTCCCTAAACCCCTCCTCTAGTCACCCCAGACCACCCCTCAATCCCTCCCACAATCTTTGTGTATATAATCTCCATCCTGCCTCCATGAAGGCTCTCAGATTCAATCTCGCTCAGTAGGTTGAATCTGGCCTGCTTGTGAAAACAAGGCTTCACAAAGGGTGGGATTTCTTAAGACAACCCATTATGGCAAACCCTTAATAAGCTTTGCCTTTTCCCTTGGCTGAGAAGGCTTGAGTCGAATTCTTTCAGCAGGATCCGCCATGTCAGTACTTTGGCGTGTCCAGCACCCCTCAATCCTAAACCTTTTCATGAGGATGAACATGGCATGAAGGTCTGCTGCCTCGATGGTAAATTCTTCCACTTGGAAAGGCTACAAATAAAGACTAAAGTGGAGGGAATATTGGTGCATGATTTTCTGTTTGTAGATGATGGTGCACTCAATGCAACCTCTGAAAGTGAGATGCAGCAAAGTATGGATCGATTCTCCACTGCTTGTGCTAATTTTGGCCTAACAATTAACACCAAGAAAACACAGATGCTCCATCAGCCACCACCACACCATCCATATGTGGAACCATGCGTTAAAGCAAAAGGAGTTTTGAATGCTGTGGATAAGTTCACTTACCTTGGTAGTGTACTTTTCAGGCATGTACACGTTGATCATGAGGTTGACACATGCATTGCCAGAGCTAGCTCAGTGTTCGGGAGGTTCTGAAGGAAAGTATGGGAGAGAAGAGGCATTAGACTGATTACCAAACTGAAGGGCTACGGTGCCGTTGTTCTGACCTCATTGTTGTATGCCTGTGGACAGTCTACCAGCGCCATGCCAGGAAACTGAATTGCTTCTGTTTGAATTGTCTTAGATTAAAGATCACCTGGCAGGATAAGGTACCAGACGTTGAGGTCCTTACTTGGAGCTAAACTGCCAAGCATTCGAACTCTGCTTCAAAGAGCGTAACTCCAATAGGCTGACCACCTTGTCCAAATGCAAAATGCGCACTTGCCGGAAAACTTTCATGGAGGACTAACACAAGGCAGGTGTTTACATGGTGGTCAGAAGAAGTAATACGAGGACACTCTCAAGGTCTCTCTCAAGAAGAACTTTGGAATTAATTGACATGGGAGACACTGGCATAGGACTACTCACCTTATCATTCCCACATCAGAGAAGGTGCTGGGCTCTATGAACAAAGCAGAATTGAAAGAGCTCAAAGGAAACACAGGATGCACGAATTTAGAGTATCCACCCCAAATGTTCACATGGACTATATGTGCCCGACCTGTGGTAGAGCTTTCTGAGCTTGTATTGGTCTGATCAGCCACAGTCGTTCACGTTGAAACTTGACTCTAGCATAGTGATGTCATTTTGGTCCTCTTCCAGAACGAAGGACAAAAACCAGCTAACATACGTCTGTCTCCAGCTGCTTTGATACTGGCTACTTGCCCTTTCCTAGGAGGTATAGGACCAGGCTCCCCTTCTGGTTTCTCTCCAGATCTGGCTCTCAAATTTTACACCTACTTGTTCCTGGACTTTTGAGCTCGTGTCACAACGTCTAAAAACCCTCCCTCCCCTCTGCTTTTCCCCTCCCCCCATTCGTTGAACCTTAACTGAAGGGTTATGCTTATGCCAAACTCCCTCTGAAGAACTCTTCTTTGAAGGAAGAGACTATTTGTGACCCAGTGTTTGTGGTTTGTGGTTCTTTGGTTCCATAGTGTTTGCTATAAGGGAGAATTCCTTAGTCTCCCAGAATGCCTTAGTCAGAAACTTTGGGTCAGAAACTTTGAGTTGTTCTGATTTGAATTAGGCTGGTGAATCTGGCCTTAGATTTTGGAGACCAAGGTAAAGTCTCTTGGAGTTCAACTGGAGCTTCAGCTCATTAGATTATAAGCTCCTCAAAGGTAGAGACTTTTTGCCTTCCTTTGTATGCCAAGTAGTACGGTACCTGGCACATAAGTGCCCATTGTTTAATTGATTGATACCCACACCCGTGTTTAGTGGATCTTTGTAGAACTTTACCCTCAACTTGTCCAGTATCCTTTCTCCCTTGGGAAAAGGTTTTTTTGTGTGCATGTTTTGCATTTTCCCTTTTTGTTTCCTACTTCCTGATTTCTCACTACGGTTTTTTACTTGGGAGGAGGGGGGAATGAGAATTATAAGAAGAACTCGGTTTGTCCTCAGACCAAGAAGATTAGACCTCTTGGGAGAATGGTATTCAGCTTCGTTTGTGGATTATTTGGCATTAGATTAAACTGTATTTTTTTTAGGATGTGGTTTTGTTTCCCAGCGTTGGGAGCGTTATGCTATCCTATTTAAAAACAAATCTGAAAAAAAAAAAACAAAAAACAAAAGGGGCAGCTAGGTGACACAGTGAGTAGAGCACCAACCCTGGAGTCAGAAGGACACTTGACACACTAGCTGTGTGACCTTGGGCAAGTCGCTTAACCCCAATTGCCCTGCTGTCCCCCCTCCAAAAAAACCCCACAGATCTGCTTGGTATGTAGTGTAAATGATTATATATGGATTTTTGAGAGTTGGGAGGAGGACACATCAATCAGGGATGGAGAGAGAAATAAAAATGAAAGCTTTTCCTCATCTCTTTGAGAGCAGTAATTGTTTTGATATTGTCTTTTTATCCCCAAGATCTAGACTAAATATTTAATAAATGCCACTTTATTGAATTGAATATTGGTTGACTCATGGCTTGGCTTTTTATTCCTAAAACAGGACCATGTCCAGGGATGGGACAAATGCAGATGTGGCCATGGAAGGAGGACCCAGTCCTTGTAAGCGAGGGAAGGTGGAGGCAGTTGCTCCTGCTTCACCTTTGAACTTTGACAGCCCTGAAGCTCTCTTTGAGAGTTTGATATTACCCATCAAGATAGAGACTTTTTTCGAGGAATACTGGGAGCAGAAGCCCCTTCT
>CM053622.1:473250894-473314540 GCA_028646595.1 Phalanger gymnotis | reverse complement strand
GGACCATGTCCAGGGATGGGACAAATGCAGATGTGGCCATGGAAGGAGGACCCAGTCCTTGTAAGCGAGGGAAGGTGGAGGCAGTTGCTCCTGCTTCACCTTTGAACTTTGACAGCCCTGAAGCTCTCTTTGAGAGTTTGATATTACCCATCAAGATAGAGACTTTTTTCGAGGAATACTGGGAGCAGAAGCCCCTTCTAATTCAGAGAGAGGATCCTTTACTGGCTGCTTACTTTCAGTCCCTTTTCCAGTTAACAGATTTGAAGAATCTGTGCAGACTGGGGATGTACTATGGAAGAGATATAAATGTGTGCCGATGTGTGAATGGCCGGAAGAAGGTGTTAAATAAGGGTAGCAAAGTACACTACCTCCAACTGAGAAAAGATTTTGATCAGAGAAGGGCAACTATCCAGTTCCATCAGCCTCAGAGATTTAAGGTAATGTCCAAGCCTCTCCTTGCAGAATGTATTGCTTCTATCATTTGAGTGTGTGGCCTATGTGTTTTAATAACTTCACTTGGGATAATTCTTGAATTATAAGGTTGGATTCAAGAATTCATCCAGTCTCCTATTCTTCTGCTGTGCTGTGCTGTGCATATCCCAGGCTGAGAAAAGCTAGTGACCTTTTGAAAAATATAGCAGCGTGGTAAGGAGATTTTCATAGATAGAAGGAAATAGATAAGCATTATCAAGTGCTTCCTCTGTGCTAAGCCCCAGGGATAGAAATACAAGCAAGCAAGACAGTTTTGGCCATAGGGAACTTACTTTCTAATGGGGGAAGAGAAACATGAAGGAATGCAGGAGATGGGAAATGTCTGCAAAGGGAGAAGGTGTCTTCACGGGGCATGGTGAAGAACCTGCAAGGGAGTGCCATGGAAACCTTGGCCCTGGCTAGACAAGGCCAAATCAAGGAGGAAACACAAGCTTCTAGTCAGGAGGATGTGGAGGTGGTGGTCAATGAGAAGATAGCCTGGGCCCTTGCCCCTTTTGGTGACATTGTCCCAGTTTCCTAGAACTCTGGTTGCAGATGTCTGCAGATATCACTCTACTGAGCCACCGGAATATTTTAGTGAATCTGGCTGTGATAGGTGAAACTTGTCTAGCCAAGACCTCCATGACCCTCCTTTGCAGTCTCTTCATTATGTCCTTGTAAGGATACCTTCTGCCTTTCCAGATGACCCCAGGCTCTTACATTCCTTTGTGTTTTTCTTTTCTAGAATGTAAGCTGCTCAAGGCCAATGGCTGTCTTGATTGTAATTTCTATCTTCAGGGCTTAGTTCAGTACAGGTACTGCACATGAAAAACAATAAATGTTCATCTGTTCTATCTGTCACTCCATCTGTCTGTCCTTATCTATCTGTCTGTCTATCTATCTATCTTTGTCAGTCTCCTTACTGGTAAATTTACCAGTGTATCTGGTGGCTTATTAGGAAGCTAACAGAATCAAAGGAATTTTCTTTTCGAAGTTGAAATCATTTCTACTTGGAGCTCATGTACAGGTAAGTATTAGCTGTGTTTGGGTCAGGCTACCAGCAATATCTATCACAATATTTTGTTGTTGTTTGGCTCTTTGTGACCTCATTTGAGGTTTTCTTGGCAAAGATACTGGAGTTGTTTGTCATTTCCTTCTCCAGCTCATTTTAGAAATGAAGAACTGAGACAAACAGGGTTAAGTGATTGGTCCAGGGTCGCACAGCTAGTAAGTATCTTAGGCTGTGTTTGAAATGAGAACTGTCTGATTCCAGGGAGGATGTTCAATCTACTGCACTATCTAGCTGCCCCATATTACAATATAAATAATGCTAATTTGTGGTTTTCTAAGTCATGCCAACTATAGGAATCCATTTCTATTTGAGTTTGACACAACAGTTTTTTTCCCTATCAGTACTAATGGTATGGAAACCTTCCACTCACACAGACAGAGTCTCGTGTAAAACTTAAGTCTTGAAGAATTTCTTGTAGCACTGAGTTTGTAAATGGCTTGGTTGTGGTCAAGCAGCTAGTATGTATGTATCAAGAGATAGGACTCTGCTACAAGTCTTTTTGACTCAAGGCCAGCTCTCTATCCATTATGCCATATTGCTTCTTAGTACAAAATAAACTATATTATTTTAGAAGTGCTTGGGGATTAATTTTCATAGAGGAGTTACAGCCTCAGCAAGAACCATATATGATTCTATTCCCACTAGACATTATCTAACATCTTTATTATTTCTCTTCCTCCCCACCTTCTTTTTAAGTGTTCCCTTTACGCACTGATACAAACTCACTTATAAGCAATTTTTGCTCTATCATTTCCATAAGAATTATCTCTTCTCACTTTTCTCATTTGTATATTATTTCATCCATTCTAGACAGTTCTTTTATCCTTTTTTTTGTTGATGATATAGCTAAAATATTAAAATTTTGTTGACTTTATAGTATTCATCACCAACCTCAGCTCATTCAGAGATTTAGCACTAATAAAAACATTTGTACGGTCTTATGTTATTCATGGTATTCATCTTTAATTACGGTCTTGCTTCCATGTCCCATATGTATTTGGATGCCTCTCCTCCAATTTAACAAATATTAGTTTATTTATGTGGGCGATTAGGTGACAAAAATCAATAGAGTGCCAAGCCTGGAGTCAGGAAGATCTGAATTCAAATCTGGCCTCAGACATTTGCTATACCTGTGTGACCTTGGGCCAGTCACTTAACCCTGTTTGCCTCAATTTTCTCCTCTGTAAAACAAGCTCGAGAAGGAAGTGGCAAACCGCTCCAATATCTGTGCCAATAAAACCCTAAATCAGGTCACAAAGAGTCCGACATGACTGAACGACAACAAAGTATATTTGAATTCTTTTCTAGGAATAGATCTTTCCCCACAAATGCTTCCCTCTTCCTAACTTCCCTGTCACTGTCATGGGCACCAGTTTCATTTCATTTCAGTTCTTAACCTTAGGTGCTATCCTTGACTTCTCACTTTCACAAAAACCCTGCCTCATGTCCAGTCTGTTGCCAAGTCCTATCAGTTCTGTCTTCCTAACATTTCCAGTATCAGCTCCTTTTTCTCTTGTCATGTTCCCACAGCCTTGGTGCACATCTGCGTCACTCTGTACCTGGATGATTGAAGGAGTCTTCTGTTTGGTCCCCTAGACTCATGTCTCCGTGCCTCACCCCCGCCCCCCCCCCCACCATTTCAGCCTCCACTCAGCTGTCGAGGTGGTCTTCCTAAAATATACGTATAACCATGCCACTCACTCTCTCTGCCATTCAGTAAACTCCAGTTGGTCCCATCACCTCCAGGATGGAATACAAAATTCTGTTTGGCTTTTAAAGCCCTATATAATTCAGCCCCTTTCCAGTCTTCTTGCATCTTACTCCCTTTCTTCCAAGTACTTGTTGACCCAGTGTCAGTGGCCTACTTGCTATTCCTCGTGCCCAGGACACTGTTTCTTGAATCCCTGAATTTTCATTGGCTGTCTCCCATGCCTTGATTCTCTCTCTCCTCATCTCCATCTTCTGATTTCCCTGAGTTACTTCAAGTCCCAATTATAGCTTTATCTTCTGCAAGAAGCCTTTTCCAATCTCCCTTACTGTTAGTTCCCTCTTGAGAGTATCTCCAATTTATCTGGTCTGTATTTTGTTTGTACACAGTTGTTTGCATGTTGTCTTCCCTATTAAACTGTGAGCTCCTTAATTAAGAGCAGGGAACTGTCCTTCTGCTTTTCTTTGTATCTACAACACTTAGTATAATGCCTGGCACGTACTTGTTGACTTGACTGGACTTTCATCGCCTTCCATTTCTAACATACCCCCTTTTCCACCTAGAGAGCCATTCTTTATAACAAAGAATAAAAAGGAAAATAAGGAAAAAGCAATTGAGCCAACACACGAATTGAGTACATCAGCACAATAATGTTCCACCTCTGCAAAAAAAGGGAAGTACATTCTTGTAGCTCTTTCTTTGGTGCCAGGCTTGGTCATTATAATTATACAGCTTTCACAGTCCTCCCAGGCCTTCTTGTATTCTTCGTATTCATTGTTTTTACCGTTCAGTAATATTCCATTACATTCATGTTTTGTTGTTGAATCATTTCAGTTGTGTTGGACTCTTTGGGACCCCATTTAGGATTTTCTTGTCAAAGATACTGGAGCGGTTTGCCATTTCCTTCTCCAACTCATTTTACAGATGAGGAACTGAGGCAAACAGGGTTCAGCGACGTGCCCAGGGTTACACAGCTATTAAGTATCTGACAATGTATTTGAACTCAGGTCTTGCTGACTCCAGGTCCGTTGCTCTCTCCACTATTACTACCACTATTTAGCCATTTCCCAATCGATGGGCATCTTTGTTGCCTAATTATTAGCTGTCACAAAAAAGTGCTTCTATTAAGTATTTTGGTTATCTTTGATATCCTTGAAGTATATACCTAGTGCTGGGATCTCTGGGTCCAAAAATCCACATTAGTCAATCAAGTACTTATTAAGCGACTCATACGTGTCAGATTCTGCACTAAGATACTGGGGATAACAAAGAATAAAATGTTCTTTATGCACAAGAAACTTAGATTCTAATGGAGGAGGCAAGTACATACCTAGGTATACATAGCATAAATATATAATGAAAAAATACAAAGTGGTTAAGTGGAGAATAGTTTAGGAGGGGAGAGTACTAGCAGTTCCAGGAATTGGCAGAGGTTTCCTACAGAAGGTGGCACATTCCAGGCATGTGGCATGGGCAATATATGGGAGTGAGAGAAGGCCAGTTTGCCTGATTATAGCATGAAGGATGTAATGGTAATGGTCACTGAGGCTGGAAAGATAGGTTCAAGTTTTTATTTTTTCCCCCATCACTGGAGTTGATTGAGTAGGGAAGTTGCATAATCAGTTTTGCCTTTAAGGAAAAAATTTATTTTGATAGGACTGTATATGACCAGCCTGGAGTGGTGAGAGACTTGAGGCAAGGAGAAACTTGCAGCCTCTTAATCTAGTTAAGATGTGGTGAGTGCCTCAGCTAAGGTGGGAGCTGTGTAGATGGAGAGACGCAGTCAGATGTGAGAGATCCTGTGAAGCTAAAAACACCCAAGATTTGGCAGCTTGATTGTATACAACTAACTCCAGTTCAAATCCTGGCTCTGTTGCTTACTCCCAATAACCCATCTGAAGGAAACTTAATTTCCCTCTGTAAAAAGTGAAAAAGTTGGATTAGTTGACCTCCAAGGAACCTTATGAGCTCTAAATCTAAGATCCAATGACAGCACTTGAAAGATAGGGCGTTGTTATTAGAGAGATGGCCTGAACTGCTGATAATTTCACTCTTGCGTGTGGGAGCCTGAGTTTGTTTGTCTGCAGAGGGTGATAGGAAGTTTATTTTCTTTTTTCAGGTCTCCTGTTTGCTGTAACTAGAGCCTGGCAGGAAAGGCATTTTGAGATCACTTTTTCAGAAAAAAACAAAACAAAACAATGAAGTTACTTAATAATTTTATCATCAAGAGATCAATAGAAAACTATGGAAAGTGCACGTTTTCTGTGGGTGTCTTTTCTGCACCCCCAAATATCCTTTGGTTTTTGGAATACCCTTTTGCTGATTCTTGTAAAAGATCTAACAAATTCTGGAAAGCAGCCTTCAGAAAGTGACTCAGCACCTTCCCAGACCTCTTCCTTCACCTTACTTCACACACAAATCTTGCATGTACTGTCTTCCTGTCTCTAAGGTGGCTGTGACCTTGGCTTTGCTGCTCAACCTCTTGGCTGGGTTTATTGGAACAGGAAGAGTTTGTTTCTCAACCTACAATACCCGTCCCTGGCTTGATTGGCTTGTACAATTTCTCCCCTCCACTTTTCCTTCTCTCTCTCCCCACCTCTCAGTTGTACTAATATCATTGTTTTCTTAGCATCTCCAGCACTTAAGACAGAGCTCAGCACCTAGTAAGTGCTTAAGGAATGTTTCCTGACTTGACTTGATGACTTGGTATCTTAAAAACTTAACATTAGGTGAAATATACAAGGGATGGAGGAAGGGGCAGTTCTTTTCATTCTGTAGTTGTAATGGTGCTTGGGTGATTGGCCAAGCATTGTTACAAGGGTTTAATTCTGATTCATTCACCTGGTTCCTGTGAAAAGGTTGCTGGGAGGCCTCTGGCAAGCTATAGGAGCCTTGTTGTTCAGCAGGTTATAAACCTGATTTTTATTTTTATTTTTAAGCATAGGGCATTGGTTCAGATGACAGGTAATCACATCCCAGGATTGGGATGCTCTGAGGGAGGGGGATCATTGACTCTCCCTTGTTTATTGTTCTTTCAGGATATGCTCATGTTGCCATTCTAGTTTACCTGGAAATGTTTGTATGAAGAGAGTTGTTTTACTATGTGTAAGAAGCCCCGATGAACATGGGTGTGTACTGTCCACCCATGAATCAAAATGTTGGTACTTCCTTTTCTATGAGATTGGTAAAGAAGCACCAGCAGCTTTGTATGAAAACAGTTATTATTTCTACAGCATTTGGTTTTAAGTAGTGGTTTGGACTGAGTGGCAATCGAGGTGGGACTGTGGGAGGATTTTTTTTTAAGGTGTGGTTTGACAGTGGATAAAATTTATGGTAGGGACATTTTCATTTTTATCTTTGTGTTCCCAGAACCTAGCACAGTACCTGGAATATAGCAGGTGTTGAATAAAAGCTTGATGAATGAATTATTGATGGAGTATAGTTACTTTATACAGAGAATTCTTAGTGCAATTTTAAGCTTTGATTCCCCAACAGAAAGCCATTAAGGTCATTTCCCACTCTAAATTTGTGATTTTTTACAATCTTATTAGATTTCTCCTACTTTTTTGTAAATTACTTGAATTTGGGTCATCTGAGTGGCAGCATGGTGCCGGATTGACACCTGACGTTCTGGGTTCAAATTCTGAGTTAAGCTTTAATAGCTTAAAACCACATTAAGATTTCTGGGACACCATCTGTGTCACTTCTGGTCTTCAGCAGAATCTTTGCATTAAACTTTATGACTTTCATGGAACCAATAGTATATGAAATTAGAAAAGAAAATAGAATAAAACTAAATTAGCCTCCCTCCCTTTCTCATTTTCTCAGTAGTTAATGTTGGACTGCTCTGAATATTACTCTGTGAAAAGGCAGTTATTGACATTCTTGGACACAGAGAGAGACAGGAGGAAAGATTCATGTCAGCCAGTTTTTGGAAAAAGTCAAGTTCAACAAGGCTTAGCAAAAAGGGGGATAAAAGCATCCAGCAGCCAAGGAGTGTTTCCAGGTTAATGGAATGCTCATTGGTTCAGTAAGCAAGATGCAGAGTGATGGGAAATTTTAAGAAGGAAAGATGAAAGCACTTATTTTGTAGACTAAGTTGTCCAAGTCAGAGATCACTGGTTGAGAAAAAGGCCAGATGGCAGATAATCATAGGCTAGCATTGAGATACTTTGAGAGGGGGATCATCAGCTCCCTTGTTTATCCCCATTTTGGGACACAGAGAGCTATTCCAGTTGACCTGGAAATACCTGGGTGAAGATCTACAGCTTAAACGCAGTCATTAAAGAATCTCTGAGGCCTAGAGGCAGCATAATATGCTAGAGAGAGCCGATCTCATGTTAGGAAGATTTCAGGGTCCTGCCCGTTTCCCTGAGTAAGTCACTCAATCTGTTGGGGCCCCACCCAAACCACTCTCCAAGTGTAACTTGTAGGACAGATGCTAGACTTCATTGTTAGAGAGAGTTCTTTCCCAGGTGCTTCCTGTTGTACCAGTGAAGTTATAGGTCTTGTCTAAGAAAAATATCTCTCAGGAGGCCTCCAGAAAGAGAAGTGCCAAACTACTTTTTAGGTGTTGCAGTGGCTAGAGCTGTAACAGCCCAGGGGTCAAGAAGAGCCGACTTCAAATCTGGCCTCAGGCATTCTAGCTGTGTGACCCTGGGCAAATCACTTCACCTTGTTTGCCTCAGTTTCCTCATCTGTAAAATGAGCTGAAAAAGGAAATGGGCAAACTACTCTAGCATCCAGGAAGAAAACTTCTTCCCTGGGTATAAACATAAAGCTCTTTGGGAGAAAAGATTAGCTTTTCACTCTTTGGGCAGCTTTGATTGACACAACAGTTTTCCTTATATCAAGCCTGAATTCGTCCCTTTGCAACTGTAACTCGTTGCTCCTAATTCTGCCATCTTAGAGTGAGAAGAGCAAATCCAATGTCCAGTCCCTTCCGTTACTTTTTTGGAGTCATAGAGATGCCTAGAGGTTTCTAAAAGTAGCCTAGTAGCCTAGACATTTCTCACAATGTTTTTATACTGATCCAATTTCCCCCTTTTTAGATAGTGGTAGTAGTAGCTGCAGCAGCTGTAATTTTTATGGTGCTTTAAAGTCAGTGCTTTACACATGTTATCTCTGTTGGTCCTGACAACAACATTTCGATGTGGGTGTTTTATTTATTATTTTTAATTTAAAGATGAGGAAACCGAAGCTGAGAGAAGGTCTGTGCTTTGCCCAGAGTTACACAGCTAGTAATTTGAACTCAGGTCTTCCTGACCTCAAAGTCCACCATATTACTTAGCTTTTCAATTTTTTTTCCCCCTCTGATACTAATGGAAAAAACATAGATTCTGGAGTCAGAAGATCTGGGTTCAAATCCCATCTCTGACATTTGCTACCTCTGTGACTTCAGCACCAGGCATATAGCAGGTACTTAATACTTAGTGACTGATTTTCTCTCCCTTTTTCTTTTCAGCCTAATCTTGCTTCTTATACCTGACCCTTAAGTCTTACCTAATTCATATGATTTAGGGGATGGGAAGGGAAGAATGAGGCTGTGGAATTGTCTTTATTTCTCTTTTTTTTTTTCTTAAAAGGATGAGCTGTGGAAAATCCAGGAGAAGCTAGAATGCTTTTTTGGATCTCTGGTTGGATCTAATGTTTATATAACTCCCTCAGAGTCCCAGGGCTTGCCCCCTCATTATGATGATATTGAGGTAAGAGTTATTTCAATACTACTTTCCTTTAAAAATGAAAAGTGAGCTGCTAATAGCAAAATAGGTTCGAGATACCTCTACCTATCTATATATCTGTGGATCTATATCTACTATATCTATATGCTGTCTATATATGTTTAGATACCTGTAACTGTTTATATCTATCTATAGAGCTATAACTATACACGTGTATAAATATAATCTACCTACCTATCTCTGTATATGCATGCAGATATTTATGTACGTGTCCCATAGTAGATTTGAAAATATTACATGGTTTGTAAAATTTTTCCTGGCATGTGTCCCAAAGACCATTGCCTCTGCCTAACGCCTTCCTCATTAAACCTTCCCACCATATTTCCACTCCATAGCACCATGTTGTAGGTCTCAAGCATTCCCCTACATGAATTAAAACATAGGAAATAAAGGCTTGTAACCCACAATTAAAAAAAAAAATTATTCCTGGCAGTAAATCTTTGAATGTACTGTTTTCTTAGTCTAGACCTATTACTGTAATATCTAAGGTATTCTTTAATTTCAGGTGTCCCCCCCGCCCCCATCTAGAAACAGCCTGCCCAAGACTCCATTCTAGATGCTCCATGGACCTACAAATCTTTATGTGTCTACTAGATTGCAAAGATCTTGGGAAGAAAGATTATGGCTTATTCTTCTTTGTGTATTCCAGAGCCTTGTATATAGCATCACTCAATAAATAATTATTGAAATGATTTGGTTTTTTTTTTTAAAGATCATTTCCAAATAAAGGTAACAGTGTTAGAGGTAACTGTTGCCAGCTCTCCTTTTGGGTTTAACAATTAGGAGATTATTGGTAACTTTGAAGAGATCAGTTTTGATTGAATGGTAAGTTCAGAAGCCAGACTGTGGACAGTTAAGAAGAGAGGCAGAGAGGAGAAGTAGAGGCACTCATCATAGGCAAGACTTAAGGAATTTGGCCACAAAAGGCAGGAGAGATATGGGACAATAGAAGGGATGGTTGGCTCAAGTGAGGGGTTTTTGAGGATAGGGTAGGACATGAGTGTGTTTGTAGGAAATAGAAAGGCAGCCAGTGGACACTGAGAGAATGAAGATGGGATAATAGGAAGCAGGGAGAGATTGAAAGTAAGTGAGAGAATGGGGATGGCAGAGGGGGCAATCTGCTGGAGGAAACAGAACAGAAGAGGAACACGGGTGTAGCGGAGTGTGCTTTGGCAAGAAATGCCACTTTATTTTGTGAGACAGGGACGAAGACAGTGGCAGAAGGCATCTAGGGCTAGATGATGAGAGATTGTAGAGATCTGAGCAATTTTCTCTTAAGACTTCTTGAAATATGGTGTCTAGGCTCTTTTTTTGGGATCTTGGCATTCAGATAGATAAATGATTCTTAAATTTTTCTCCTTGAGTTTTTTTTTTTACCAAGTTGTTGCTGTGAGGAGCCTTGTTTTCTTCTTCTTTTTTTTTTTCCAGTCTTTGGACTTTGTTTTAACATTTCTTGTTTTCTCATGGAGTCATTGGCCTCCCTTTGGTCCGCTCTAATTTTTAGAGTTTGTTGATAAAGCGATATTTTATATTTCTTGTGAGAACTGATAGTTCTCATTCCTAACTCATTCTAATGTAGATCTCATTTCTTTTTTAGTTTTTTCCCCTAACACTCTCATTTCATTGACAAAAACATATTTAACCTTTTTAAAAAAATCATCTCTTTTGTGAATTCTTGTTGAATTTGTGTCTAAGCTGTATTTTTCTTTGAATCAACTGCTGTCATTTTCTTGTTCTGGGTTTGTATCATGAGCATCTCTGTCACCATAATAGCATTTTATGGTGGAATTCTTTTTTTTTATTGCTCACAGCCTGACTTTCAGCTTGACATTAGGGCTAGCCTCTGGTCTTATTGATGCATTCTTGGGGCATTAAGTGTTGTGTTGTTCCAGAATCTCAGGGACAGCTCAGGCTTGGGGTGTGCAAGCTTTTCATGATCCCAAAGTGCTGTGATTGTTGACTCCTGGTCTGAGACCTGCAATTTCCTGACCTGAGTTTTGGTCTGAGCAGTAGTAGTAGGCTAAAGCTGGACTCGGCCCTTGGCAGCCCCCTGGGAAGTTACCTGCTGGTTCAGAGTTAGAGAACTGTATGCTGCCCTTTGCTCTGTGATTCCTGCCCTGATTCTGTGACCCAGACCTTGGTAAAGAAGCTGCCAGTACCTGACCCCGTCATTAGGCCCCGTATTGTTCTGGGGATGCCCTGACATGAGGCTAGAACCTCTTCACATCTTGGGTCATAGCCTCTCTCTAGGTGCTGGTGTGTTCTATCCCCAGTGTCCACAGACCTCTAACTCTGCCGATCAGGGCTGGAAGGACTCATTTGCTTTATCTTAGATTTCTCCATCAGGATTCAGTTGGTTGCATTTT
Organism: Phalanger gymnotis; assembly: GCA_028646595.1. Classification (NCBI taxonomy): domain Eukaryota; kingdom Metazoa; phylum Chordata; class Mammalia; order Diprotodontia; family Phalangeridae; genus Phalanger; species Phalanger gymnotis. Next base: position 473,303,182 of record CM053622.1, on the reverse strand, counting down.
CTAGATGTTTAGGGAGGGGGAAAGCAAATGGGAGGAGCTGTTTGCATGGCTTCCTGCTACTCTGCTGTCTATCTCCCACACAGATATCTATTCCTAAGTAAATCTGATGTCTGATCTCTAAGAGTTTCTGTTCTAGAACATTTTACTATCTCTTTAGTACTGAAGAATTTACCTTGGAGAGTAGGCTTATCATCAAGAACTCAGGATTTGTGATTTTATAGCAGTTGATCATCTTTCTTTGTCAGACATGATGGGCTTTTTTCTTTATTTAATTTTAGTTTCCAACATTCACTTATATTTCAAGTTTTAAATTTTCCCCTCCCTCCCCTCCTCAAGACGGCATGCAATCTGATAAAGGCTCTATGCGTACATTTTTATTAAACATATTTTTACATTAGTCATGTTGTAAAGAAGAATGAGAATGGGACAATCCATGAGAAAGAAAAAGCAAAAAAAGAGCATTCAGACGATAGTTTTTTTTAAGAGAGTGAAAGATGTTCAAAGCCTTTTGAGCTGCTTTGAAAAAGCAGAGAGAATATTTTTCTGTTGTTTGATGTGTCTTTTCAAGTTATGTAATTAGTTTTACCATTGAAAGTTCCTGTGTCAGCAGTCATAATTTAGACCTAGAGTTCTTAAGCTCGAGTCCAAGGCCTTGCGACCATGTGTAGATTTCAGGCGGTCTATGAACTTACGAGGGGAAAAGAAAATTACATCTTTATTTTCACTAACCTTTTAATTTCCTTTCTAATCTCAATTATTTTATTTTACACATTTAAAAATATTATTCTGAAAAGGGGTCCGTAGTTTTCACCAGACTATAAAAGGGATCCATAACATGAACCTGGTTGAGCATCTTTTCTTGGGATTGGAGGGGGACAGAGGTAGAAGGGGGGCAGAGTGGCACCTCTTTATGTGGAGAAAGAAACTTTTTTTTTCCCCTGAAATTCAACTTCTCATTTATCTAGGATCTTTTGAAGGCTAAGGGATTTAAGGAATCAGGAAATTTTCCAACACTTGTGGAATTTGTGCCTCTTTACAGGTGTTCATCTTGCAACTGGAAGGAAAGAAACGCTGGCGCCTGTACCAACCTACTGTGCCCCTTGCTCACGAGTACAATGTGGAATCAGAAGACAGGATTGGTGCACCAACACATGAGTTCACATTAAAGGTACTTGACTGAAGAGTGGTGTTACTCTACTTTTAGCTAGCTTGTAATCTGTTGTTGTTCAGTGATTTCAGTCATGGAGTGGTTTGCCATTTTTTTTCCCAGTTTACAGATGAGGTAACTGAGGCAAACAGGAGTAAGCGACTTGCCCAGAGTCACACAACTAGTAAATGTCCGAGGCCAGATTTGGAACTCAGGAAGATGAATCTTCTTGACTCCAGGCCCAGCATTCTATCTACTGCACCACCTAGCTGCCCTGTATGTATCGTTGTTGTATACTGAATGCAGGTTCAGGATGAAAGTTTAATAGCTTGTGTAGTGACCACCTGGTGCAGGCTGCCTTTGCTCCATTCTGTGAAAAACTAGAGCTTCAGTCTTTGCCATCCAGCATAAGGGCAAGTCATTTAACCCTCAGGTCACTTAACCCTGTTTGCCTCAGTTTCCTCATCTGTAAAATGAGCTGGAAAAGGAAATGGCAAACCACTCTAATATCTCTGCAAAGAAAACCTCAAATGGGGTCACAAAATAGCAACAAATTCTGTTTGTTCTACCCTACCTCCTACTGAACAGACATCCCCACAAAACAGCATGGTTTTGTGCACCGGGTAGTGGTGCATTCTTATTACTGTTAACTTGATTTTCCAAAAAGATTCATTTCCACGTTTAACCGGAGCTTTATGCCTGCCCGCTCCCACCCCACTCCGCCTTCATTGTGGCTTCAACACTTAGGCAATAGATTCACAGACTCTTAACTTTAAAAATAAATGTGCCCTTAGAGGTGGTGACATACATATCTTGATTTCTGACTGACCTGGTATAGTGTGAGTGGGTTTAATTTTTCCCTTTGGGGAACCAGTAAGTACATGTTCAGGCACAACCCTTTTAGGGAGCATGTGGGTATGTTGGCCTGGCCCTGCAGAGAGCACATGCTCCCATGGTGCCTCCATTAGAAGAATTTTTGTTTGGAAAGTACTTGTGAATTTCCTTGATGATGGGGGCAGTGGGGTATTGTTATCCTGTGCATTCCCTGGCAAAGGGCAGCCACCGTGCCCCTAGTTTTTAAAACTCAGTATCTGAATGTTATTTGTAAGCCAGGACTTATGACAGGAAATCTAAAAAAGAGAATAGTTTAGGGGAAGGAATGCACAACTCTCATTTCTTATTCTCTTAGGTGTTATAGCGGATAGAGTGCTGGACTTGGGAGTCAGGAAGACATGAATTCACATCATGTTTCAGAGTCTTACTAGTCATGTGAACTGGGGCAACCTCAGTTTCTTCAGTATGGGGATAATAGTACCTAACTCCTGGGGTTCATGTGAGGATCAAATGCAATAACATATGTAGAGCGCTTTGTAAACTTAACTAAGCACTGTCATAGCTAATATTATCGTTATTACATTTACTACTATGATTACTCCTTACAGGGGTCCTTTTAGTTTCATAACAGAAAGGTAATGTTTAATTTGAACCTCTCCAGTGATTCTCTGTGATTAACAAAACAAATTGTCTAGATTGTGCCCTTCATTATTTTGATTATTAATAAAAATACAATGGTTTATATCTCCCTTTCCCGATTTAAAACTTTCCTTGCCCTTAGTTAATTGGAAAAAGACTTCTTTTCAGAATGAACTCTTCGTCTCTTAGTGGCCTTTTAAAAACACAATTGCCTGCCTTTTTTTGTTCTTGGTTGAACACATTCAAGTGGTTGTTCTAAGCCGCTATGGCTAAATTGTCAAATATCCCTTAGGCTTAAAATCCCATTACAGAAGGCCAGTTTTCAGTTGCTGGCTATGTGGGGTACACCTATATTACCCTCCATTCCCTGGACTTCTAGCCCCTGATTTCATTGATGGTATGGGGCTGGGGAAAGATAGGGCAGGCATATATTAAATGTATCTTCTAGTGACCACACTTGTCTTCAAAAGATATGTTTAATAAAGTTCTGTGCAACCCAGAGGGAGTTTATAGAACACAGTTTGAAAATTCCTGCGCTAAGGCATTAATTTTTTTGAACAGGATGTCAGCTATCTCCATAGCTCCGGACCCACCCCGGGCTGAATACAACTGTTAATTACTGGAAAAAAGCAGTGTAAACTTTTCATATTAATGTATACTTTCATGGGAGTAATTTCCTGCTTAAGGAAACTAAATATATTTAATAATAAATTAATGCACAGCTAGGTGGCTCAGTGGATAGAGTGCCAGGCCTGGAGTTGGGAAGACCTGAAGTCAGATTTGACCTCAGAAGTCAAATTTGTGTGACCCTGGGCAGGTCACTTAACCCCGTTTGCTTCAGTTTCCTCATCTGTAAAATAAGCTGGAGAAAGAAACGGCAAATCTCTCCAATAGCTTTGCCAGGAAAACCCCAAAAGGGGTCACAAAGAGTTGGACTCAACTGAAAATAACTAAAAAATAAAATAAAATCTTAATAAAGGAAAAGGAAAGTAAACACCTATTTAAAAATTTTCCTTTTCTGACAGTTTGCTGTATAAAATGCTTTGGTCACCATTAGGATTTGGGGGAAAGTGTATTTTAGAACCACCAGGAACCATGGGGAGGGAGAGATGAAGAGTAGGCAGGGCCCAGAACCACAGGAATGGAGTTGATGGCTTACATAGAGCCTGTATTTCAGGTTTAGATGTGTGGGTTGTTTCTCTTTACAGTGTTCTCTTTTATGTGGAAAGCTAGGCCGGGCAACATATGTGAGGACTCAGCTTATTAAACAGGAATGTGAACACACATCAGAGTCGTAGAAGGGAGTTCAGAAGTCATTTAGTCCGTCATGTACCTCACGGCATCTCTGTGATATTTCTCCAAAGCTGTTATCTGGGCTCTGCTTGGTGACTCCAGAGAGGGACAACACATTCCTCCCAAGGCAGCCCATTCCACTCTGGATGAGCTTTCATTATTAGGAATCACACTAAACAAAATCTCTGTTAGCAATTTTCACCCATTTTTTCCTAGTTCTGCCCTAGTTCTGACCAAAAAGAACAATGCCAAACCCTGGGTACTTGAAAACAACTATTATTAGTCATCTAAAGCTTTAAGCCAACATTCTCACATATGACATGGTTTCTTGGCACTTTGGAATCCTGGTGGCCTTTCTTTTGGTGGTCTTCTGGTGTATCAGTGTTCTTCCTAAAATTAAGTGTGTGTGCAGAACTGACCATGTTACTTCAATCTTGGTCTGTCTGATCAGATTGACTAAAGCCAGGACTATCACCTCCCTTCTTCTAGACCTTATTTTTGTGTCTTGGATGACTCTGGCAGCCTGCTAAAGCCTATGGACCTTTTCTCAGAATGTTTTTAAATACATAAAATGAAATACACAGAATTACAAAGGAAAACAAAAACATTTTTTTCCTGTACAAGTTTATAGACCCCTTGAAATCAATGTACTCCAGGTTAAGAACCCCTGTTCTAGAAGCTGCCGCTTTAATTTGGCTTACAATCACATTAGCTCTTTTGAGGGCTGTGTTACAATGGTGATTCCTTTGAATCCACCAAAATCCCCAATTTCTTTTTACATTAACTGTCATCTAGCCATACCTCCCCCATCCTGACCTTGGGATTTTTTGAACCCAGGTACTTCTGCTTCCCCCAGGAATTAAGAGTTATACAAGTTGACTACTGGTGAATGGGAACTTGAAAGTGAAATAACCTGAATGGGATGATTTGGGGACACCACTGCCAATAAAGCTTTATTATCAGCATCCAGATTGCCCTGTGGGTCATTACACAGTAGTTTAATGGTATCCAGGAGCTGAAACTCAAAGCCTTTGAAAAATGGGAGCAGGGGTGGGGAGAGTTGACATTCAATTATAATACTCCTTTTTCCCCCTCCCCCCCATATTTTAGCCAGGGGATTTGTTATATTTCCCCCGAGGGACCATCCATCAAGCTGACACTCCTCCTGGACTAGCCCATTCTACTCATGTGACCATCAGCACCTACCAGAACAAGTAAATATCCTTCCACTCTTCTCGCTGTCTCCCACTTTGAAGGACTCATTGACACAGCCACTGGTCACCTTCACGAAAAGGGTAACAAGGGGTAACCAGATACTAGTGTCTCACGTAGGGAGTCAAGGCCCTTCAGGAAGATTCTGGTCGCTAACTCTCCTGTCCTGGGTGATTTCTTTATTGTCTTTAGGACTGGTTTTTCCCTCTGAAATAATGGTAGGTCAGACAATAAGAGTAACTAAACTTCCTCACAGAAGTGTTTTGAAACCAAATGTGTGAAGAATGATTGTAAGTGGGTAAGTGTCACAATCTGCTTTCTTAGTTAACAGAAAAAAAATATGTCCCTGGACCAATTAGTGAGGTTGTTTATGTATCTGAGCTTCTTCCTTCTAGGCTTTCATTTAGCATATGTGTAGGAAACGCCAGAAAAAGCAGTTATGAGCATAATTAGCTGTGCTGGAATTGTTTTCAAAACTTGCTTTCAAAACTATATTCAGCTTAGAGCAAGGACTTTTTTACATGTCCATGAACTTAAAAAAATTAATAATGGTATTTCAGCATAATCGTTTTCCCTTGTAACCCTGTATTTTTTATTTTATGCATTTAAAAAAAAAATCAAAGGGTCCAGAGGCCTCACCATACTGTCAAAGTGGGGGTGGGTTGAAATTAAGAAAGTTACTGATCTTGTAAATCTAGTTAGCTAATGTCACTTGCTCCTGGTTCTTCAAAGAACTTCTTATACTTCGTTAGCTCAGAAGTATAAAAGAAACAGATATCAACCCCCACCTCACTATTTCTAACTAACAAACCAAGTCTTCTATTAGTCTGCATTGTTATGCTTTCCAAATGTGTGAAATAGTATCATTTTATAGTCTAATTGTCTGGCCACATTGAGGCCTGCACTGATATTGGTCCTGATTTTGCCTGTGGTCTATTCATTCTTAAAGTGACAAATGGGTATGAAGCCTATGAATTTTGAAGTGTTCCTTGTCATTTTCACAGGGTCCCTTCAAGCACAATAAATATTTATACCTGTGGTGTGGTGTGTAGATTAATTCCATCCTCTTCAAAGTAAATTCCAGAATTTGTATCAGTCACAGACTCTGGAAAGGTATATTGATGACTCCTACTTCCCAGAACCAGTCTCAGTCAAATATTTGTTAATCTCCTACTGTATGCCAGGCACAGTGCCATATTCTGCCAGAAAGGCTATTAATTGCCTTGCTTTCTGATCTGTTGGTAATAAGCCCTAGAGGCAAAAATATTTTGTGCAGCTAAAAAAATCTGAGCCTGTTTTGGATGTTGAAAAATATAGTAAGAAATGTAGAGGTGAGTGTAAAGCAAAGCTGCTCAGAAAAGGTTCTAGGAGTATGTGCATATTTGGGGAAAGATGAAGGAAAGAGATGGTGTGTGACCCTGGGCAAGTCACTTAACCTCTCAGGGTTTGAGGCAACTCTATACGATAAAAGGTTGCAAAGAGCCCGTCAAATTATATTGAAGGAGGGAGCTTCCTTAACGTAGAAGTTCCCCGTATCAGTCAGTCTGTGTGCCAGGTACTAAGTGGGGATACAAGAGGCAAGCAAGTTCCTGCCCTCCTCCCAGGGCTAGTCCTATTTTGAGAAGACTTTTTAAATCGTCTTTTATGGGCTCTCTGGGAGTGAGACACAAATGCGAATGTTGCTTGGCTGAGGGAAAATCATGCTGTAAATTTCTATGTTGGTTCAGTAGTAAGCAGTATGAAGTCTGCTAGTGACACAGGAAAAATATTTCTTAGAAGTAGAAACGATTATATCTAACATTTAAGATTAAAGTACTTCACATATACTGTCTCATTTGATCCTCACTACAATTGCAATAGTAGATAGGTACTATTATTATCCCATGGGCAGCTAGATGCTCAGTGGGTAGAACACTGGGGATGGAGTCAGGAGGACCTGAGTTCAAATCCAGCCTCAGATACTAGCTGTGTAAAATGGCAAACCACTCCAGTGTCCTTGCCAAGAAAACCCCATAGACAGTATTGGCATGAAGAGTCAGACATCGACTGAAAGACTAAACATTACTCCTGTTTTACAGAGAAGGAAATTGAATCTGAGTAAAGTTAAGTTACTTGCCTAGAGTCACAAAGCTAAGGCTGGATTTGAACTCTGGTCTTCCTGACTAGCTTCCTGTCAGGCTTTCTTACTGCTAGAGTACTGTTTCTTAATCTGACTACAGGAATTCTAAATTCTCCATGTTAATTAGGAATAGAGAAAGCACAGATAATTGAAACCTACAGATAACCCAGCTTATTCAGGCCAGTGGCTTTTACCTTTTCCCACAACAGAACTCTTAAACATTATAAAATGTGTTCATTTGAGTTCTCTTCCTTTTCAAGCTCTAGACCAAATCTTAGGGGACTGCCCCTTCTTGGTGAATTATCCCAGAAGGAAACTAGACAGAGGAACAGGAGAACAAAGGACTGGAATACTATTGCTGAGAAATTGGCTTAGGTTGGTTCGCCAACAATTTAATACTGTGTGTCTCAGTGTTGTAAAACACACTGAGTCTGTACATGGGAAGTTAAAAAAAGATTTAACTTAATTTTCTCATTACCAGAAGACAATTTTTAATGGTTAACATTAGCTACATGGACTAGCAGTCATGGTGTTTTAAAGGTATTAGTTTACATAATGCAACATCACTCAAATTTAAGTTTTTCTTTTAGCATTATGTTTTGGTTTTTTTCCCTCAGATTCTATGCTGTTAGTATCTTAAAATGTAATTGGGAACATGCGCTGGATTCTGCCATTTCCTAGGAAGTGGTTCTTACAAAAATTGTTCTGAGGCTTGTTTTTCTTTGTTCTTATGAATTTCCTGTTTCATGAAAGGATATGATTCATTTTTCCAATGGCAGCATAAGTAAGCTTATGAAAATGCACCAGTATTCTTGAGTGAGAGAGAACATGATTGATAGTGTATTTTCATTCATAGGCACAGGGCATTATAAAGCCATTCACAGTGTATATAGTCAAAGAAACTTTTAGTCCTTGTCATTAATATCTTATATACATGTGTATACACATATACATATGCATATGTGTACACACACATCACATTTCCATGCTAAAGGATTTGTAATTTTGTCTGTTGGCCTACTATATTAAATGGTCTTCAAAAGTGATTATGGCTAGAATTGATCACCTGAAGTCAGTATGGTGATGAACTTGTCCAGATGGTCCATCTTCCTTTTGAAACTTTTCCATTTAGACTTGCTAGAGACTGGGTTCTATAGGCATAGCCTTTTCACTAGGACATTAGTGGTGCACACACATATATGCACATACATATCCATACACGCATGTAAAACTAGAGCGTCACTTCCCATACCTTTGGGAACTGGGCTTCTAGTCTTAATTATCTCAAAGAGAAAAACTAGAAAGGACCTTTGCTTATTTTTTTATGCATGTATGTATGTAACTTTTTTTTTCCTTTATGTGCTCCAGTTCATGGGGAGATTTTCTTCTGGATGTGATTCCTGGGCTTCTCTTTGATACTGCAAAGAAAGAAGTAAAATTTCGGACTGGCATACCACGGCAACTACTTATGGTAAAGAAACTCAGAGGGGTAGAGGTGGGAAGAAAATCAGCAGACTCAATATCGGTGTCAGAACAGATTTTTGAGGTTGCAGCAACAATGGGACAGGGTTTCTTTCTGGAATACCTCAGATACTTTCCCACCAGACATCTCCTGAGTGAACTAAGCATTTTCTTATCTTTGTGACCAGGGTAGTATGTAGTAATATATTACAGGATATTTATGAGTGACGTGAGTCAGAGAACCAGGGACAGTGATCAAGATATGACAAGGAGAGCTGTAGCCTGGGCAAGGAGCTATAACCTTTATCAAATTGCTTGCCTTCTTAATGAAGGGATAGGGGAAGAAGGGAAGAAAAGAATTTGGAACTTAAAATTGTAAAAAACAAATGTTAAAAAATTTTACATGGAATTGGGAAAAATATTTTAAAAAACCTGGTGGGTCAAGCTCTCCTAAAAGAAGGTAAAGAATGATCCTTTATCCCATTTAAATCTCTCTCTTAAATACAAAAGGATACAAGGAGTCAAAGTCACCCTTAGAAACTGTCCCCTTCCTGATCCATGTTCATAAGTTTATAGTACCTACTGGGTAGATAGGTGGTGCAGTGGATAGAACAACGGGCCTGGAGTCAGGAAGACTCATCTTTGTAAATTCAAATCTGGCCTCAGACACTAGCTGTGTGAACCTGGACAAGTCATTTAACCCCATTTGCCTTAGTTTTCTCATCTGTAAATGAGCTGGAGAAGGAAATGGCAAACCATTACAGTATCTTTGCTAAGAATATGCCAAATGGGGTCATGGAGAGTCACACATGACTGAAATGAATAAACAACTGGTTAGACATACTTGGAGTTTTGTCCTTGAGTGTATGCTACTGAACTGGGACTTGTGTAAAAAAATCTCCTTTTTGGATTCATGACAAAGTTTTTTTTTTTTTTTTTTCCTAGCAGGTAGATGACATAACTATTGCAACAAAGAGATTAAGTGGCTTCCTGAGGACTCTTGCAGACCAGTTGGAGGGTCCCAGAGACCTGAGATCATCTGAAATGAAGAAGGATTTCATTAGGAGCAGATTGCCACCATACTGTTTGGGTGATGGTTCCAATCTCTCCACCCCAGGTGAAATTTACTGTTTACTTTTTGGTACCTGACTTGGTTAGATTTGTGGTCCCACTTAGACCTACTATGTAGTTATCACAAGGGAAGGAAAGAGCATAAAGTCATCATGGACCTGGGTCCAGTATTAGTGTATTTTGTCATTTTGTCCTGTTACAGTTTTAGGAACAACGTTTGATACCCATTAATCCAAAGTATATCCACCATTGTCAGGTAGTGTTTTAAGCACTGTTCCAACAACAAATCGAGAGTTGTGTAGTAGGAACAAATAGATCCCAACAATGATGGATAAACAAAGATCCCTACTACATCCACACGTTGGCTTTACCTTGCCCCTTTCTCCCCAAAGAATCTCATAGATAATGGATGGGAAGACTTAAGCGAAAGTCACATGAGAACAAAAGGTCTGCAATAGATTGCATTCTACATCCTGAAGGAGATGCTTTGAAATACTGAAGTAACTTAGTTAATGACTAAGCTGGAATCATGAACTTAGCAGATAACCTAGAATCTTTCATAGGGGATGCAGCTTTTGTTTTTTTATTTTGCTCTGGGGTGGTTTTATTTTTGGAGTTTTTGCTTTTTGAAATTTCTTTTTGGCCTTTTCTCTGAGCCAGTATGTTTTTGCTTGCACAAGATTTTGGTATATTCATTCATTTAATTCACAAGAACCTTTGAGTGTGTCCAGTGCCATACTCTTATTTCACGTCACTTTTGAATGAACAAGACGTTCCCATTAGGCCAGAAGTTCTTAATCTGGGAACCATGAACCTGGTTTTTGTTGTTGTTTTTAATATTTTTATAACTGTATTTCATTGTAATTGGTGTATTTAATACATTTAAAAATGTTATTGAGCCATGGATTTCACCAGTCTGCCAAAGGTTCCCATGACAAAAATGGTTAAGAACCCGATGATTGTTTAATCATACTTCCTCCCACAGCACCCTCACATCTTGTATATTGGGATAAGGCTAATTTAGGGAAGTAGCAGGTTAATATTTGATGTACTTACATTAGATTAGGGGAACAAGGCCATTTGAGGAAGTAGTCAAGATCTGCTAAAATAAAACAAGCTGGAGAGAATACTTGGGCATTTGTTTTGTTTGCATCTTTTATGATCAGTTGTATTCTTAACTAGATCAAATCTGAACCATTTTATTTCTCTTCCTGAATAATGCTTTTCTTTTGATGGGGTTTAACTGTAGGTGGAAAGTTCCCAAGATTAAATAGCCGAGTAAGACTGCAATTTAAAGACCACATTGTTATGACAGTGGAGGCAGACAAGGATGCATCTGTGAGTATCAGTGAACCATGGTCTATACTATGCCTCCCTTTTTAAACTGATTGGGCCCTTATTCTAAGGCATCACAACAAGAGTCAGTCTCGTATTTTTAAGGAAATTATAACTGGATAGTCCTGAGCTATCCACAGCTCTCTATTAGTGTCTCCTTAGATCCTCTGCTTAAGGGATCCTGTTGGTCTTGATGGTAAAAGAATTTGGAACCATACAGGAACTTATATATGATACACTCCAAATCATATTGGTAGCAAGAGGTGGATTCAGCATTCTAACTGTCCAACATATCCAGGTGCACATGACTTTTGGATGTCTTTATATACCAATCAATGTGCTCATTGTTCTACAGGATCATATATTTAGAGCTGAATAAGACCTTGCAGATTATCTCTTTCAACCTTCTAACTTTACAGGTGAGGAAAGTGAAGCCAAAGGAGGTTAAACGACTGCCTAAACAAGTAATAAGTAGCAAAGCCAACACGTTTGAGCTCTAAGCAGTTAAGAGTATACCTTAAAACCAGTCTTTATTTTGACTGCCTCTTCACACTTCGCTAATATGAATCAATCATCTAGACTCAAAATATGTCACTGTTTGCAGCTAGGTGGCTTAGCAGTTAAGAATTCCAGACTTAAGAGTCAAAAGACCTGAGTTCAAATTCTACCACAGAAAATAGCAATGTGACCCTGGGCAAGTTGTTTGCCTCAGTTCTCTCATCTGTATAAAACTACAGCATCTAATCTGTAAAGCACTTTGTAAATCTTAAAGAACTGTATATTGAACATTGCCTCTTTCTCTCTTGAGAATCTCATGGGAGGATTGATGGGAAGACTCAGGCAAAAGTCACACAAGGGCACAAACTCTGTATAGGTTGCATCCTACACTCCAGAATTTTCCCCCTTTTTTTCCCATCACATTCAGCCAGTTAGAAAGCTATGTTTAGTCTTCCAAATATCTCTCAAATCCATCCCTTCCTTCCTTGCCCCCACTGCCACCCCTCCATCTGTCCCATAGTAGAAGTACCTTACTGGCCACTTATTGGTCTTTCTGCTTCTTAGTCCTTTCCTTCTTCATTTCATCCTGCCTATAACTGCTGGGTTAATTTTTTCTAAAACAGCTTTTTACAAAGCTCTCTTGTGCAAGATTCTTCTCTTGCCTCTCCATTGCCTTCAGATACGTACAGAGTTTTCATCTTGGTGTAAAAAACTTCCTAACCACTGTACCACTGAGCAGCACAGAGAGGAGTAGAGTTATTGCTTTAATGTTTATGGTCTTCAAACATCCTTGGAGGATCTGATTGACTACTTAAAAGGGTACTTGGAACTCAAGATGGTTCTTGAAAGAACAATAGTTAAGTTTTATCATATGGTTTACAATGCTAGGTAAAACTAATAAAATTATCATCTATTCTTATACCAAGGAAATGATTTGTAGATGCTGTTTTGCCACTCCCAGATAGGAGTTAGGATGTCTTAACAAGCTGTTCACCACCCCATTACTGGATTTTTTTTTTAAAAAAAAATGGTCATAAAGTTACATTCCCTTCATGTTAATCGGTTTTCTTTATGGAGTAGAGAACTTGGAACAAATCAGGAGAAGTTTTATACAGGTACAAATAGGTTCCATGTAAGAAAACCTTTTGTCACTCCTAGAGCAGAATGGGCTGCCTTAGAGAGAGCTGTTTCTGTTCCACTTGCTGGAAGAAAAGGCTAGGTGACTATCAGTTATGTTATAAAGAAGATTCTCTGATTGGATCTGAGGTCTTTTCCAAATCTGTGGAATCTAAAATTCTTGCTGTTAGAGAATGTAAAGTACTTCTTGCATAACTCTACTTAAGAAGTAGACCAGTACTTTAAAACATGTAAACCAATCCACTCAGAACACGTGTGAAGTTGTAGCATCTACTCCTAAAGCTACTCAAAAGAAAGGATTTAGTTTCTTGGGTTTCATCACTAAATATTTCACTTCACCTTAACAAACATCTATGAGAATTCTCATAAAAATTTAAGTCCATCTCTTCCAATTCTTATGATCTTGCCTAAATTCAACCTTGTTTTTTAAACACATTCTACATGCTGTTTTTTTAGTCATCTATAGGAATCCTTTGGTTTCAACTAAACAGGCTTATTACTATGACTTTGCTCATACTTGTCTCCTTGTTGATAATGTTTTCCATACTTCTTTCTTTCTAAATACTTAAGGTTCACATAAGAAAACCCTTTTCAATCATGAAATCTTCCACTTCCAGCCAAATTGTCCTTTCCATCAGCTGAACTCCTATCTTGTGACCTTTCTTCTATTGTTAATTTATATCTTATAACTCACCTTTCCATGTTTAAGTGTGTATCTCTTATCTGCCTAGCTAAATGATCTGATTTTATAGAGAGAATGACAAATAATGGAAAATCCATGTGTTCAATTGCCCACATAATGTAGAGACCTATGGAGGATTTTTGGGAGGATATGAACCATAGTCACACAATTAAGAAGTATGTATGTGTATATGCCCTTGGGAGAATGATGAGATCGCAGATCCACGGAAGCATTCTTTAGTTATAGTTTTGGACTTTTCACTAAATGAGATACTCTCTTTCTGCCAAATTAGTGAAGCTTTAGAGTGTGTAGAAATTCATCTGTCAAAAACAGTAGTTTTCAACCAAAACTTTTTAAAGTTCTTAATGCTACTTTAACCCTGCAAATTTTGTAGCTAGTGACTTTTCTTTCTTTTTAAGGACGAGACTCAAGAACAAATGGTTTACATCTATCATTCTCTGAGGAATAAGCGGGAGACACACATGATATGTGGAAATGACAGTGAAACAGCAGAGGTTTGTTTCTACTGAACTGAATGAATACACTTTTTTTTGAGTTTGGTTGGTAAAAGTAGTAATGTTTTGAAGTTATTTTTGCTTTGGAGGGTAGTTTTATTTATTATTGGTTGATGGGCAGTAGCATAGCTTTCTTTATAACATTGCTTCCCAAACTGTTCTTTCAGAAAATCTTGACAGTATTAAGCTATCTTAAAAGAGCTATTCATTCTGTCAGTTTAGCAGATGAGAAACTTAGTGCTAAAGACTTAACAGGTCTTCTAGTTCAGCCCTTTCATTTTATGGAGAAGGAAGCGATGCTCAAAGATAAGAAGTGACAGAGCATCATTAAGAAGTCCTTTCATCATAAGCTCTAACTCCTAACCTCACTTCTTCAGAGCACAAGAGAGAGCACTACCCACCACTGATGGGTTATGCAAATACAGTCCTTCACTTTTTCTCCAACATACAAGGTCCCTCCCTGCACCTTGTGGTGTACTTATAGAACAAATAATCTCTTGGTCTAGGCCAAAGCACCCTTTCTTAAAGAGTCCATGGTGCTTACCATTTTTGGTTCTATCACTATGTTTTAGATCTTGAGTGTTTAGTGGCCAAATTAGTTGATTCCATGAGTTTTTGATTGAAATGTGATTGTCATTTAAAGTTTGATGATATGATAAAATAAGGGGCAAATGAATAATGCAAGAAGGTCACTGCAGAAGCATTTTTTATCATAGGATCTAGGGTTGAAAAGGACCTTAGATTTTAAAGATGAGGAAATCCAATTTCCTTTCCCTTTTACCATAATGCTTCCCCTACTGTGAATCAATATATAAATTCTCTACTTTAGACCACTAACACTTTTGAAGCTTTAGAGTGGTTAATTCTTGGGAGGCTTACAGGGTGAGGACTTAGGAGCAGGACGAATGAGGGAAGAGACCATGAAGGAATGAGAATTTGTTATATTTGGTCATGGTAGTTATTGGCAATTTTGACAATCAGTATAGTAGACATAGTATTATACTTAGTAAGTAATGAAACATTTAATGCCCTTTATCTTTCGTACTTATTATTTTTATTTGTGTGTATCTCATTTTTTGTCTCTATTTTCACGGTTTCCAGCAGGGACAATCAGTGTCTCTCACTCAAGAGTCGTCATATCTTTCTGTAATGGACATAGGATATAGGACTCTCCTAGATATCTCACTGTAGCACTGAAATTTCCTCATAGACTACCAAGGTTTTGTGGGATATAGTTTGGGAAATGTTGGACTAAGTGGGTTTTTTTTCCCCCCTTTTAGGCTCTTGGACTTCGCTTCCCTTTATCTCATAAGGATGCCCTGAAACAACTTTGGAGTTCTGAAATTATTTCTGTTAAGGAACTGAAACTTAATACAGATGAAGAGAAAGAAAACTTGGTGTTAGCACTCTGGACTGAATGCCTAATGGAAGTAATCTAATGCCTTTGTCAAGTCAGCACTTCCTATAAAAGGGTAAAACAATTTTTCCACTTACTTAATAAAGAATCATTTGCTATCTTTGCTTAGGCCACAGGGAAAATTGTCTTACTTTCTGCCTTATCTTCCAGACAAATCTTCATCCTGTTTTAGGAAAAAGGTCCATTTAGGATGGTTCATTTTAAACTACTCCCAAGATCAGTTTTCAGAGTATTCTTAATAGGAATAAAGTGGGCATCTTAGTTAAAGTAAGGCTATATTAGCCAATGGGAGAAAAATAGCAGCTGCCTCAGCTTTGCTAAATATAAGATTTAGGTGGCCAGATCTAGCCCCTGAAACAGTACTTGTATGAATATGTACTAAGTTATCTGGCCACTTTTATTTTCAGAAAGGGGCATTTAAAAAGTGAAGAAATCACATCTGTGTATATGACAAGTTTATTTTATTTAATCCAGTGTTGTAAAAAAAAAAAAAAAAGCACAACTCTGATTTCTTTTCAGTTTAAATGTGGTACCTGGCCTTGTTCTTTGGATGTAGTAACTTTTTAAAGACTATCCAAACTTGTTGCTCTAGAAAGAAATTCCTTAAAACAATTTAGAAGAAATTTTTTAAAAAAATCTCGTTTTTACAGTAAAAATATACAGGTTTCTTGTATGTGTACACTGAAAATTTTAAAGCCTTCAGCTTCTACTGTTACATAAAATTCCATTAAATAACACTGGCATAGCAATGAGATGGATTCACATCAATGGGTCCATTGGATTTTTTACAAATGCTTCTTGAAAGGAGCCAAGATGACAAAAGGAAAAAAAAAACCTGCTGTCTCTTTAAGTTTTAAATACCAAAAAAAAGTAACTCTTAAATATTTACATTGAAAGATCAGGTTACTATAAAAAATTCAGAACAGCAAATCTACATCTGAATTTGACTTATTTACTGCTAAATTTACATTCTAAAGTGCAAGGAGGCTGATAGATGAAATAGTTTTCATCTGAGTATATAAAAATAGAGGTGTTTTCATATGCTTTCTGGCAAGAAATTCTGGGGTGTTTCAATGCATTTTTAAATCCAGCCCAGAATAAATTATTCACTAGGACAATGAAAAAGTGGAATTAATTACCTGAAATATATCAAAGATTATTATTTCCTACCTGATTGTGCTGATTGCCTGTTTGGCTACTTAAAATGTTTTATAAAAGAATGAGGGGTAGAGGGGACCCAAGGAGGCGGTAATTTAAAGAAATCTGTTCAACCTATATTTTAGAAAAAAAAACTGATTATGGTCTAGGCCTAAAACACAACTTTGCTTTAATTTCAGAGTAACATTGAAGCTTTGTACCATGTCAACTAGACAGAATAATAATTTGGCTTTTCTTTTTGGGAGGGAGTTCTCAAATATTGTATGTATTATGTAAAGTAGAAAAAAAAGTAACCTCAAAACAAACCTGAGCCTGAATTTAATGCATCTGGGATCAGTAAATAGGAGTTAGATCCATACTGCATTTTTTTCATAGTACTTAAATTGCATTGTCTTTTCTGTTCAAAGGCCTTCATTCTTGTCATCTGTGCTTTTTCAAAAAAGAAGGTACCCATCCTTTAAAAGGAATAGCATCATGCTGTTGAGCAACAGGAACTATCACATACAGAGTTGTGCTTTTAATCCTGGAAGAGTTGAGGGTTTCTCTTTTAGCCACTCCCAGCTAGTCGCTTTGTGTAATGCTTTAGAAGATGGATTAAACTGCTTTTCAGATAACCTAAAAGCTCCTCAGTTCTTCCTTGTTGCTCTGATTCTGACAAAGGTATTAACTTGACCTGTATAGTTCCCCATGATATAGAAATACACACACACACACACACACAATCTATACTACGTCATCTATGTAGTTACCCTGTGGTAGTTATTAATAGCATAAGTGGAATGACAACTCTTTGAGAACACTAACCTTTATAGCAACAACACAAATCTGAGCCTGGCTAGCCAAAGGTTGAAGGACTTTTTGCTTATTTGTGTTGGATAGCTTTCTAGGAAAAAAATAGCCTAGAGTGATGCACCGTATACACTGTGCCCCCAACCAGCATCCCCATCAAGAAACATCATCACAAAAAGGAAAGATGAGCTCAAAAAGAAGAGGGCATATCACAAGAATCCAAGTAATCTGTCATCTTAGTGATAGAAAGCTTCTATAAGTTTATGTAGGAAGTGGCAAAAATGTTTTAACTTCACCCAGCCTCTCCATGGTTAAACCGCAATGGTTTAGGAATCCACGTTCATAAAACAGATTAAAGAAACATGAAAACAAGTTCATTATCTGCTTATGTTCAAGTGGCCTGTGACTTCAGTAGCTTCCTTTTTCACATGCTTAAGACAATGAGGGACAGTTCCACCTTCCTTAACTCCTCTTGATGATGATGGTTATTTTATTCACAATATTTCAATATCCCATTGCTGTGTAGGTTCCCCCTCCATAGGCTGGTTTATTATTATATGGGTCTTATCACAATAACTTCCTCCTAAAATAGGGAAAAACAAGGTAGTTAAACTCGGGATGTAACTAATTTACAAAGTGCTCTGAAACAGATCAAGAGTTCATGGAGCCACACGTTTACTGCCCATTAATCTAGAATATATTTCAATCAAGTTTAAAAAAAGAGCAGGAGGACTGGGTCTTGATGTAATGATTAGCATAAAACCAACAGTATGTTTCCATGACAGTATTATGTTTCAATGTCAGGTACTCTAACAAAGTCTGTTTGGGATGGAGAAAGGGAAAGTAGGGGTGGTCATTAAGGGGAAAGAGATGTGGACCTGTGATTTCATCAGAGTAGGGGAACTTCTGGTTTGGAAAATCCTTGTCTTGGAGAATAGCTCAAGGCAGGGCTGTCCAAAATGCGGCCATGGGCTGCCTACAAGCATAGAAATTTACGTAAATGCTTTAGTGAATGAAGCTGAGCTACTGCAGAGCTCTCACTAAAATGGCAACTCAAAATATATTGTCTATTGTTTCAATAAAAACCTAAGGTTGGACTTAAGGCATTGAGAAATCAGGGCCATATAGCCAGTGCTGTTAGAGGTACAACTCAACCCAGGTTTTTAGTTAAATTAGCAGGTATGATCAAGGAAATAAGCATTGTGACAATATTTGGGAAGACCTAGATTCAAAACCCTTCTCATTTAACTAGCTATATGACCCTGGTCAGCTACTAAAAACTCTCAGCCTCCGTTCCCTCAGAAGTAAAATGAGAATTATTTAATAATGGTCCTTACATCACCAGGTTGTTGTGAGACTTAAATGAGCTTATGGAGCCTTAGAAGTCATCTAATCCAATCTCCTCCTTTTAGAGATGAGAAAAGGGAAGCTCAGCACTTTCTACACTTTATAATATAACTATACAAAAGAAACTATCTGTAGTCAAGAGGCAGGAACAGAGAAGATGGTTTGAGAAAGTGCAGGAATGTTTCTTTTTTTTCCAAATAAGAGTAAAATATGGCTTATGGGGTATAGTAATTGTGAAAGAAAGAAAAAAAAATATGCTGTAGATAAGCAGAAAACCCATTTACCCATCTAAATGATCACGAGTCCTCTTAATTTTTTCCTCTCCACTAAGGTATTTTTCTTCCATCATCCATGCAGTCCAGTTAATTTATCTTGAATTGGTGCCCATGTAGGCTTTTTTTTTTTTAAAAAAAAAAACCGTATAAATGTGAAAGTAACATTCTCAGAAATATATATTGAGGTTGCTTTGACCTAGATTAATGTTTGGATAAAAAGACTCTAAGTAAATGTGCAATTATAAGATGGAATTTGAGACCCTGTAAATTCATACCTTTAATGTCAAGGACAAGCTGGTCATTAAGGTAAGAACTGATGGTTCCATTTTTGTTCATCTTCCACTTTTGCCTAAGCTTCCCATGTTCATTCCATACAGCTACTTTAGCTCCAGGTACATCTTTTCCACCAATAACATCAAGACATGTATCATTTGCCTAAAATATTGCAAATAGATAAAACTGTGATAGTGAGTGGAACAAAAAGGGTGAGTTCCATACAGAAATGGTTCTTTTACTTTATTTCACTTAATACAGAAGTTATATGAGGGTAACCTGATCAAAAGAGAAACTGTTTTCAGTTTATAAACATGCTAAGCAAAAACTCGGAGAAAAAAAAAACACAAATACCCAAAGATATATATTATGAACTTAAGGTCCTTCATAATGTGAACTAGATAAAAAAATTCAGTTTTCAATTAATTTTCAATCTAGGTTTTCAATTAGATGTGCTAGGGTAGGGGAAGGATGGTCTCACTGAACATAGCTTTTACCACCTGGAATTTTTCTTTGAAATAGACTATTTTTTTCATATGCCATTGAAGATAGGAGGATAAATAGGAAGAGGCTCTCTTGCCTGCCCAAATGTCATGCTCCCCATCTTTTAAGAAAGAAAGAAATGCCTGTCATAAGATGTGAAGACATTTAGAATTCTGCAACATTTTTATAACTGCCACTTGTTTAATGATCCAGTGGCACGTAGCAACATCATTTGCATTCATGCCTTTGGATCTCAAATACAAGAAAACTGAAGGACAGTGAATTGGATGGCAACAAAATTTTTCCTCCTCATTGTCTTTCCTTTTATATTCAACAGAAGCATGCTTCAAAAGTTAATTTTATCAAGACTGGGAATGTTTTTGCCGTTAGTTACACATACTGTGCTGCTCAGGGTTAGAAGTTACTCTGTTGTGACATTACATTTACCATGTTGTTATTTAGTCGTTTCAGTCATTTCCAACTCTCCATGGCCGCCACGTGGGGGTTTTCTTAAGGCAAAAATACTGGAGCGGTTTGCCATTTCGTTCTCTAGCTCATTTTACAGATGAGGAAACTGAGGCAAAGAGGGTTAAGTGACTTGCCCAAGGTCACCCAATTAGTAAGTCTGAGGCCAGATTTGAACTTAGGAAGATGAGTCTTCCTGACTCTGCCTGGCACTCTATCCACTGTGACACTTAGCTGTTTACATATACTATATATTAGACATATACTACACATTAATTTAAATAAAATATCGGCTTAAAAAAGGAATAGGATTAAGGCAATAATGTATCAGTTTTCAAAGTCATTTACCTTAGATTTAAAGAGTCCTCGACAGTAGTACCACATTTGGGTATTTTTTCCATTATAAGGAGAAATACATACTGACATTGCCCTCAAATCAGTTAGATTTCCAGTGACTGTTAGATATTCACCTTGGGCTCGGTTCTTTATTCTGATGTATACAGAAGGCTAAAACAAAAGAGAATTTATTCAAACTGAGGGTGGGGTGGGGGTGGGATTTAACTTTGGTACTTAACTAATTTCCCAGACAAACTGGAGACTAAAGCAGTTGTTTCCACAGGGTGAAAGGGATACATTTGCATGTATGTCATTTATGCATTGAGACCTGCCTATATTTGGGAGGAGAAGAGGGAACCATCTATCAGAGTACAATGGAATTTTAACTGGAAAAGGGCCTTCTTTTATTTTACAGCAAGGAAACTGAGGCCCAGAAATGACTCAGTCATTAACTAATTTGACTCTAGGTCTTCTGACTTAAAAATAATAATTATTATTTCCATTCTGTGACTGATCATTGCTCTCCCATGGCTGTAGACCTCTCACTACTAATATCTCAACTCGGAGCTTAAAAATATCCAAGGCAGCATGGAAGCCGGGTGAAAGGACAATGCTAAATAAGTAAACAAGGTAGTAAAACCTTGAAACTTCAGACCCAGTGGCAGTTGAATAGGAACCAGGTTGAAGTCCAGGAAGCAAGTCAATCTTGTAAATGGAGTGTCTTGATCATCTTCCCTTTCCACCTCAACAGTGCCTTCTGTGAACATTTTCCCCTTGGTTGTACTATCTGACTGTTCCTTTATCTCCTTTTCTACATCATCATCCTTCTTTAAGTTTGAGTGCCCCCTTCCTTCAAAGCTCTGTTAGGACTGCTACTCACTTTACACTTTTTTGGGGGGACCTTATCAGCTCCCATGCATTTCAATAACTGCGAAAGAGATGGCTTTCCAGTCTGTGTAAGCAGCCTTCCTCTTTCTTGTGAATTTCTTTTCTACATTATTAGGGGGATATTTCCACTCTTGATCTTCTCACAGATGTCTCTTATTCAGTATGTCTCTAACAGAATCTGTAGTATTTTCCCCTAAACTTCCTTTCTCCCCACATCCTCAGTTAGTTGCCAGATCTTGTTGATTCTACCTCTGCTTCTCTTGCTTGCATCCTCTTTTCTTTCCTCACACAGCCATCACCCTCTCTTTGGCCTGGTCTATGAAATAGCCTCCAAACTGGACTCCTTCCAGTCTCTCGGCTCTAATCCATCCTTCACACAGTTCCCAAAGCAGGGATTCAAATTTTGGTGGCTCCTTATTGCCTCTCAGATAAAATAACAAGGTCCTAGGCCTGCATTTTTTGTCTAATTTCATCTTTACACATTTGTACATTTTTTATTCCAGCCATACTGGCCTACTTGCTATTCTCCTACCCCTGAACCTTTGGACAGATGGTCTCTCACATCTAGAATGCATCTCTTCCTTCTTAGCATCCCAAGCTTCCTTGAAGATTCAACTCATGCCCTCCACAAAGGCCTTTTCTGAACCCCTCAATTGTAACTATTTTCTTCATCTTTAATTGGATTTCTCTGTGTACATGTTGTTTCTCCCTACTAGAATGTAAGCTCCTTGAAAAAATTTTGGTTTTTGTTTTATATCTCCAGTACATACAGATAGTGGTATAGTAGAAAAATCATTCCCAAGAGTCAGAGGACTTGGGTTCATATTCTATCTCTGTGACCTTGAGCAAGACACTCAACTTTCCTGGACCTCACCTATAAAATGACAAGGTTAGGTGAGAGGTCCTCTGAGGTCCCTTCCAGTCCAGATCTGTGAGCCTGTGTGTGTGAACAGGCTTAGAGAGGTAAAAATTTAGAAGGTTACAGTCAGAAAGTGGAATCTCCGAGTGCAAGATCTTAGAGTTCGATGTAGTTCCAACTACATCCATAAGCTGGTGAAATTTAAAATGCAAGTGGAGGGGGTTTACAGCAGTATTAAACAATGTTGAAGTCCTTGAGGATAACGGTAGGAAAAGAATAAGCAGAATGCAAATATAGAAAAAGCACAATTCTCTGATCATCTGAGAAGGTGATTTGGGAAAAACTGGAAAGGTTAAGAAATGAAAATAATAGGCAACTCTTTCTAGGATCAAAGATTTAGAACTGGAAGGTTAGCTAGAAGTCATCTATTTCAATCTTCTCATTTTAAAGATGAAGATGCTGGAGCCTAGGCCCAGGGAGGTCGTGCCAGTAACAAGTGGTAGAGCTAGAAGGTAAATTCAAATTCTCTAACTCCAAATCCATCACTCCTTCCATTCTACAATGATTAGTTTTGAAGAGGAGGAGGTATAGACCAATAGCATGAGGGAGTGGCAGGGCAAGTGAAGGTGTTTTTTTACTGATGAGGAAATGGGTTAAGGGAAAACTGAAAATGGGAATGAAGAGAACAGACATCCAGAGGAGATGATCTCTTCAGCCAGTCAGCAAGCACTTATTAAGCCCTGTGTCCTACACATTATGATAAGCACTCGGCATTCAAAGAAAGGCAAAAGCAGTCCCTGCCTTGGGGAAAGAATATGTGAAAATAAAATAAGTATATACAGCAAGATTCTGTACAGCAGATGAAAGATAAACTTAAAAGGGAAAACTCAAGTAGATGAGGAGACTGAGAAAGGCCTCCTGTACAAGGCAGCATTTGAGCTAAATTTTGAGTTTGTAACCTCACAGCAATCAGTGACAAATTGCTCTCCTGTCTAATCAAAATCAAGTGCTGTTGATTCTTCAAAATGTTTCTCAGAGTTATGTTTGACATTCTTACTGCTACAAATCTATTCCAGCAACTGCATTATCTGTATATTGTTGTCATAACCTCCTAAACAGGCTTCCTTGTCTAATCTCTCCTTCCTCCTCGTTCCTCTCCTTCAACCTCGTTATTTCAGAGATGTGTGATTTCATCGGTGTGAGCATTCTGTCTTCAAAAACTTCTGTGACCAGAAAATTAAATGGTTTTAAAACCCATATTTACCTGTACAAGGTGATGATCTGAGGATTTTTAGTGGCCTGTAAAAATCAATGGCATGGCACCAAAAAAAAAAAACTAATTTGATTTTTAAGCTGTGTTGAGAAGCAAAGTGTCCCAAACTCCAGAACTAAGAAAATTACAGCCTCACTGTATCCTCTCCTGGTCAGGACACTTTTAGATGCTGTATTTTAGGAAGGACATTAATAAGCCAGAGACCAGAGGACAGCAATCTGCATGGGTGAAGAGCCTGAAGACCATGCCACATGACAGTCATTTAAGGCCACTAAGGATCTAAGTCTAGAGAAAAGAAAATTTTGGAGAAAATGGGGGTGGGGATAGCTATCACATGAAAAAGAGATTAGACTTGTTCTGCTTGACCTGATAAGCCCAACTAAAGAAAGTGGTACAAGTTGTAAAGAAAAACCTCCTGACAGTTAAAAGTTATCCCCAAGTAGAATGAGGTCCCTTGGGAAAGTAGTAGGATTCCCCATCAGAAGAGGTCTTCAGACAAGAATTGGATGACCTCTTTTCAGATCTGTTCAGGTTTGAGCTGAACCAGATTGCTTCTAAGGTACCTACTATCCATCACTCTGTTAAATCACTTCATCTCTCTGAGCCTGTTTTTTCATCTGTTAAATGGGATTAATAATCCCTATATGACATTGCTTTAGGATCTAGGTTTAGAGCTGGAAGAGATCTTTGAGGTCATCTGGCTCAACCTTATTTTACAAAGGAGGCTAAGGCCCAGAAAGGGCCACACAGAAAATATAAGTGTCAAAACTAGTAATCCCATTGATGTCTTCTGACTCTCAATTCTCTGCCCTTTAAATTGTTCCACATTGCCTCATTAGGTTATATGAGGAAAGCACTTTGTAAACCTTAGGGAACATTGTGAGTTATCATTATTTGAAGTACTAGGAGGGAAAACTTTTTTCTCATTACCTGTTTGATGGGGCGGAGAGAACCAATTGTTTTCCAACCACTGAACGCTGACCAGTTTGAAATCTCACTAGGCTCCAGCAAAATTTGTCTTCCCAGGAAATTAGATCCTTCATAAGCAATCCAACTGAATAAAAGAAGAAAGTGAAGATTTAAAATATGCTGAAATATAAATATATAAGTTTAGTGGAAACTACCAAAATATGGTACTATTTTTCACACTATGTTTGATTCTTCATTCCAGTTTTCTAGGATTAGAATTTTTTTGAATATACTTTGCTTTTATATGCATAAAAGCAAAAGATGTACTCTTGTCTAAAAGCTATATATCATTTTCCTTCAATTATATTAAAATTTTCTCCAGATTATTAGAAGGTAATCTCCAAATCTGCTAATTGAATGGGCAGCTAGGTGGCACAGTGGAGAAAGCACTGGGCTTGGAATCAGGAAGACTCATCTTCTCAAGTTCAAATCTGGTTTCAGACCCTTACCAATTGTGTGAGCCTGGGCAAGTCACTTCACCCTGTTTGCCTCATTTTCCTCATTTGTAAAATGAGTTGGAGAAGGAAATGGCAAGCTACTCCAGTGTCTTTGCCAAGAAAACCCTCATATGGAGTCACAAAGAGCCAGATATGACTGAAATGGCTGAACAGCAAGCCAATTAAATGGTAAATAAAAACATTTATTCAAGTATATCTGTGTGCACTCTGAGGTTAGTCCTGAGCTGTGCTAAGATGTAGTATAGCACATCAGTAAGAAACTCTACTTTTTTACAATTAAGAATGTTTCTTTGAAGATGCTTTGACCTGGATGTGCCTTATGACTACTCACATTAGTCAAGATTTCAAATTATTAGCATACTTGAAATTGTATTCTCAGTATACTTACTCATGTGATCCGCTAGGTAGCGTATGATTGCCACATGTAGTTTTCCTTGACCCTGTTGATACTAGGATCTAACCTACTTTTAATAGTGGAGAAGAGGGAAGGTCTTAGAAAAGCTACTGGGAAAACATTAGTTCAAACACACCATAGCGCCTCATTCTTGTGTTATATTACCAGTTGTACTTTGTCCCGACTTCAGGTTACCCCTACAACGTACCTTTACTAGTTGGATATAGCTGAACTGCAATGGAGAAAGCCACACTGTCATGTTGATTAGGTTCACTACAAATTTACATCATCTAATCTCAATTAGGTACTCACTGCTCAATCCCTTTACTGGTTCTATATGATTGATCACCTTACCCACTCCACAGCAGCTATTTAAAATCTTTCCTTTGCTTCTCAAATCCCTACTGCCTTTTTCAAGAGAGGGCCTTATGTCGTTGAGAAAATAAAGAGCCATCATGAGCTCCTCCTTTCTCACTTCATATCCTCAAACTCCTTATTCTTTCCCTCTTTACTTCTGCCTCTAGAAAAAGAGGTGCCCCTTTTCCTTACCAAGGCCAATTTTTCTGCTCATGATCTCATTCCCTCTTGTCTTCTCCAGAAGCTTGCCCCCTCAACCATTATCTTTTCCACTACTCCAAAAAAAAATCTTTACCTGACCTTACCATTCATGCTACCATCCTCTACATCCTCTATCCTTCGTTTTATGGCTAGACTCCTAGAGAAAACTGCTTACGCTTGGTATTTCTACTTCCTTTCCTCTCACTTGCTTCTAAATCCTTTCCACTCTGGCTTCCCACCAAAACCAGTCAACTGAAACTACCTGGTATAAATGATCTCTTAATGGCCTTTTTTCAATCTGCATGCTTGACCTCACTGCAGCATTTGTAACTATTGATCACCTTCTTCCATATATTCTTGCCTCTGGGTTTCTGTGCCACTACACTGGATCCCCTCCTATTTGTGTGGCCCCTCTTCAGTGTCTGCTGGATCTCCGTCTATGTCACCAACATTTACTTTAAGTGTACCCCACTGCCTCTTGTATGTCCTATGTTATCTCAGTTCATCTCATCAGATCCATTGGTCCAATCGTAATCTTTATGCAGATGATTCCCAGATCTATATATCCAGATCCCAACTCTCTCCTAAGCTAGTCTTTCATGCAACAACAGGACATTTCAAACTGGACGTCCTGCAGGCATCTCTAACTCACAACGTCCTGAACACAGTTCATTATCTTTTCCTCAGACCCTTCTGTTTTATGAACGTCTGTGTTTACTTCCAAGAGCACTGCCTTTGTGCCCAGCCACTCAGCCTTGCAACCTCAGTATCATCCTCCACAGCTCACTCCCCTCCTACATATCCTATACATTGATTGCAGTAGCTTTCCTTCATTAAGTAAACATTTATTAACTGCCTATTGTATATCAGGCACTGTGCTAAGAGCTGAAGATACAAAAAATGGTAAAAGACAGTCCCTTCTCGCAAGGACCCTAGTCTAATGGGAAAGACAAGAAGACATTGACGGAATGAACAACAAACAAATAAGCACAAACAATCTATAAGCAGATGAACTGGAAATAACTGACAGGGAAGACACTAGAGTTAGAAAGGATTGGGAAAGATTTTCCTGTACAATGTGGGATCTTAGCTTGGACTTGAAGTCAGCTAGTAGGCAGAGATGAGGGAGACCTTTCAGGCATGGGAAATAGCCGCTGAAAATGCCCAGAATCAAGAGACCAAGCTCAAGTCCTACCTTCTGCAGAAGGCCTTTCCTAGTCCCAAGTTCATCCCTCACCCCTAGCTCAGGTGTCTGTGACTTACCTGCCCATTCATATTATCTCTTTGAACTACTCTGTATATGTCTTGTGTTACCTAGTTTTTATATGTCACCAAAACTAAAACATGTTGCTTCACACACACACAAAAAAAGGTTGAGATCCTGTCATCTATACTCATTGCCTCCATTTCTTTACCTCCTGCTTACTTCTCAACCTCTTGCAATCTAACTTCCAACTTTAATTTCAACTATTGTCTCCAGTGTAACCAGTGGTCTCTTACCTACTAGATCCAATAGTCTGTTCTCTGTTCATTATGCTCTACCTTCCTGCAGTTGACTGTCAACCACTCTCTACTCTTGTATGTTTCTTTATTCCATTGCCTTGTCTGAGCTGCCCTCTCATTTCTCCACCTACCTCTCACCACTCCCTAGATCCTTTCTGGATATTAGCCACATCCCACCCATTAAGCATAGGTGTTCCCTAAGGCTCTATCTTTAGCCTCTTTCTCTTTTCTCACTGAACTTTCACTCCCTGGGTGATCTCATCAGTACCCATCTGGTCAATTGTCATTTCCCTGAGGAATTCATTCTTCCAATTAAAAAATATGAACAAAAAGTATTACCATCCTCCTAGACATTCAGGTTCACAATCTCAAAGGTTTGGCTAAACTCTTCTCTTTTAATCTACATAACATCTCTTGCATCCCTCTTTTCTTTTCTTTCACAGGCCCTGATCTACCTCTTATATTGCAGTAGCCTCTTAATTGTCTAGTATCTACACTCTCCAATCCATCCTCCACCCAGCTGTCAAACTAACATTCCTAAAATATAGGTCTGATCACATGTCGCCCCTACTCACAAATCCTTAGTATCTCCACATTTTGGGGAATTACTCTTGTGGAGCATGGTTAGGCAGATTGTAGAATCAGAAATAGCTGGTCTGTGTCACATTCTGTGTGAAGTCTTTGCTGAATCTTCCAACTAGAAATGCCTTTCCACTACAGAAATGACATTAAATACTCAAACAGGATCATAGTATTTGTGGTTTCCTTTAAAATCAAGTGGTTTCTTACTAACATCTCCTATTTCTGGTAGTTATCTGATGTTCTCTGGTTCAAAGACCAATTATGTATTTCTCTAGTATGGTGACTAAGGAAATCTTCCATTTCCTATATGTTAGACAGTATGGTATGCTTATTCTATTGGTTGTGAATGAACGGTAATTCCTTTTTTGGGGGGAGGCGGAGATGACTATCTTCTGAACTACACCTTGGACAATGCTGACTGGTTCTACATAGACAAAAGTCCTTTTTACCTACTTTGCCTTATTATCTGTGAGAAACTCCAACATAGGAAGAATGTCTTGAGAACAGGACCATGCTAGTAGAGCTTTTAAAATACTAAGTAATTTTATCTGATGCTCAAGCCAGAAGGATAACTAGACATAAGCTGCTACCATACTTACAATCCACTTTTTACCCACACTGATTGTGTGTAGAAGTAGAGATCCTTATTGAGAATTGAGTTGATCGCATCTCCTAAATGGAGTTCTCTTCCTTCACAGTGTTCCAAAGCAAAGAGACTGATGAAGGGTTCTTCGAAAACCTAGTAATACAAAGTAGATATGCTGTTATGCATATGGAATATGCCAGTCACAATTCAGCATTGCTCATATCTAATTTATTCTCAAGTAAATAAAGCCTAATTCTTCAAATAGGATCTCAGTCTAGATTTGTCATCAGAACAGCATTGAAAAAGGGTGGCTTCACCTTATTTTTACAAAACAAGGTTGACATCCAGATAGTAACACTTATTATATATTAGCATAATAGAGATAGCACAATGTCTGGAATACAGAATAAAAAAGAACTATGTTCAAATTCAGTCTCTGACTGGTGGTATAACCATGAACAAATCCCTTAACTTGTGGGCAAATCTGGTTGGTTCTGCCTCTATGTCTTTAGTCATAAGGAGAGTAAACATCCTAGTTCAGGACCCTATCACTGCCTCATTTCTCTCCCCTCTCTAATCCATCCTTCACACAGCTGTGAAAATGATATTCCTAAGCCACTGTGGCACTCTCCTGCTCAGAAAGTTCCAGCAGCTCCCCATTAATTCAAAATATGTAATGACAATGTTGCTAGCAGCTGCTGTGGGGGCAACATCAGCATGCCAGCACAGGTTCTTTGATCTGCTCTTCTACGGAAAGCAACTTTAAGGGGTTAATTAAACACACATATACCATTCACTTAGTTCAGGGGAGAAAGCCAGCACCCTGAACTTCAGAGTAAATACAAACAGAAAATATCGACAGGTCAAATAACACAAACCAGTAGATAGGCTTCTAGCTTTCTGTCCAACATCTCAGTACATAGTTACCAGGGAAACACCAACATCTGGGTTTTCAAGCTGGGGGAGGCTCTTAACAGTAGCTGCCCAGAGTCTCCTCTAGTCACATCACGGGACACTCTTCCAGTGAGAGAGAGCCCCCAAATGCAAAACACCAACCTCTAAGTTTATATACCCTGTTCAGGGTCAAAGGGCATCACAACCATGCACTCAAACCTATGTGAACTAGGCTTTCTTGTTTCTTAAGCAGGTCATCAAAGACTCCCAGATTCAATCAAAGAAACAAAGGCAATTGATTATTTCAGTGCTCCAAAACCTAAAACAGTAAAAAGGTCTCACCTTAATTACCAATACAATATAACATACAAACTCTTTGGCATTTTAAAACCCTTCCAAATCTTGGTCCAGGACATCACATATTATTCTCCTTCATAACTCTGCTTGTACATTATCTTTCATCTCCCATCTCCATACTTTTCATAGGCTGCCTGCTTCCAATGCCTGAATGCAGGGAGGCATGTGTGCCTTCCTTTCCCCTCCTAGAAAGCTTAGCTTCCTTCAAAGCTTAGCGAAGTACAATTTTCTACACTGTATCCTTTCTTAACTCTAATCTCTTCATCTTAGCTTCTAGTGCCCTCCTCCATAACTTTTATTTTTTTTTTAACTTTCAAGTATATTGTCTTCGGATAAGATGCAGGCTTTGGGGACAAGAGACTGTTTGTTTTAGCTTGGCATCCTTGGGGCCTGGCACAGTCTCTGGCACTTTAAAAACGCTTGCTCACTGTCAACAAATCTGCTAGACATTTAACAATAAGCAATTAAATGAGGGCTTTGAGTAGTTTTCGAAGGAAAGGAATGGCAAAAATAATGTGTTTATGGTTTGAAGATTCAATCCCAAATACCTTAAAGACTACTGAAAATTTCTTTGTGCTAAGTTTCAGAATATTCATCTCTTTGACCTGGCTGTGGCCTGATGCTACTCTGGCTAGGAACCTCTGCATCTTTTGTAGTGGCCAAAAGGCTGAAGCAGATCACCAACTTATAACTCTAAAAGTTGATGGAAGTAGGCAGGTTTCTTTACAAGCAATAGTCCAGTCCCCAAAAGGTGACTTGATATATGGTTCCATTTCAGAGTTAATGGGTTTTCCCTCTAAGGATCCTAGTTG
This sequence comes from Phalanger gymnotis, assembly GCA_028646595.1. Classification (NCBI taxonomy): domain Eukaryota; kingdom Metazoa; phylum Chordata; class Mammalia; order Diprotodontia; family Phalangeridae; genus Phalanger; species Phalanger gymnotis. The sequence goes on along the minus strand of CM053622.1, from coordinate 473,272,563 downwards.
AAGTATTATAGTTTAACAAACATTATGCCACCATGCTTGTTTGCTACTCCTATTGTCCTGATCAGCTTTTCTATATTTGTCAGTACTTTATAGTTTGAGATATGGTAGGACCGCCCCTCCCCTTTCCTGTTTTTTAAAAAATTACATTTTGTAAGATTTTTTTTCTTTTGTTGCTTCTGATAGATTCTGCTATGATTTTTCTACCTTCATAAAGTTTCGTAAGCATGTCACAGAATGATTAATTTAGGTAGTAGTGTCATTTTTATTCTATTGGTATGGTCAACCACAAGCAGTTAATATATCTCAAATTATCTAGCCTTATATTTCTGTAAAGAATATTTTAAAGATGTATTCATACAGCTCTTATGTGTCTTAGTAAGTGGATTCTCAGACATTTTCTACATTCTATGTGAATTTATTTTATATCTTACTTTGCTGAAGTTATTGTTTCAATTAATTTATACTTAAATCTCTAGGTTTTTCTAAGTAGATAATCATATCAACTATAAAAGTTGTCAGTTTGTCTGTATTTTTTCCCTAAATTACTTTTTCTTGTCTTTTTGCTATAGAGAGCATTTCTAGAACTTCTCTTCTGGATTTTGCCATTATGCCCCAGGAACCGTCATCATGCTGCAAGATCACTTCTGTCTCGGACTCACATCTCATCAACTACCTTTTGCCCTTTCCTCCAGCTGCAGTGGGTAGAGACAACAAGCTTCTCCCAGAATCTCCTTTTAAGGGGGGCACTTGGGTGAGCTATCTCATTTTCCACCCAAATGCCCTTCTCTGGATGGCCACTATGCCATCTTGCCTCCAACATAACTTTTCAGCTTTCTTTTACATGTTGCTTTTCCCCATTAGACTGTAAGTTCCTTGAGGATAGGGACAGTCATTTTTTGGGAGGGGGTTATTCTTAGTGTTTAAGACAGTGTCTGGAATTAAATTTAATGTTTAATTACCGATTGACAGTGATTACTGAATGTGACCATGGGCATCCTTGCTAAAATTTAGGCCAGATCTTACTGGAAAAGCCAGTGTTTCTATCGTTTCTCCATTATGGCCATTCTGGCTCTTGGTTTTAGATAAATATTATTTACTATGCTAAGGAAAAGTCCATTCTTTTTAGTGTTTTTAATAGAAACTGGTAATATAATCTATCAAAAATTTTTAAAATCTGTTGCTATAACTGTGACTGTTTTAATTATTAATATGCTATAAATATATTTGCTTTTTCTGATGAGGAAACTGAGTCAAACAGAATATATTTACTTTTTCTTTATTTATGAAGTTTTTATGCTCTAGCAAATGGACAATTTTTGTAAAGATGCCAGGTACCTTGTGTATTCTTTTCTTTTCCAGTTAGTAATCAAAAGACCAACATCTAACTCTGTGTGTGTGTGTGTGTGTGTATACATATGTTTACTTACATATATGTTCTACCCTCCTTTGACTGGTTTAGATAAAAATTCCTCTTTTGGTTTCTTGTATTGTGTCTTCCACTTCTGAGAAATACTAAGTTCCAGTCCATTCTTTCTTCTTTACTCTCTCGTATACTCTTTTCCCCTTCCCTTTTCTTTCTTTTTGTAAAAACCAACAGAACAAAACAGGCCCTGTGTTTGTCTTACTTTCCTCTATGACCTTGGAAGAAGTTAAAAGTTTTAGGATAATACTTATTTCTCTTTCCCCTATAATCACTTCACAGTCCCTTCCAAATGCTCGACTTTATTTACCTTTTAATATTTCTCTTGATCCTTTTGTATTTCAAAGTTGCTATTCAGTCTTTTCATTGTGAAGGCTTGAAAGTCCTCTATTCCATTAAAGGTTGTTTTTCCCCCATAGAAATTTCAGGCTAAGTTCTTCTTGGTTGTAAGCTTTTTAATCTCTTGCCACTTGAAATATTGTACCCCAAGGTTTCTCCTTTTTAATACTAGCTGCCAAGTCTTATACTCCTGCCTATAGTACCTAAAACTGATAGTAATCTAAACTCATAGTAATCTAGATTAGTACTCCATATGTTTTCCAGGCACTCAGCTGCGCATATTGCCAGTACCGATTTAATTCAGCCATTTACTTATCTAGTTTTTATGAAAGCTAACATTTATATAACAAATACACACACACACACATACGTTTTTTCTACTTTCAGGAAGTCGCTGAGAGCTGATACATTTTTTTTATAATCCTGCAAGTTAGACCTCTATTATTATAAAGGAATAGGCTTAAAAGCAACTGAGACTGAAGAAAAGAAACCATCAATTACATGTAGCTCAAGAAATACCATTCAGCGCCTACCAGGAAGATTTTAAATCAAAGCTGAACAGAAACCACATGTGCAGAAGCCCAATCTAGGCTCTGTAAGTTAAACCTCTTCAATTTTGCCATTTATTGAACCACTTTATTAGTTATGTCAAAAATTGAAAAGATGAAGGTATTTGTTTACTTTTGCTTCTTCTTTACTGCCATAGAGTTGAATGAAGTAATTCGATAGATTTTTGGTTATCTCTTGTCCATTTTCAAAGGATGCTGTGGTAGCATGGCTGTGTGTATGTGTGGCTCAAAAACCATTCCCACCTTCTCTCCCACACTGCTCACACCTCATGTATCTTTTTCATTTGGGGGCAGATCCATTGCTCCTAGCGTCCATTGGTAGCGGGACTTAAATCCCAGCTTTTTCTGCTGAAAGGTAATGATTTTCCTCGACCATTTCCTTGTAGCATTTCCATCATCCCAGATAAAACATGTACCTTTAGTATCTTCCTTTAGCGGGTGTGTGTGTGTGTGTGTGTGTGCGTGTGCGCAAGCTCCCTCTTAGCAGCTTCTAACACCACCTTATTGTCTAAAAGTGGAAGTGGACTAAGAAGACTTTCATTATAAGAAAACTGTGAAGTAGAATTGATAGGAGCAGCAGGCCACTATAACTGTCCCTCTTTACATTTTCTCACCTGAAAAGCAACAGAAGTCCAGGTTGTGTTATAAGTCATGCATCTTCACATCATTCAGTATTTAGCCACTTTGTTAGAATATCATTCTGTCACCTACCCTACAAGACTGCTTTAGTCAACTAGCAGACATGAAACAAATTGGCTATTTCTTTCAGATTAATCAGTTATCAAACATATCTTTATATTGCCAATGCGATCGATACCCACAGCAGCTGCTATGAACATGCTGGCGTATTTCCAGGTATGAATCGCAAAATATAACATACTCTCTTCCTCAAAGATGAAACCAAAGTATTTATTGAGATACCAGAAATACCAGGTACCATGGTAACAAAGAAGCGTGTATACATTACCAATGCAGGGCTCTGCCCCCCCGTCCCCCCAAGGCATGTGATGGATGAAATGCAGGGCCCGGCATTAGGAAGACCAGAGTTCAAATCCTGCCTTAGTCTTTTACTAGATGTAAAGTTACTGGGCAAACTACTTAACTGTTTGCCACAGTTTCCTCAATGATAAAATGGGGAAATAGTCAAAGCACACACTTTGCAGGGCTTTTGTGAAGATCAAATGAGATAATAAGTGCTTAGCATAGTGACTAGCACATAGTAGAATAGAAGATAAATGCTTATTTTCTCTCCCCACTACAGCATGTTTCCTTTTATCTTGCAAACAGTACGTACTTAACTGCTCCTGATTTGATAATGCATTCACTACATCCTTCTAAGATACCTTTTTCTTCTTTTTTATGAGAGGGAAGATATGTATATTACTAATCTGTTTTTCTTCTTTATAGCACCCCAACCATAATGAAGTTGGCCTCCTAGACCTTCCTTTCCATTCCAATATATCTTGTTTGTTTCATAGTCATTTCTCTACAAAATGTTTGTAATAAAGTTTTATCTTTTTGAAATAGATCACAGAATTACATATCTAGGACTAAAATACCTCAGAGGCTATTGTACTCCAATTCTACTCAGACTTTGATAGGTTTAAAAAGTTATGCAGTTTTGGAATTGATTTCAATGGCCAAAGCAAAGACACTTAAATACATGTACAGAATAGAAAGATGCTATATAAATTTAACTTAAATTTACTAAATGAAAAAAGAATTCTATTACAACCTAGTTTGAATTTAGGTTCTGGTGTCATTTTCCTTAAAACTTAACTGCATTTAGTATAAGCCTTCTGTGCCTAACACCAACATAATTAAGTTCCATGGCATGGAAGAAAACTTGAAGACAAGTCTCTCCTCTGATACAGAGCATTAATGATGGTGTGACTATGATCAAGTCAATTAACCTTGTAGCAACCGAAGTAATATTCTATGATTACAAATTGAATTTGGTTGAGAGAGTTTCCTTTTGGAGATTCATTATACTGCTAAAACCACAGGTGCAAAACAAAAATATGTGCTATTTAAAATCCCTAGGAAATTTTGCCACTAATAAAAACAACTCTGCATCATCACACTTGGTGTTTGCCCTAGACCTCAGAGAATGGAGTGATCAGATTCATGAAATAAATTCTTAAGTATGTAAATTTCATCAGGTTCTAAATTTTGTCTAAAACTTTACCAGGCCTGGAAGCTATAAAGGACCTTCAATCCAAGCTGTGTACTTAAGAGATTCTATAAACTAAGGATGCCAGATCACATTTCTTAAAATAGCTATAGGTTTCTTCTCTTATTTTGGTTCTATCCTCAAAATCTGAGTCAATTGTTATAATGGTTTTGGGAACACCTATAATATAATGCAGTAGAAATCTGGTTATAATCAAAGGGAGTTCCATGAGATATTATCAGGTAGTAAGATACAAGGTAAACAAATCTTGCTATCGCTCCCAAAAAAAGTGTTTTTTCAAAAATATAATGGAGGATGGGGGGAAAATTTATTAGCATTATTTTTTTTACTTTTAAGAATAAGATGAATAATTTTTTCTTCCTCAAGCAGGGACCTTGAACATGTCAGGGAGAGAGCATAGTGAAAAGTGATGATAATAAATGATAACAAATAACAAGCTACTAGTATGACTACTCCCTTGTCTGCTACTCCTTTTCCTCTTCCTCTTCCTCACAATTACCTAGCACTTTAAGATTTACAGACACTTGCAGATCAGGGAACAGAACTAGGAAGAGTAAATACTCTTCCTATCCTCATAACAATAGCAGAATTCCTATAGCCTGAAGAGTACTAAGAGTGGAACTTCCATCACTGTGGGTAGCAGGGGTTGAACTTGCTGTCTTGAGTGGCCATAGCTTCCTACAGTAGTAGGAAGTAGTCATGCAGAGGTCTAGAGGAGATGTGGGCATTAGGAGGAGACTAAAATTTTCCTATCATCTGCCAAGGGAGATTTTTATTACCAAGGACAGCAAACACAATTGTCCCAGAAATCTCCCCATAGATCACCATCACTGCATTAATCTGTGCAGTAAACATAAATTTCAGTATTACATATAATTGCCAATTTGCCTGAAAGATTTTTTTTTTCATTTTAATGCACTGTTACCCAAAATTCAATCTCCCATATACTCATAAAATTCTCAGGCTTACCTCCCAATATGACTGCTTACCTCCCCAGGTTAATTTCATGACCCCTCTACACATCGTTCCCTGTCCTATTCCCTAGCACATATCTGGAAGGTACAAGCCCTTCTTCATCTCTACATACTGGAATCCTTAAGCTTCCTTAAAGTGACATTTAGGTGCCACCTCCTGTGCCAGCCACTCCTGACTCTACCCTCTTACGCAATTGTGAGTACTCTTTTCCTTGAAATTGCTCTTGAAATAATTTTGAATTTCCTCATATGTATACTTGTTCTGATCCTCAGTAGAAATAAACCTTCTTGAGAACTGGGGCTGTTTTTTTCTTAGTAGAGAACTTCAGTACCACACAGCAGGTGCTTAATAGATGTATGGTGAATTATGAATTGACATTTGGGCCGTTTATGAAAGGATCCATAGATACCTGTTTTGATTTGCAGTGAGGCTCTGCATTGTAAACTAGGTTTACAAACCAAAAATAATGTTATTTCAAATTGATTAGCAAATTTTTTATAAAGCTATAATGTCCCATAATAGTTATAAGGATATGCTAGTGAAACCGAACTTGAGAAATTGTTCCAATGTTCATGTGTCTTGACACTGTAGAAGAGCAATTGGCTGATAAATAAATTATTCTTATAACAGTATAGACTAGTTAGCTACCATAAATGTATATGTGACTAAATATTATGGTAAATATGATGAAAACAACTTTATAATTTAATCTCCTGTCCCTATCATTCCCATTCTTCTTCCAAAAAAAATGACTGAAGTATAGAGGATACTCAAGGCCCTGTTCTTATACTTTTCTCAACACTCAGTAATCTCACTTAGTCCCGTGGTTTCAATTATCATCTCATATCACGTGCAAATAACTCTTTAAGAGCTATATACCTTACTAATTCTTCTGACGCTACCACTGGCCTTCTAGTAATGCATGTTTATAAACTTAGAGCCATCTTTCACTCCTCTCTCCCTCATTTCCTATAGCTAATTAGCTGCCAAGTCTTGTTGATTCTGCCTATACAACATTGCTCTGACCTGTTCCTTCCACTTATAAATTCAGACCCTCATCAGCATATCCTATTAGCTACCTAATTAATTAGCTATTGTGTTAGTTTCCTAATTGTTCTCCCTGCTTCAAGTCTCTCTACTCCCATTTGTTCTGCATGAAGTTTCCTCCTTTAAGGCACAGGTCTGATCATGTCAATCCTTTGCTTAAAAACAAAATCAAACTTTAGTAGCTTTCGAATACAAACTTCTAAGCCTTGAATTTAAAGGTCTCTATAATCTGGCTTTAAACTTTAAAATTTTTTATGTTTAGTTCATACTATTCTCTTCTAGCATTCAACATTGTAGCCCTCCTGGTATTCCATGTCCCACCTCTATACCTCTGCACAGACCATCCTCCACATGTGGAATGTACCCTGGCCATGTTTCTGCCTCTCAAAATCCTTTTTTTTTGAGGGAAAAATTATACTATCCCTTCCCCCCCAAAAAAATTCTATACACACTGAATACAAAAAGAGGATTCAGGATTCTGTGTGAAGCTGTAAATCTCCATTTCATACCACTTGCTTTTAAAAATATTATAAATTTTACACATTATTTTCAAAACTGTCCTGCCTGTGCTTCCTTCTGGTGTAACTTCTTTTTTCTTCTATTCATTAAAAAAGGTTTTCAATGGTCTTCTTTATTTTGGCATTACTATTGCTAAGACCTTCGAACTCCAAAACTCTCTCCCAATAAAAATGAGTCTACATAATAGACATGCCTAAAAATGTCTCTCTCTGAACCTTCTCTGTCAGCAGGTAGGTAACATGCTTCATCATAGGTCCTCTGCAGAAATGGTTGGTCATTGCATTGATCAAAGTTCTTCATCTCAAGACACTTGACACACTTACTAGCTGTGTGACTTTGGGCAAGTCACTTAACCCAAACTGCCCTGCCTTCCCCCTCAAAAAAATGTACAAAACTTCTTACTTCTTTCAAAGTTGTTTCACTCTGCTATTTTGGCTGTGATTCTGCTACCTTCATGCTATGTCAGTTTATGCTACCCAGGATTCTCAAAAAAAAAAGCCATCTCAAGTCATTTTATATAACACAATAACATTCCATTACATTCATATGCTGTGATTTGTTTGGTTTTTCCCCAGTTACCTCAGAAGCAATCTAAGACATTTGGTTTCTAGTTCTTTTCTGTTCTCTATTTTCCCTCTTTTAATCCTTCCTTCAGGATCAGGAAGCTTGTATTGCTTGTGACTGTCTTTTTCCTGGTATTATTCTCCCTCCCTCCTCCTTTTCTTTGCCTGATTCTATGTTGAGTTTTATACGTTTCTATACCAAACTGTTTCTTGTGTCTGTGTGTATATGTTCAATCTTCCCTGGACCATTTCAGATAAGGAGGTTCATCTGATGTCCACTCCCTTTACCCCTTCCTCTGTATATTCTTCCTCTCACACACTCCCCTTTTGAGAAATAAAAAGTTTCCTCCTCCTCCTTCCTCCTTTCTACATTAGTGTATTCCTTTTATCTTCCCTTTTCTTTATCCTCTTCAAACAAAATCATTCTACCACGAAGACCTCTATTTTTCTTACTTAACTCCCTCAACACCCTTTCAAAACAGTAACATTCTGAGGGAGACATTATTGTTTCTTCCCACTCTTAGAATGGTAACACTACATCATCTTAGAGCACCTTCAAAATGCTCAATTTCTCTTTCTAGGTTGGTCTGGATTCTTGTGTTTGTTGTATTTCAGAGTTCCTACTCAGCTCTGGTCTTTTCATCAGAAAAAAGAAGGCAGGCACAAGCAAAATAAGCTTCCTGATCCTAAATAAAGGATTAAAAGGGGGAAAATAATAAAGAACAGAAAAAAAAGTCCTCTATTCATTAAAGATTCATTTCCCTCTCGGTAGGAAAATACTCAGCTTTTTAGGCTAATTTGTTACTGTTTGTAAGCCATTCTTTTTTCCTTTTGGAATTCTGTATTATTTTAAGATCTCTTTTTATTGTAGAAGGTTCCAGGTCTTGTGTAATACTGACTATATTTCCTAAACTGATTCTTTCTGGTTTCTTCTTTGACATAGGATTTCTGGATTTTAGTTACGACCTTCTTAGGACTTTTCCTTTTAGGAATCAGTGGATTCTTTCTATCATTACTTTGCCTTTTTACTCTAGATCTAACATGTCTGATCAGTTTACATTTATCACTTATTGAAATACAGTGTCTGTACTCTTTTTTAAAGTCATAGTTTTCTTAAATTATCTCTCCTTCACCTGCTTTCCAAGTAAATTGTGATAGCAATTGTGTTTCTTACATTTTCTATTTTTCAGTTTTTTTATTTTGTTCAATCTGTGTTTGGTTTATTCTAGTTTTCATGGAGTCCATGAGTAAAGTTTATCACTTTCCTTTTTAAGTTATTTAGTATCTTTCTAATTCTTTTGTCTAGAGCTTATATTTTATTTTTTAACTCATGCTTCATTTCTTCTAAGAATTCATGTAGTCCTCATGGGAGATATATTTTTCCCTTTGAGACTTCATTTGCAATTGCTATGGAGTTATTCCTTTTTGATGACCAGATAGTAATTTATTTTTTTACTGGTCAATTTTTTTTAAAATTTATTCATCTCTTTATCTTTAGCTCCTGATTTTGTACCTTGCTCCAGGCCCATGTTCTGACTCCTGCTGCCAGGCTGTCCTGCTTAGTCTTACTCTCATCATCTGGCTTCCTGTGCTGATTTGTACTTCTTTGGGTTTATCCTTGACAGTTCAGAGTGCTGGATCTTCAGGAGCCTCTATGGTGTCTCAGAATAGAGTACTGCTAGAGACCTCATAGCCCCTGGGCCTCCAATGTCCCCGTCTAAGTCCTATAGTACCAAGCTTGTCACTACTCATGGCAGCTCCTCTGGGCTTCAATGTTTCCCCCCCTGAGGTTTTCTGACCACCTTTGGGCTTTTTTCAGAAGCCTTTGGGCGTCTTCTCCTGCCACTTTAGGACAAAGGATCTTGCAGGTTACCTGTGTCTAGTTTCTGGCTAACCTGGGAGGCTGCAATCTGGTGTTGACTTTGCTGGTAGGGCCCCCTTTTCTATTGCCCTTGTGTTTCTGGCTGACTTTGTGTGCAGTCCTGGGGTGGAACTACACTTATTAAAGTTTCTCATTAGATTTCTTGATTCATTATGGTGCAAAGTTCCAAGATATTTCTAGAGTAGGTATGATGAAGTTGAGGGGTAGGTAATTTTCTTGGCTGGAAGTCAGTCCTTCTCTTCCTTCAAGGCGGGTGCCACCTTTACCATTGAGCCTTTTCTAGGCCCCCTGGCTTTAGAGTTCCCTCTTTCTTTAGTTATATGTTGTATAATTCTAGTAGCATGTAAGTTCCTTGAGGGCAGGAACCATCTCATCTTTGTTTTCCAAGTATCAAATATATATACTTTGCACATACTAGTTGCTTAATAAATGTTAACTGAATTTAATTTGAACATTTTCCTCATGTAGCATAAAGTATATCCACACATAAGATCTCAAAGCAAAAAATGTACTTACAGACTTAGTAATAAATTGCCACCACTGGTTTTTGGTCCCACTTTGTGACTGAAACTGTCTTTATCACCTTTGATGTTCAGTATTTGTGGCTCCCTGGGGGCCTGGGTTTATTGGCTCGAGCCCTCTTGCTCCCTCTCGTTCCTCCTCCCCTACTGTTCCTTTCCTTTACCCATGCCAGCCACTCTCATTTGGTGGGGATTGCCCTTGGCTTCTCCCATGAGACCTCCCCTTTTTGTTGTTACCCTGTAAGTATCCAAGGCATTGTCTGAATTGCAGGCTCTTTGCCACATGTGTGTGCCTTTGTCTTATAGCAAATCAAGTTACTACCCATATCTTGTGGAGTTGTGACTTTTGGTTAATACGTCCTCTAATATAAAATAAGATTTCAATATGGTTCTTACATATTCAATAGGCTTGAGGGATTTGACTCTAGCTGGAGAGCAGCCACAGGAAGTAAGGTCAGCATAGAGGCCTTCTTCTAATATACACTGGTTACTTGTAATATCCTCTTGGCAAAGCATGAGCCAGCTGAAAGATCAAAGTATAGAAAATTTAGTCAGTTGGCAATTATTTACCTCTACTCTGTGCTCAGTATTATGTTATGGGCTAGAAATAAAGAAAACATCATTAGGCAGGAAAGAAAACACTATTAGACAAAGAGACAAGATTCATACACCTAAGATAACTATAGAATAAAGCAATGAAAATCCTGTAGAAATTCAAAAAGATTATAGGCAGAGAATGACTAAAGAGCCCTGAATAATGACTTAATGAAAGAATTTGGACTAGTAGTAAAGGTTAGAAAAGAACAGCAAAAATAAAGGAATAAAAATAAGTGTACTTGGCAGTAGGGCACAAAAAAATGGATGATATACATTCATATGCCACCATCTGTTCTGCCTTTCCCCAGTTACCTAAGAAGCAATCTAAGATAGTACCTTAGTTTCTAGTTCTTAACTGTTCTTTATTATTTTCCCTCTTTTAACCCTGCTTTCAGGATCAGTTAGCTTATTTTGCTTGTGACTGTCTTCTCCTTGGTATTATTCTCCCTCTTAACAGAACTCCTTTTCCCTGTCTGTTTCTATGTTGAGTTTTATGCATTTCTTTACCAAACTGTTTCTCTGTGTGTTCAGTGCTCCTTTGTCTATTTAAGGTAAGAATGAAGTTTCTCTGATGCCTTTACTCCTTTCTCTGCATCTGTATAGTCTTCCTCTCACACACCCATTTTGTGAAGTAGCAAGTTTTCTCCTTCCTACCTCAAAGACCTTTATTTGTCTTAACTCCCTCAATATCCTTTCAAAACAGTAATATTCTGAAGGAACATTTGTTTCTTCTCATCCTATTAGAATGGTAACATTACTTCATCTTAGAGCTCCTTCTACATGCTCACATTTATCTTTCTAGGCTGGCCTTGATTCTTGTGTTTGTTATATTTCGAAGTTCTGGTCTTTGCATCAGAAATGCTTGGAAGTCCTGTATTCCATTAAAGATTCATTCTACACCCCACCTTTCCCCCGGAAGATATCCAGCTTTTCAGGTTAATTTGTTATTGTTTGTAAGCCAGTCTCTTTTTCTTTTGGAATACTATATTCTAGTATTCAGGGAGTTTACTACTTGGGTAAGGTTTACCACTTTCCCTTCTAAGCTATTTATTCTACTTCCAATGCATTCCTCCATAGTTTTTATGTACTTTTTAAACACCCTTGCTTTGTTTCTTCTTGACATTCATGTAGTTCTTTTTAACCTTTGCTTGCAATTGTTGAACTATTCACTCAATCACTGGATAGTCAATAATTTTTATTTTAGTTATTTTTAAAATTTACTCATTTCTCTAGCTTTAATTCCTGAACTGGAGATTTATGCTACATTGTAGCTCTCTCTGTTATCATTGTACTTTTGGATGGGATGAGTAGCTCTGTTTGCTCTTGTCCAGGATTTCCTGTGTTCCTGTGCTGAACTTTTTTGAGCTGCCATAGTTTTGCTCAGTGTATCCTCTCCTCTTGCTCCTTTTGGACTTAGATCCTTGCTCGCTGAAAGTATCTTTGATAGCTACCTTTTTTATTGTCTACGGGTTTCCAGACATGAGAGGAGTCACTTAATGTAGTCTCTCATTGAATTTCTTGAAGATTTTTCAGGTAGGTGCAAATTTCAGGATTTTGCTGAGTAAATAATCTATATGGGAAGTGGGCATTCTGCTTCCTGTGCAGGAAGCCATCTTTTCAGGTAGTCTGTTTTTGATTTTTAAAGGAATGATCTACCTTAAGAGGGTATGCAAATCAGGATTTCCCACATACTGAAATCACAGGTCCTCAATTCCACCAAACAAAATAAAGAAAAAAAATATTTATTACGTGCACAAGGAAAACTTCAATAAACTTTTGAGCATTAAGTATATTACATTTTTAAATAAATATGAATATTTGTACAAAAAATACTTACCATCCCCGAAGAACCTTAAATGAATGTGGTATGAAGTTTGTCATATCAGAAATATGGCCTGTGAAATCTACACAATTTCCTTGGAAATTTGATTGATCATATGCTTTGAGCTGTAAGAAAATAAAACCACAACTGAAAACTAGGGGAAAAAAGTATCTAAAGTATCTGAAAGCCAAAACAAAGTCCATCTTCTTTACGCCCATAAAATCACAGAAATCAGTGACTATTTTAATGTGTATCTTTCAACAAAAACAGACAGGAGAATCATCCATCATACAGTTCATTTCTGGATAATAGTACTGGAGAGTATCACTTCATAGATTTACTCTGAACAAAACTTTATCATCTCATTGGACCCAGAATTTGGAAGACAAGAGTTGAAATCTAGCCTCAGACACTTATCAGCTGTGTGACTCATGGTAAGTCACTGGAATTCTGCCTGCCTCAGCTTCCTCTTCTGTAAAACGAGGATAATAATAATAGCACCTATCTTTTGGGGTTGCTGTGAGGATCAAAAAGATGATATTTGTAAAGTGCTTTGTAAAACTTAAGGGAGCTATATGAATGCTAGCTATTATATCATTATTAATACTGTTATCTGCCATGCTTCTAAAAATAAATTTCATTTATCACTTTCTTCACCTTCCCATATTAAGTTCTAGCCACAGTGAGATCAACCTGGAAACAAATCCATCTTCTGAAATAAATTAAAATTTCTCCTTCATGAAAATACTACTTGTCAGTTATGTAGTTCAGCTTAATTTCCTATGGTGGTACCACATATATCTAAAGGAAAAGAGAAAATTCTTTGTTGACCCAACATTTTGAAGAGGAAGGAATAAATCAGTACTATGTTTTTCTCTACTTGACATTGTAAGCTATTAAGGGAAAATAGGGGGACACAATAGAATAGAATCAATCCATTAATCAACAAGTGTCTATCACATGCTAGGCTCGAGGATACAAAGACAAAAAAAGGAAACAAAAATATACACCGCCCCCCCACTTTAGTGTCATTCTGAGCTTACATTTTATCAGGCAAAGTCAACATGACATATAAAAAGTATGTAAAATAAATACAAGATAATTTTGGAGAGGAAGACAGTAGCAACTGGGAAATCAGCCAAGAAGAGCTATGTTTTAAATGCTTCTGGTAGAGATGAGGAAGGAGTACATCACAGGCTCAGGGGATGGCCAGTAAATGCAAAGATTCTGAGATCTGAGTTGGAATGTTGTGTAAGAAACAGCAAAAAAGCCATTTTGGCTGGACTAGGGAGTATGTAAAGGGAAGTAACGTATGGAAAGTGAAGTTTAGAAAAGCATGTTTATATCACTTCATGAAGGGGTTTAAATGCCAAAGAGAAGAATTTGTATTTAATCCTAGAGATAATAGGGCACCACTGGAATTTATTAAGTAGGAGAGTGATATGGTAAGACCCATGCTTCAAAAAAATCACACTGATGGTCATGTGGAAGATGGGAAGTAAAGGGGAGAAAGAAACTTGAGCCAGGAAGACTAATTATAAGGTTCTTACAATTGTCCAGGTAAGAGATTATGAGAGGTTGAAATAGGGTAGTAGAGTGTAGAGAAAGCTATTTATGTATGTAAGACATGTTACGGGATTAGAATTAACTAGATTTGGAAACTTATGCGATACATAGTAAAAGAGAACAAGGCATTGAGGATAATGCTGAGAGTTTGAACCAGGGTGACTGGAAGAATAAAGATGCTTTTGAGAGAAACAGGGAACTCCATAAGAGTTTAAATATCTTTCTGTGGAAGATTTTATTTAACATATTTTAATATTTACATTTAACTAACATTTAAAGTGCTTAAAACCTTACAAAATGCTATCATTGTGGCTACTTAACACATATGGCATATGCAGAATAAGCAGTTGGCACAGTGGGCAGAGTACTAGATGTAGAGTCCAGCAAGGGACGCTCAGACTAGTTGTGCGGCTTTGGACAAGTTGCTAACCAGTCTGCCTTTAATTTCCTCTTCTGTAAATGAGGATAATAACAGTACCCACCTTACAGGGCTGTTGTGAGGATTAAATGAGGTAATATGTGTAAAGTGCTCTGCAAATCTTAAAGCACTACATAAATATTATTATTGTTAAGAAACTAAAGTTCTGAGAAGTAACTTATCCATGGTGACACACTGAGGACCCTAGGATCACAGATTCAGAGCTAGAAAGGGCCTTAGAGTTTATCTAGTACAATCTTTTTACTGTGTAGAACAGGTTTGGTAGAAAAGAACAAGAGGCAGACTCTGGACCCTGGTGGTCCTCTGACTCCAAATTCTATGCTCTTTCCATTATATGCTCTTACCTCTAATACTGTGAAAATCAAATCAACAGGGATTGGCAGTTGACATCAAACAAGAGAAAAGGAGGATTCATAAAAGTCTCCAAGGTTTCATTTATTAGGTAAATATTAAGATGCAGGTGCTATAAATCAAAGTAGAAAAATTCGTAAAGAGTACAGGATTTGGAAGAAAAGAGAGGAATTCAAGTTTTAGGCATGGAGAATTTGAAGTTTCATTCTTTAAGGAGGTCGGAAGCATGCTTCATCCTAGGACCCCCCCTTCAATTGAAATTAGTCATGGTATTGACTGCCTTTCAGTTTTGCTTATCTTTACAATGTTGTTAATGTAAGCTTAATATGTCTTCCTAAGTTTCTCTGAAAGCATCTCCTTCATCATGTTTTAACAGCACAGTCGTTATTGAGGGCAGGAAGGAGCACACTGAGTGCCAGCCCACAAGTCAGAAAGACGCATCTTCCCGAGTTCAAATCTGGCCTCAGACCCTTATTAGGTCTGTAACCCTGGGAAAATCACTTAATCTTGGTTGCCTCAGTTTCCTCATCTGTAAAATGAGTTGGAGAAGGAAATGGCAAACCGCTTCAATATCTTTGCCAAGAAAACCCTAAATGGGGTCATACATAAAGTATTGGACAGGAATGAAAAATAAATGAATGACAAGTTTTTCTGAAAGCATCCTCTTCATCATTTTTAATAGCACAATAATATTCTATTACATTCATATACTATAATTTGCTTAGCCATTCCCCAATTGATGGGTACCTCCTTATAGTTTCTAGTTCTTTGCCACAAAAGAGACATGGGTCCCTTTCTTCCTCCTCAGTTCTTTTTGGGGATGTAGACCTGGTATTTCTATAGCTGAGTCAAAGGGCATGCCCAATTTAATAACTTTTGGGTCATTTTTCCAGTTTGCTTAGCACAATGGCTAGACCAATTTGCAGCTCCACTAACAGTGTACTTCTTTTCACTCAGCCCCTCCAACATTTGGCATTTTCCTTTTTTGTCAACTTTTTCAAGCTGATGTGTACGAGTGGAAACTCAGGGTTGCTTTAATTTCACTTCTCTGATTATTAGCAATTTGGAGCATTTTAAAGTAGGTACTGATACCATAGATTTCTTTCTTATACACTCTTATCTTTTAACCATTTATCATTTAACAGACTTGATTGTTAATGGAGTCTTCCATATATATGTATAACACAGCATTATACATAATAGAAATTTGATTTGTTTCACCCCAGAAAATAGAATGTTAGAGAGAAGTTTCAGAGAGTTTTGTATATATACATCATATTATACCTATATTAAGTATATATATGCATGTGTGTATATGTGTGCACAATATATACATACGTACATATATATATATACACACATAGCTCTAAAATCTCTCTGAAACTTCTATTTGCTAGTGCTAGTTCTGCTTTCTGGGGTCAAATAGAATAAATCTAATCCTTCATAATATGATAACCCTTCAAATATCTGAAAATGATGATGATTATGGCCCTCTAAGGTCTTTCTTGTTTAGGCTAAACATTTCCTAATTCCTTTGGCTGATCCTAACGTGCAGTCAGGAGGTGCTATGCTATGGGGAAGAGAGGAATAGATGTGGACTTAGAGGACCTGTTTTCAGATCTCAGCCCTGCCAATCTAAAAACTGAAAGTGACTTCAGGAAAGCCACTTAAAGTCTTTAGTTTATCATCTGTAAAATGAGGAGGGCATAGACTCTGTGGTTCCCTTCTAGCTTTAGATACATGATCTTATGATGTAATTTAACACAGTGCTTGGCAAATAGGTGCTTAATAAATGTTTACTGATTGATTTATTAATTTACTTGCCACTCAGTGTCTTTCCTAAACTGGTGTGAAGCCCTCTTTGAGTCCAGACTCTGTCTTCAAGTGTGTTGCTTTGTGACATTTAAAAATATATTGTTTATGCCATTTATACCTTCATCCAAGTCATTGATAAAAATGTCAAACAGCACATGTCCAAGTAGAGATCCTTGGAACATTCCATTGGAGATCCTAACCAAGGTAAAACTGAACCATTAACACTTATTCCTGAAGTTCAACCATTTGACCAGTTATAAATGTCTTAGTTATTATTATTATTAATATACATTAATAAATGCATGTAGCTGTAGACAGATATCCCTTCAAAATCATCATCATCATAACAAGTAGGCAACCACATCCTCCATCAAGCCTAACAGTTGTCAATGACCATCAAGTCTCAACCTCTCCAATAACTGGATCAACAGAGTATCTATTCACAAATATTCCATAACTCTTTAATAAACAATAATACTTGGAAATAACTGTATGACATGTTCACACCTTAAACTAATTTTCCTGGCTTGCTAATAGAACCTGCATGGGGAAACCCAAAAATTCTGCTGAATAAATTATGTTCTATACTTGAGGGACAAAGATAAAATATACCTTAGTTGTATACTGCAGTGCTAAGTTCAGGTGGATTTGCATATAGGAAAATTAGTCTTGCTTTGTTACACTGGAAATATGTTTTAAAAATTCAGAATGCAGGGGGAAAAGTTTGGCTTAAGATTTAGAGCAAAAGTTGTAAAAACTGCTGAATTGCTTTTAAAATAAATGCAGCTACAATACAAACAGGCCAATATAAATAACATTCTTCAGAAAGAAGGGTCATGAAAGAAGAACAGTTAACATTAAAGGAAAGAGGACACTATGTGGTAAAAGCAACTTCTATCACTTAATTAATCATACCAGAAATGAAAGGCAAGAATCACAGTCTTAAGCAAATAAAGGAAAGAGTGAAATAGTATGTTCTTTTCTATTCTGACAACTCAAGGGACATCCTGAAAGTCCAAACATGGAACAGGAAGTATATGCAAATTTGCTGACTAGATCATCTGAACAAAAACAAACAATGAAAAAACTACACACACAGAAAATTAAAAAAAAAACAAAACACCATAAAGTATTTCTAATGCCAAGTAAGTAAGCACTTGTAGCCAAAACCTGGCTCATATCTCTGGGAGTAGCACCACGTAGCCTAGATGACTTCCAACTGCAAAAATGGATTAAATTCACTGAATTTAAGACAGATATTAATTTTTGTAGGACATATATCTAAGCACAAAGTAAATTAAGTAGTCAATTATAGTAAGACAAATTGGTGCTTAAGTATTTAACTTTCTTTCAATGTCATTTTAGCCTAATGTGCGATTGTAACAAAAGCTCAGGCAGGATCTGTCAAGCTTGAAAGGATTTGAATATGGACCTATATCTTTTGCCCAAAGACCAGCCTAAGTATGTACATGCTCATTACATCAAGCTGGATGCAGGGTGTCTGTTTTATCATGTCAGACTTCAAAGACTATCTAATAAGTTACAGAGGGGTTGTTAGCTGCACTGATAGGAGTGCCCATGCTTATAAAATTACAGATTTGTTAAGTATAAAAGGAATGTAAGAACAAAACCAATTTGTATTTGATCAATATTCATATTATTGTAATATAATTATTTTTTATTTAAAAGTGTAATTGAATGGATCATGCACATTGTTTCTTAAGATCAGTTACCTACAACTATTGGGCACATATTGCCATGGCTTATCTTACTTTTTGGATGGTGGATGGTAGTGAGTACTCTATCATTATGGAGGTCTTCAAGTAGAAATCAGAAAGCTATTTGTGAAGTGGTATTGCAGTAGAGACTCATGCTTCATTTGAAAATTACATTATATGACTTCTGTGATTTCTTCCAAGTGCTACATATTGATTCTGTTACTATTCTACCCAAATTTCAAACATAGAGCTTAGTAGAAGTAACTAAGAATCCTTACAGATAAAAGCTATTTCAGGGATGGTAAAATCACAAATGGTATTTATTAGAATGCTGAAAGAACAGTTAAGCAGGATTATTTATATTTCTCTAGCTCCCATTAATACTTCTTACCCTCTTTCTCTTGGGCATAATAAAAATACCCCTAAAAATTACAAAAACTTAAAAAAACTTTCTCCCTTTTACTAAAATATTCTATATTAGTACTTACTGCTCATTCTCTCACAGAAAAGATATTTTAAAAGGATATAACAGAATATACCTATTACATTCTGGTCATCAAAGTTTCCTATGGTTTTCAGTTACTGGGACAGTATAACCAGGTGTACAAGGATGACTGTCTTCCACAGACTGAAAAATGAATTTGTGCTAGGTAAAAGTGTAGGCAAGAAAGAAAAAAATTATAAAGTTGGCCACTAAAAACAGCTGTCTTTATGCTGAACAGTCTAAAGCTGATTAATCTACACATGCTTCCAGAGTTCTGCCAAATATCCCTAAGCTATCAGAGACATTTACTTTACTGGCCACTTAGTCACGTGCCAAGAATAAAGGGTACAGTCTTTCTTAGCACCATCTTGTCAACTTCCATTGTGCCATGAGAGCCAAGTGGAGGAAGAAGCGAATGCATAGGCTGAAACGCAAGAGGCGAAAGATGAGGCAGAGGTCCAAGTAACCAGACTGTGCTAACCACGGAGGCCACAGGAGCAGAGATGGAATGACCCTTGGTGATATGATCAGGAGAGCAGAAACCATCAGGAGACATCACCATCTGAAAAAAGGACTCTTGCTACTATCTTATACCACTTCCCCGACTGAAGGACATGCCACCATTCAATGAAAATTCGACCAGGCTGACTCTTGACTTTGTGCCATGGGACTTTTGTCATTCTGGACTGATTGTTTGCCTTGTGGCTAAGTGTAGTGCACCTGCATAATAAATCTCAGTACTTTCTTGCGTGGAAAAAAAAAAAAAGAATAAAGGGTACAGATATCAATAGGCATTTTCTGCCAGTTCTTGGACAAAGTTCTGCTCGGAACCAGAAAGCAGTATTAGAAAAACCAAAATTATCCCTGAGAAAGGAAAGATCATGATGAACATTGCCCAACAGAATTCCAATCATTCTTTTAGGGCAGAGACTGTTCCATTTTTGTCTTTGTTTTTCATAACCCTTAGCACAACACCTTGTGCACTTGTGCACAGTAGGTCTATAATGGCTGTTTTTTTTAAACTGATTTGATTTTTATCCTTTCTATTTTCTCCCAGGAAATCTTTAGAATTGGATCATTCTAAATTCTGTTCAGCTTTCAGTTCATTCACACTGCTTCAAGAGAAAATATTTTAAAACCTGTAGTTGGTCTACAAAACAATAAAATAAAGAAGAATAGAAGGAAATAAGTATTTAATAGAATAACATAATTCTATTTAGGAGGGAAATGTTTCAATTAGGCCTGTGTTAATCTTTTTTAAAAAAAGTTAGGACCAAAAAAGCTGTTGAAATGGAAATATAAAACTGAACAAAATTGAGAAATACAAATAACACTGTAAATGTATACAGTATATTATGAAAAATGTAAATGCTTTTCCATTTAAAATTAAATCCAGAAGACAAATTTATATTCAATTATTTGAAAATAATCTGGGT
This sequence comes from Phalanger gymnotis, assembly GCA_028646595.1. Taxonomy (NCBI): domain Eukaryota; kingdom Metazoa; phylum Chordata; class Mammalia; order Diprotodontia; family Phalangeridae; genus Phalanger; species Phalanger gymnotis. The sequence continues at coordinate 473,252,306 of CM053622.1, read as the reverse complement.
ACTTTGGCTGACCTTTTAATCCATCTATCCCACTACTTGAACATGTACCCTTAAAGACAAAGATTCCAAGATATTTACTGTAGCACTTTTTTTGTGATAGCAAAAAAGTGGTAACAAAGTTGGTGCCTAACAATTATAGAATGACTTATTGTGCTCAACCAATAAAACAGAATATTATTGTTATTGTGCTGAAATAAAATAATGAGGCATGCAGAGAAACAATGGAAGACTTGTAAAGATGCAAAACCAAGATAACTGTACACAATAATAATATGCATTTTAAATATACTAAAAATCCAAACTCATAATAATGGCAATGGTTCTGAATGTTTCATACACTATAATATGTGGCCAAGATCAGAGGATTTTTTTTTTTACTTTTATTCCTTTATAACAGGGTAGGATCTTATCAGGATTGGCTGTGGTCTGAGAAGTAAAAAGCATTTATAAATTTTGATTAAAAGAGCTTTATTGAAAGAAATGCTAGGTTTGACATGGATTTGTCCTGATTTTTATTTTGTTCTTAGAAAGTGGCAAAGCAAAGTATCCCTGTGTCTCTTCTCACTCCCCTGCACTATTCTTACTATATATGACTTAAGAGTCATACACTCTCTTCTCTGCTATAGTAGGAAAATTTTTTTTGAAAGAACTCAACAATGATAGTTTATAGCTACAATTAATCTGAATACATATTGGTTTTCAACAATGAAATGGATCTCCCAGCACACAAACAAAACTTACAAGTAAAACTAATTATCTCCTTGACCACTTCCATATGGTTGTTTTACTTTTAAAACACTTTCAACAATATATTCTTTACAATTTACTACTACCGCATTTCCCAATGGATAAGACACACCCTTTTTCGAAAAATTTGGCGTCTAAAAACTGGGTGTGTCCTAATACAGTGGTTGTAGATTTTTTTACTTGCACTTCCTGCTTTTTCTCACTTGTCTTTGCTTTCATTGTTTCACATTTGTTACTGGTGTATTAGGTTACACTTTACCACATTCTGCCCAGAAATGGCTCACAAAAGATTTTCGTACAATGCTTAATTCAAGTTAAAAGTGATCCAGTTTCTCTCAGCCCAGGACAGGAGTGTGTCCGAGCACAGAGCCTGCAGCTGGGCAGGAGCGGCTAGCCCAGAGGCCTCTAACTCACAGTCTAAAGATTTGAAATTCGCCTTCTTCGACTCCCCATAGCCAGGATGTGCAGGTAAAATGGCTCATATCCTGCCCTTAAATAAACCCAGAGAATAAAACCTCAGGAGAAACAGAGGAGCCAGAAGGGGGGCTTCGGTAGCTAGAGAAGTGGGGGAGAGGGACCTTCCTGTGCTGGCAAAAGGAGACTAGTAGAGGAACAGAGGTGTCCCAGCAGCCCTCACCTTAGCAGAACAATAGGAGTAACTTAGC
>CM053622.1:473218455-473250394 GCA_028646595.1 Phalanger gymnotis | reverse complement strand
ATTTTCTTCAGTGGTCTTTTAGACCTCCTTTTCCATTTAGGTAATTCTGCCTTTCAAGGCATTCTTCTCCTCATTGGCTTTTTGGAGCTCTTTTGCCATTTGAGTTAGTCTATTTTTTTAAGGTGTTATTTTCTTCAGTATTTTTTTTGGGTCTCCTTTACCAAGTCATTGACTTGTTTTTCATGGTTTTCTTGCATCACTCTCATTACTCTTCCCAGTTTTTCCTCTGCTTCTCTAACTTGCTTTTCCAAATCCTTTTTGAGCTCTTCCATGGCCTGAGACCAGTTCATGTTTTTCTTGGAGGCTTTTGATGTACGCTCTTTGACTTTGTTGAGTTCTTCTGGCTGTATGTTTTGGTCTTCCTCGTCACCAAAGAAAGATTCCAAAGTCTGAGTCTGAATCTGAGTCTGTTTTTGCTGCCTGGCCATGTTCCCAGCCAACTACTTGACCCTTGAGTTTTTCATGGGGGTATGACTGCTTGTAGAGTAGAGCGTGCTTTGTCCCAAGTTTGAGGGGCTGTGCTGTTGTTTTCGGAGCTATTTCTACACAGCAAACTCTGCCACAGCAGCACTCCTTCTCCCGCAAATACCACCAACCCGGACTGCCACTCAGATCCAAGCATGCTCTGTATTCCCGCTCTGATCTACCACTTAATTCCTCCCACCAGGTGGGCCTGGGGCCAGAAGCAACTGTAGCTGTAGTTCTGTCCTCAGTGCTGCACCCCCCTCTGCTGCTCCCAGGGCAGTGGCCGAACAGGGAATTCCTTTCACTGTCCCCAAAGCTTTTCCCACTAACGTTCTCTGTTGTCTTTGGTGTTGGTAGGTTGAGAAGTCTGACAACTGCCACGGCTCACTGATTCAGGGAGCTAGGGCATGTTCCGCCTGGCTCCTGGTCTTGTTGGTCCGGGCGCAGCTCATGCTGGGCTGTGCTCAGCTCAGCTCTGCTCCCAGCTCCCTGAGATAGACCTTACCCAGAGACCATCTAGGCTGTCCTGGGCTGGAGCCTTGCTTCCCTATGCTATTTTGTGGGTTCTTCAGTCCTAGAATTTGTTCATAGCCATTTTTATAGGTGTTTGGAGGGTCCTGGAGGAGAACTTTAGGCAGGTCACTGCTTTTCAGGTGCCATCTTGGCTCCGCCCCCCAAGAAAGAGAAATTATAAGGGTCTTATTAAAGCTGAACTGTTTACATTCCTGCATGAAAGGATGATATTTGTAACTCATGAGACCTTTCTCGGTATTAGGGTATTTGAAGGGAATACACACACACACACACACACACACACACACACACACACACACACACACACACACACACACACACACACACTGTGTCCTTCGTTCTCCAAGAGGATCATGACATTAGGGAAATGATGTTGTGACTTGCAGTTCACTTTGAGTGAGGGAGGGCTGTGGAAGGTCAGTCAGCCTCACTTTCTCCTCCAGAGCCATCTGGGTCCAGTGGCCTGATATTCACCAGGATGACTGGAGATGGCCCAGGATGCATTGGGAGACCCTGGCCTTTTCAGGCTAAGGTCTTTTCAGGTTCTCACTTTGAATGAGGTAATGCCCACAGATGCTTTTCTGATAACTATGAATTGTATTTGGTCTGTCTATAATGTATGTTTGTAATTTGTTAGTATTTGCTGAAATTCAGGTTGCTGGCTTTTCCTCCTGAATTATGTGAGTTACATTTGTATGTTGGATTAAAGTAAGATTGTTAACCCCTTAATGTTGCTTTCCTTAGTAAAGCAGATCAAAAGAACCTGTGCTGGCAGCATTCTCGTTGTTGGGTTTCTGTTGGTCTTTCACCCCCACAACAGCTGCTAGCCGAATTGTTGCTACAGGGGATAAGAGAAGAGGGGATGATAGAATAGAGGACAGATTAGGGGAGGGGGTAGTCAGAAGCAAACACTTTTGAAAAGGGACAGGGTCAAAGGAGAAAATAGAATAAATGGGGGTGAGATAAGATGGAGGGAAATATAGTTAGTCTTATACAATATGACTATTATGGAAGTGTTTTACATAAAGACACACATTATAACCTATATTGAATTGCTTGCCTTCTCAGTGAGAATGGGTGGGGAGGGAAGAAAGGAGAGAATTTGGAACCCAACGTTTTAAAAACGAGTGTTAAAAATTGTTTTTACACGCAACTGGGAAATAAGATATACAGGCAATGGGGTATAGAAATCCATCTTGCCATACAAGAAAGCAAGGGAGAAGGGGATAAGAGAGGGGTATGGGGTGACAGAAGGGAGGGTAGACTGGGGGAACAGATAATCAGAATGCATGCCATCTTGGGGGGGAGGGAAGAGATGGGGAGAAAATTTGGAACTCAAAATCTTGTGGAAATGAATGTTGGAAACTAAAAATAAATAATTTTTTTAAAAAGTCAAAAAAATAGGCATACTCCACCTTATAATAGTATAGTTTACATTTTACACCACTATATTTAATTCTTATTTCTCTTCCAAATATTTTAGTTACCCTTCTCATTCCAGTTTCTCATTACACCTTAGAAATATGATCTATCGTCAGCCCTCTGATCTTCATTTTTCATGCTGGTTTCCTTGGGAGATCTAATCTACCTGTCATAGATACAACTATAATTTCTATAAGGATGACTCCTAAGTCTTGATTACTCTCCAACTCCAGAACCATGTATCTAATTAGGTGCTGAATATTTCCTCTTAGCTGTCCAGTTATCATATCAATCTCAGTACATCAATATGAGTCAATAGTGTGACATCATAATAACAACAATATTATTAACATTTATATAGTGAATTGAGATTTGCAAAGTGCCTTACAAACATTTTCTTATTTTATTCCGATGACAACCCTGGGAGGTAGGTGCTATTATCTTTTTTTATAGCTAAGGAAACTAAACAGACCGGTTAAATGACTTGCCCAGGGTCACACAGCTAAGTATCTGAGGCTGAATTGATACCCGGGTCTTTCCCACTTCAGGTCCAGCACTCTATCCACTGTGTAACTGAGCTGTCTGCATAATAGCCTAGAATACTCACACCGTTTGGGGGTAGACTAAGAGTCGCATAGCATCTAACAATAAGGAGGTGACAGCCCCACTGTTCTCTGTTCTGGTCAAACATAACATCTGCTCAGTTCTGGGTACTACAATTTAACAAGGACATTAACAAGGATATTTACTAGGCACTATGGATGAAATGAAAAAGAAAAAGAAAAAAGTAGTCCCTGACCCCAAGGAGCTTATGTTCCAATGAGGGAGACAACATATGCCTAAATCTGTACATAACAAGATTTATGCAGAATAGATGAAAGGTTGCCTTAAAAGGGGACTTTAAAAATTAGGGGGACAGAGAAAGGCCCTCTATAAGACATGGGGTGGATTAGAAATTAAACACTTACCCTTAAATTCATAGGCATTTCCACCTTCAATCCACCCTAAGGATAAAAAGAAAATTTTAAATTTAACATACACATACATGTATATAAATGTATTTGAAGGAAATATCTGTGATTCATAAATTGTATAAGAATCTGAAATTAATAAAGACTACTTATGGTAGACTTTATTATAAATTGAGTAAGAGGTTGTTAACATCCCTGAAGCATTTATATTGAACTACACCTGCAAATCAAAGGCTCATATGAGTCTTGGTGGCTCTTACTATCAAGGAGAAGAGGGCTTAGAATACCATATTTCAAAATACAAAAGAAGAAGTTTTACAATCAAGAATAACCTATCTGGGAAAACTGAACATACATAGGAAAAAATGGAGGTTTTGGTGACATAAAACTAAAGGAATTTTGATGGAAAGACCAGAGCTAGGTAGAAACGCTGAAATTCAAAGAGAGGAGTCAAGATAAACACTAAAAGGCAAATAGATTTTATCAACTGAAGAGGAATATACAATGAAAAGGACACCTAGGTGGCACAATGGATGGAGAGCATCAGGTCTGCAGTTAGGAAGACTCACCTTCCTGAGTTCAAATCTGGCCTCTGACATTCTCTAACTCTGTGACCCTGGCCAAGTCCCTTAACCCTGTTTGCCTCAGTTTACTCATCTGTAAAATGAGCTAGAGAAGGAAATGGCAAAGCATTCCAGTATCTTTGCCAAGAAAACCACAAATGGGGCCACAAAGAGTCAGACGCTACTGAAACAACTGAACAAAAGATATGATAAACTCTTGGGTTCATTGTTGTCCTTCATTCTTGAAGAAGATCAAAATGCCATTACCGTGTTGGGCTCAAGGTACAGTATGTCTGACTGTAGCTGATAAGACCAATATAAGCTTGGAAGGCTTTATCATAAGCTGGGCACAAATAATCCATATGAATATTTGGAGTGGAAATGGCTCACATTTCTTTTGACTAATGCAATTCTGCTTTGCTCATAGAGCACAGTGCCTCCTTTGATGTGGGCATTCCATGTTGGGTGGTACTATGCTAGTGTTTCCTAAGTCTCACAATCAATTCCAAAGTTCTTCAGAGAGACCTCGAAAGTGTCCTTGTATCATTTCTTCTCATCCCCATGGGAGCACTTGCCTTCTGTGAGTTCTGCATAAAATAGTCTTTTAGGCAAATTTCTATAATAAAGGCCTCAATTCTCAAATATATAGAGAACTGAGTCGAATTTATAGAAATAAGAGCCATTCCTCAACTGATAAAAGGCCAAAGGATAAAAAGCAGGCAGTTTTCAGACAAAGTCATCAAAGCTATCTATATGCATAAAAAATGCTCTAAATCGCCACTGATTAGAGAAACGCAAATTAAAACAACTGTGAGCTACCACCTCATACCTATGAGATTGGCTAATATGACTGAAAAGGAATATGACAAATGTCTGAGGAGATGTGGAAAAATTGAGAAACTAATGCTCTGTTGGTGAAGTGGTATACTGATTTCACCATTCTGTAGAGTAATTTGGAACTATGCTCAAAGAGCTATGAAACTGTGCATACCCTTTGGCCTAGCAATACCACTACTAGGTCTGTTGTTGAAGTGTGGTGGGTCACTGTGTTGATCAGTTACTGTCATTCACAGTTGATCATCATTACAATACACAATATTACTGTGTACAATGTTCTCCTGGTTCTGCTTCATTTTGCATCAGTTCATATAAATCTTCCCAGGTTTTTCATCATTTCTTACAGTATCCTATCACATTTCTGTACCATAACTTGTTTAGCCATTCCCCATTTGATGGGCATCCTTTCATTTTCCAAATCTTTACCACCACAGAAAGGGCTATGGTAGTATTTTTATACAAATGGGCTCTTTACCTTTTTTAATCAATCAATTAATCAATAAACAACTCTTAAGCACCTACTATATGCCAGAAATTGTGCACTTTCTCTTTGATCTCTTTGGTGTATAGATCTAGTAATGGTATTGCTGGGTCAAGGCATAGGTACAATTTTATAGCTTTTTGGGGACAGTTCCAAAATGCTTCCCAAAATTATGTTCATAGTTCTAGCAAGAGTGCTTTAGTGTACCTATTTTCCCACATCCCCTCCAGCATTTGTCATTTTTTGTCATCTTAGCCAATCTGATAGGTATGAGGTGGTGCCTCAGAGTCATATTAATTTGCATTTCTTTAATTATTATTGAGTTAAAGAATTTTCATATGAGTACTGATAGCTTTGATTTCTTCCTCTGAAAAAACCACCTGTTAATATCCTTTGACCATTTGTTAACTGGGAATGGATTTTATTCTTAGAAATTTGGTTCAATTCTCTGGTTTAGAAATAAGACCTTTATTAGAGAAATTTGCTGCAAAGATTATTTTTCTGCTTTTGGTCTAATTTTAGCTGCCCTGGCTTATTTCATGCAAAAACATTTTAATTTTATGTAATAAAAATAATCCATTTTATTTCTTGTGAACCTCCTTTTCTTTTGTTTAGACATTTCTTGAACCTTACTATAATCAGCACTGGCTCAAAGAGGAAATAATGTACACAATAAGATGAATATAGAAATCTATCTTATCTGACAGGGAAGTAGGAGGGGAGGAGATTAAATAAAAGAGGGGTGTGGACTGACAAAGAGGAGGGCAGATCAGGGGAGGTGGCAGAAAGAAGCAAAACATTGGAGATATGGGAAAAGGTAAAAGGAAAGAGAGGACAAACATGAGGAAGAATAGGATGGAGGAGAATACACTAGTAGTAATCATAACAGTGAATGGGATAAACTCTCCCCATAAAACAGAAGTGGAGAGCAGAGTAGATCAAAAACCCAGTATCCTACAATATGCTGCTTACAAGAAACACACTTGAAGCAGAGGAAAACTTGGACAGACTTGGATGAACTGATGCAAAGTGAAATGAGCAGAACCAAGAAAACACTGTATCAGCAACATCATGTGATGATCAAATATGAATGACTCAGCTTTTCTCAGCAACACAGTGATCCAAGACAAGCACAAAGTGACTTATGTAGGAAAGTATATCTTTTTCACTTACTTTATTCTCTCAAGGTGTTGGGTTTTTTTTTAACTTTTAATCTGTTTCTTCTTCCACAATAGTGATGAATATGGATATATATTTTATATGATGGCATATGTATAAACTACATCAAACTGCCTACCATTTTCAGAAGAGGGGAGGGGAAGGAGGGAGGGAGAAAAATTTGAAACTCAAAATCTTATAAAAATGAATGCTAAAAATTTTCTTGATTTGTAATTGTGGGAAAAATAAAATAATATTTAAAGCAAAAAATGCTTTCTATATGAAAGCTATTTGTATACTGTGCATATTTAGTTTTGAAACTATAGAAGAATCAAAGAAGAATATAAGCTATTAACTTCTATTTGATCTGGGAAAAGGAAAAGGGATGTTGGAGCTGTTTGGGAAAATGAAGTATTATTTAAATCTGCTCACCATTTGAAGTGGATGCAGTGACTTCATTTCAGATGCTGAAATCTCAAAGAGTCCATGGCCTTCTTCCAAAATTGTCACTTGTCCCTTAAAATTAACATCTGGGAAGGCAAGCCAACTAAAAGAAAAGACAAAATGGTTAGTTCTGGTACTGCTAGGACCCCTTCATATTTTTTTTTCACTTACTCCATTGATATTCTTGATCTTTTTTCCTACAGATGAATTTTGTTACTGTTTTACTCTAGCTCTATAAAGTAGTTCTCTGGCAGTCCAATCAGTATGGCACTGAATAAGTAAAATAATTGAACAGTGCACTGGACCCAGCTTGAACTGCCTCTTAAGAACCAATTGTTAAATTTCCAGTGCAAGCATTTATACTTTGGAAGTTCTTAATCCTAGCCCTGTAAGAGTTATCAATTAATCAATAAAAAAGTATTTACTAAGAAACTATACCCTAGGGGCAAAATAATTACACCAAATAAATCGACATTGACATAGCCTTCCAGCATCTCCACTGGGTTTGCCATTAACTTGCCAGCTATTATACATAATTTCCTGGTGTATACTGCATTGGCCTTATCAGTGCTCGGGTCTGAATTACAGTGCTAGGAATGACTACATGAGAGAACTTATCACATCATAGACAAGATGAATTGAAAATTAGACAGTCTAGTCATACTAGCCCTCGAGTGATAACCTCTATCAAGCACAGCCATCCCAAAGCCTCAGTTTGCTATACTGAGACATACGGCAGACCCACCTGATATCAAATGTGCCTGGCTACAAGCCCACCCCTCTCATAGTCTCACCAGATACAGATATGTCTGGCTAGTTCTGATCACTTCTTGCAATGCTGACTGGTTAATTTCCACAAGATTACTATCCTTAACTACCTGAACCCAGGCTAACTCTCTAACAGGCCTGTGTCTGACACATGCAAAGAATTCAAGAATAATGGCAACACTAGATTCCTTGCTTCTTTACGTCTGAAGAGTACATATGTAAAAAAGAATTGCTATAACATTAACAGATTCACCACTTTAAAAAAGAGAATCAACATACATTATTTGAAATGGGAGTTAGCTAAGCACAGATACCAAAAAAACTGCTCCCAATCTAATGACTTAGTCCTAGCCAACACTTCTATATCGCATTAACATTTCTATATTGTCTCTCTCATAATATGATCTTTGAGTGAAGCCAGGGTTTCGGACATATAGTCCCTTGGCTTTTCTTTGGGAAGAACGGGGCATAAATTAGAAGCAGCTGGATCCTGAAAAGCAGGGATTTAAGCAGGAAAGTAAAGTTTAAGATGAGCATATTACTATTATACAGGAAATCAATGGAGTTAATAATGTCTTTTACTTATGTTTACTAAAACAACCATTTTGAATTTCTTGGATTTTTCATATTGATAACAATCTTCATGTCATCTTTATTCAAAGATGCTACGAATATTAAGAATAACTATATATTTATACCCCAATCATGTAAGCATATGCTATTCTGATGTCCGTGGTGAGAGGTGCCAGAGATCTAATGCATGTCATCCAAACTCTTGGAATTTTATAATCTAAGCTACACTCCGCACCAGTTCTAGAAACAGCTTAAGGAACAATATTTGATTTTTAAATAAAATTTTATTTTATTTTCAAAGATTAGCTTTTCTCTCTCCCAACTTCCTTCCCCTACCCCCAAAGAAAAAGCGAGAAAAACAAAACCCCTGAATTTTGGCCATGGTATTCCTGGAAGTTTTCATTTGGTGGTTTCTTTCAGGAAGACACCAGTAAATTCTTTCTATTTCTATACTTTCACATCTGGGCAATTTTAAATTTTCTTGAAATGGGATGTTTTAGGCTCTATTTTTGATCACTGGGTTCAGATAGTCCAAAGATACTTAATTTTTTTCTCCTCAGTCTGTTTTCTAGGTTGGTTATATATGCTATATATCATTTTAAATATTCTTCTATATTTTCAGTCTTTGACTTTGTTTTAATATTTTTTGTTGCTCATGAACTCATTGGCTTAATTTGGCCCATTCTAATTTTCAGAGGATTTGTTGCTGGAGCAAGGTTTTGTACTTCTTGTGCCAAGTTGTTAATCTCCTTTCTGATTCTTTCTTCCATAACTCTAATTTCTTCTCTTGCTTCATATCTTCCAGGAATTCTAGCTAAGTTGGTGCCCAAGCCATGTTTCACTGAAGCTTTCCTTATAGATTTGGGTTCATTTTCTTTCTCTGTGTTTGCATCTTAAGTAGCCCTACCTCCACCATAACAGTTCCTAATGGTGGGTTTCTTTTTTCTTTTTTTGGTAGCTTATTCTTCCAGTCTACTTCCTGACTTCAGATAGGTATAGGACCTATCTGTTGCTGCTTTCTTGGGGTATTGGATGGTGTGTTATTCCAGAATTTCAGGCTGGAGACCTGCAAGCATCAGTGCTCCCAAAGTGGTCCGATGCATGACAAAGTCATAGATCATGTGATCATATTGCCACTGTGATCTGAGTTCTACAGTTACTGACCTGTGTTTGGGTCTGTGCAAGAGTATGCTGTTGCTGGACTCAACTCCTATCAGTCAGCTGGAAAGTTCTATAGGTTCAAAGTGATAGAATTGTAGGCTCCCTTTTGGTCTAGGTTTTCTCCCTTAGTTGTTCCTCTGCTGGATGGACTAGATGCTGTAAACCCCTCTCTGAGGTCTTCTAGGGGTCTGAGCCAAACTGCTACTACTCTCTTGTGAAGTTGTTCCTCTGCATACCGCCCAGGGCCCTCCTACCCAGAATGCCACTCTCCTGAACAGATTTCCTTCTGAGTCCACGCTAGCTTTTTTACTTGGGACTGGATAGTAGACAACAAAGCTTCTAATTGACATCTGTTCTCAAAGTGCCCCAGTATGGGTCTGGGGGTGCCCCAATATGAGTCCTTTCTCCCAGTGCTCAACCTCTTCCTGGATGCTGGAGTTCTCTGCCTAAGAAGCATGCTTCTGGCTCAACCCTGTCTCCCATTTCCAACGACCTCACTGACTGTCTCCCTACACTAAGCTAGGCTGAACAAAGCACTATGACTTTGTTCCCTGGCTTTCCCATCAGGATTCACCTTGATATATTTTCTAGCTCTGTTTGTATGAGTTTGTGTGGAGAGCCCAACACACTGCTTCCTAGAACTCTACCATCTTGGCTCTCTGCTTCAAGAATGATATCTGAAATAGTATCAACCCCAAATTCTATTCCAGTTCTATTAACACCTAAGAATATAGGGGAATCTGGTAGACTGGATCAGTTTTTTAGCTTCCCTAAGAGTTTTGAGCTCTATGTGATGAAGCCCTAGTTTGAACCATTGAATGAACTATTCATTTCTAAACAGAAAATACAAGTCCATAGGAAGAGATCCTGAATCAACTTGCATTCCAAAACTATGTAAGTATGTATGTATGCATATATGTTATCCAGGGTCTCCCCCAGGCATCCTGGGCCATCCAGTCATCCTGGTGAATATCAGGCCACTGGATCTAGATGGCTCTGGAGGAGAAAGTGAGGCTGGTGACCTTGCACAACACCCCCCCTCACTCAAATCAAAAGTCTTGTCATCATTTTCCTGATGCCAGGGTCCTCTTCGAAAATGAAGGATGAACACAACAACCTGTGAACAACCACTACTTCCCAAGAGAGATTATTCTATTTTTGGATCAGCCTGTGATTGTTTATAAGTTTTTCTTTACATTAACACTATGCACTTTGGAACCAAAGAGAGCAAGTCTTACCTTGCTCTTTCTTAGACAGCCCATCAAATACTTGAAAATAGATATTTGTTTCCCTCCTCCCTTTCTCTACAGCTCTTTTTTGGCCTTCCATACCTCACTCCTAAATCATTCTGGGCCTAAAGTCCATTGAAACCCCAAGATCTTTCCAAATGAATTAGAGTCTTGTCTATCTATACCTTTCTCACTTTGCACTTCTGAAACTGAGCTCTTAAAAATACAGGCTTAACTTTATATTTATCCTTCTTAAATTTTATCTGATTAGATTCAGCCTAATTTTCTGAACTGTATTGTATTAGCTGCCCTTCCATGCTTTGTATCTTGTGTGATCTAGGAATCTGATAAATGCTTTTATGTGAAATCACTAATAAACAGCAGCTGATAAAGGAAAAAATCCCTAAAGGCATTCCCCTGGAGACTTCCTTCCAAGATGACAAACTATTACTGAATGTCACTGAAACAATTTTAACTGGCTTCCAATACACTTAAATTTAGTATCTAGGAAAACTATACATCCTTCCCTAATCTGTTACCTTCTTAATTTGCTAACATTTCTATTTTAAATAGCAGTAAGGAAATGGGGCATTCATTGCTTCGCTCCTGTATTTATTGGGAAATCCAGGTCTCTGACTATAGCTGTAGTTATAAACAAACATTTCACCTCTTCAAACCTCAATTTCTTTGTTAGTAAAATGACGATTTTTTAAAAAATTGTATTGTGAAGAATATACTTTGCAAATTGTAAAATGCTATATAAAGGTGAGTAGTTACTACTAGTACTACTACTACTACCACCACCACTTCTATTAAAAAGATTATGTCCTATAAGTTGGAGTTCTATAATTATGGGTGATAAACACCAATACAGTGAACAAAGGCACAGAAAGGCTAAGCTTACCTATTGAAATAGTCACTCAATTAGCCAGCAAGTTGATAGAACAAATTGGCTGTACTGCAGACAAGTCTGTATAACTTCATGGCTGACTTAAAGTTGACTTTTTATCTCTCTCCTATTCTTAAAGTTACCATTATGAAGGCACATGAATACTTACACTCCTGCCTTCACAGAAAATGACACTGATCTTGGTAAATTAAGTTCTTCTAAATTGCCAACTGATCTTTGTAAATAGATAGGGCAAAATGCTGCATCAGACTGTGGGCAAAGTTCTATTTCTGGAACACTGCAGTCCTGAAAAAAAAAGACAATGGATTTATGAAAGTTACCTAGAGTTGTTCAGTATACCGCCAAACCCTATTAGTATAGTAACTATAGATATCTTTTCAGTATCATTAGCCGTCTTGTACAATCAATCACATATTCATAATAGCTGTTACAAAATGGAGCTTAACAGAATTCAATATGAATTTTGGTGAAATTCAGGAATAGTCAGTCACTGAATTACTTAATGCCAACTACCTTTAGGTGGCTGGTTTTCCTTAGTAGTAATATTATAAGAGAAGAAGTAATTAAAATTAAAATTAACCTCATGAAAGCAATTCTATGTTAGTATATTTATATTCAGAATGCTCCAAAAGTATAAATTATAGATGAGAGAAAAGCAAATTTGCTTGAACGTATATTACCTTTTTTGGTAGGGACTACGGATTTGGGGCAGTACCTCAATTTACCTGAATTATGTTTTCATTCTTAAATAATAAATGGAAAACTTTTTTATAAAGTGCTAATTTGTCCTCAATTTAAAATTATATGGTTTTGTTGCCCCAAAATGATCATATCTTTATTCCCCAAAGATATTTTATTCTCTTTTATATGTTATAGCATTCAGTAATTTTTTTGTTTCTTCCTTCAAAATATTACTGCTCTCTTTCCATTCATACTATCACTAATCTCAGTATCTCATGCTTAGATTCCTGGAGAAGCCTCTGCCCTTGGCTTTTTCCCACTCAAATGCATCTTACATATCACTGTAAATTTCAACTTTATAGAACAGTTTCCATATTGGCACTTCTCTGTTCAAAAAGTCCTAACAGCTTCCTCTATAGTCTATATGTGAAATATAATTTCCTTTGCTAAGTTGCCAAGGCCCTCCATGCAATATGGTTTCAACTTAACCATCCAGAGTTACTTTCCAATTTTCCTCCAATGTGTTGGGCTCCTTTTGGTTCCCTCAACATACCATATTCCAAGGTTCTAAAAGTGTGTTTTGAGAACCTCTCAAGAGGTCCATGAGATCAAAACTATTTTCATAATAATACTAAGATGTTTTCATTTCTAATATAGTAAATATCAATAGATAAAACCCACACAAACAAAAGCTCTTTGGAAGGGTCCTCAAAAATTTTGTTATAGAGTAGAAATGGAGCCTGAGATGAAAAAATTATTCATTTCTACCTCCAAACATTTGTTCATGCTACACACAAACACACACACAAGTATATGACACTCTTCCATGATAGAGATATTCCACCCTTCTATGACTTTCCCAGCCCTCAGTGTTTTTTCTCATTTCTTTCTGTCCTGTACCATATAGCATTTAATTATATATTATTTTGCTCTATTTCTTTTGTGTTAGCCTTGTCTAACCAATTAGAGTACTTGAGGCTAGGGACTATGTCAAACTTTTTTGGTATTACATAAAATGACTAGCATAGAACTGGAAATGTAGAATTTATTTAATAAATGTAGTCTAAATGATTATAAAACTAATCAACCATTCAGCAGCATAATTCTGACTTAAGAAGTTTCAAAAATAGCCAACAGCAATAAGTTTTATAAGGACACTTACTAGAAAATAAGTAATATGTTCTTATGGGGTTGCCTCAACAAGTTTTGAGTTTCACTTCAGATATCACAGTTCCCTGAACTTCCTCATGTTACTCCCAAATGTTTTATTTTTTAAAAATCATAATCTCTAGAAAATAGTTTCTCAAAGGTCTCTAATGCCCCTTTCAGCTCAAAATCTGTGATCCTGTGGATACGAAAAGAAACCCAAGCAAAGTTAAATTTCCATTCTCCCCCCTGAAGGCTATTTGTCAAACCACAAAACAATGCCAAACTACAAAGGTATTCTTTAAATTATAAAGAGTTGAGTATTTCCTTCCCTTGAAAGGCTCTAATCTAGTTCAATTCATAAAACAACCAAAAATATCCTATATCTCTACATGTTGTTATATAAGTTTCTTTTGTTAGTTATTCACATCACAATAGAGAGCTACTAATATTGAAAACACAGCTACCTTAATATTTCCCCAGAGGTCTGTGGTACAGTAACTAAGTTTCCTTTCTATTATACTATGTTTGTTCATTTTTTTTGGCGAAGTGGGAGGAGGCTCAACTAAACTGCATAAAGCAAAACAGCATAAAGCAAAGAGTGAGGGATTGTCAGGATTAAAATGGATATAACCCATAAAAATAGTTAATCTAACATCAAATTTGTCCTTAGTCACTTTTTCTAAAAGCTCAATCCATTGATCCTTTATCTCACTTTATTGCTAAATGAGAAAAGACTTACTTTGCTTTATAATCATGTGGTTTTATTTACAGAGTGGGTGGTGGAGAGGAAGTTTTTCCTTCTTCTTTTTAAGGTTTCTACTAATACTATTAGGGAAAGGGAATGAGCATTTTTATAGTGCCTAATATATGCCAGGCACTACCTTAAGTGATTTTTACAAATATCTCATTTGAGCCTTACGACAACCCTGAGTGGTGGTGCTAAGTCTAATGACATTAATCCACCATGGATAGAACCTTTGTATTTTTTCAGCATTGGTAGTGAACTTATGCTGACGCATCCTTACACTCTCCTTCTACAATTACCTTGTGATCAATAGGACTTTTTTTTTAAACTATAGATATTGCCAATTCAACATAAAAACATAAGCAGCCTAAACAAGGACCGGATCCTGTGAAACAAGACTATATTGGTACTAAATCAGAAAATTTCAGCTCTGGAAGGATCTTTGAAACCTTACAGGCCAACCCATAACTGACCTAGAGGTATCTCTACAACACTGTCCACAAGTGGTCAGACTGTCTGCTAGAAGACCAATGGGGAGGAATCCCATACTCCCTCACAAATGCTGGCCACATTCTGAGAGTCCTAATTGTTAGTAAGTTTTCCTTACACAAAACCTCAATCTTTTGCTTTGTGACTTCCATTCACTGTTCTGTCCTCTGGAGACAAACAGAACAAGTCTAATTCTGCCTCCAACATAACAGCCCTTCAAATAAACATTTGAAGATAATTCTCATATCCTCCAAGTCTTCTCTCTTCTTTACTTAACATGCCTAGTTCTTTCAAATTATCCTTATATGTCGTGATCTCCAAATTCTCTTCTTAAACTGTTTGTTCCTTTCTGGCTACAATCCAAATCATTAACATAGTTACTAAAATGTGGTACCTAAAATTTAATACAATATTCTAAATGTGGTTTGATTAACACAGAATGCAAGTTCTGTCTTCTGGGGGCTATCACCTCCTTTGTTTGGGATGCAGTGTGGTGGAGTACTGGATCTGGGGCCAGAAAGACTTGGATTCAAATCCTGCCTCAGATATATACTAGCTATGTGATCCTGGGCAACTCAATTAATTTCCCTGTGACTGAGTTTCCTCACCTGTAAAATGAAGAGGTAGAAGTCGATGCCTTTAAGGTCTCTTTCAACTGTAAATCTGCGCTCCTATGGTATTATAGCACCAAGTAAAGTCTAGGATAGAATTACCTTTTTTTTTTGTTGTTGCCATGCAATCTGATACCTGATATTGAATTTACAGGTCATTAAAATCTCTAGATCTTCTTCAAACTTTTATCTACCCATGCCTCATTTTATCCTGTACTTGATTTTTTTTTACACAAACATAAAATTTTACAGGGCAGCTGGGTAGCACAGTGGATAGAGTGCTAGTCCTGGGGTCAGGAAGATGAGTCTTCCTGAACTAAAATCTTGCCTCAGAGACTTACTAGCTGTGTGACCCTGGGGCAAGTCACTTAACCCTGCTTGCCTCAGTTTCCTCATCTATAAAATGAGCTCAAGAAGTAATTGGTAAGCCACTCCAGCATCTTTGCCAAGAAAACCCCAAAAGGGGGTCACAAAAATTAGACACTATTGAAAGAATAAAGAATTTTTTACCTTTATCTATAATACAATTCACCTTATTTAGATCTGGTCCATTGTTTAAGTTAATCTTTGGATCCTGATTTAAGTGACATTTTAGATATTACTCCGAGATTTACGTCATATACAATTCTGACCAGCATGCCTTTTGTGCCTTTATCTAAAACATTGATAAAATTATGCCCTGAAGCTGTCTTGAAATAACTGTCTACAGTCATTTTGTTAAACAAAGGCAAAATTGGAGACTCTGCTAAAACAGCACTAGGATAATGCATTTTGTCACTCTTATACTGCTCCTGAAGATTCAATTGTCATCTCTATGCTGATGATATTCAAATCTACTTCTCTTTCCTAACCTCTAGAAATTTCGAAGTAGATATCCAAGAAACATCATAAATCCAACATATCCAAAACTGATCTCATTATCTTTCCCCTCTTCCTAATTTCCCAATTACTGCTGAAAGTACCAGCATCCTCCCATCCTCCTCACAGCCTAGAAGTCATTCTTGATTCCTCACTCTTTAATCACGATCAGTTGTCGAGCCCTCTCCTTTCCATCTTTGTAATAGCTCCTGTACACTCCCTCCTCCCACCTTCTTCTCCTCTGACACTGATGCCATCACCCTGGGGTAGGCTCTCATCACCTCAAGCTTGGACTATTACAGTAGCTTGCTGTTGTCCCAGCCACAAGCATCTCCCCACTGCAGTCCATCCTCTATTTAGTTATCAGTTGATATTTTAAAAGGGCAGGTTTGACCACTTCCCCTTTTCCCTACTCAATAAATTCTAGTGGTTCCCTACCAGCAGAGGTGTCAAAACACAGTCAACAACACTCCCCAGTGAGGCCTGAATCAGATTAAAATGTAATTGGGAAATATTTAACAAAAATTAAAAATACAACAAACAGATAATATTTTAAAACTGAGTCAACATGCAGCATGTAGAAATCCTTACGTACAAATTAATGGTCTTCTTGTCTACTGAAGTTTGACACCACTGACCTCCCAAGATCAAATATGAAATACTTGGTACTCAAATCTCTTCATCCTTATCACTTTTAGTCTTTTTATACCTTACTTCCCTCAAATGCTCTGTGACTGGTTGACAATTGCTTCCTTAAAGTACCTTGCACAGTGATACTCCATCTTCTCACTTCAGGCATTTTCAATCACTGTCTCTCATGTCTGGAATTCTCTTCATCATCACTGTCTCCTGTCTTCCTGGCTTCTTTCAAGTCTCACCTAAAACCCCACTTCCAAAATATCCCCATTTAACTCTACTGCCTCCCTTTTGACTATCTCCACTTTATCCCATACATAGCTTGTTTGTACATAGTTGTTTGCATGTTGCACACCATTAGCCTATGAATTCCTTGACTACAGGGGCTGTCTTCTTCTTTCTTTGTATCCCAAGCACTCAGCAAAATGCTTTGCCTATAGTACGTGTTTAATAAAATTTACTGACTTTTATAGTCAAAAAAGTTCAGTTTTGAAGGTTCTAGGGTATTAAGAAGAAAAGAGTATGACCGGAAGAAAAAAAAAATATAAGTGAAATGCAGATAATCAGGAAAAAAAGGAAAAACAAAATATGGAAGATGAAAAAATTAGAGTAAGAATGGGTATCACGGGAAATGCCAGTTAAGAAATATTGAACCGTTACTCACTGTAACTCTTCAAAGGCTGTATCTGTCTGTATCTGGGATGTTTTGGAACATTCCCATATCTTCTCCCTAAATAACTGGTAACAATATTTGGACCATATTACAATAACGAGGTGGGAAGAAAAAAATGTGTGCAATAAATTTGAAGGTGTATGTGCATATATATGTTATGTATATACACACATGTGTATGCATATTTGTGTATGTATGTATATATGTATATAATATGGATATAATTTTTTCATCTTTCATGTTTTGTTTTTCCCTTTTTTCCTATCTGATTATATGCATTTCAGTTACCATATGTTGTTTTTTTTCTTCCAATCATGCTCTTTTCTTCTTAATACCCTAGAACCATCAAAATTAAACTTTCACTTTGCAGGTTAGATTTTTACACACACACACGCATGCACACAAACACATATACGAGACTAATTTGAGGAAATAAGAACTTTCAGCAGAATGACTCCCTTGCTGTCCCTTTTCTATGACCAAACCTCATAAGGCATAAGCAGAAAAATTATGATATATGAACAAACTTTATAATACACAGAATCCCAAAGAGAGAAGGTAAAGAATTTACGGAATTTAGAAATGAACTATGGGCTCATATAAATTTATTTCACTGCTTACTAACAGCCTTTTCTCAAAAATCCAGCTAAGAGACTGCTACAAATTTATAAAACAGGCAGCAAAGGTGATATTAGAGGACTCACTCAATTGTAGCAAAGATATAATTATAATTTTCTAGTTGCAAGGGAAATTTGAAATGATATTATAGACTTGATTATCACTTAGCCCAAAAACAAAACAAAAATTCCACAAATTCAGTTGTGAGTTTAAGCTTAGAAATCCTTGCTAGGAAAAGACATTTGCTCATTTGTTTATTTTAAAGGAAAGCTCAGATTTGTCTCAATGTCCCTAAATATAATTTTCCTTTCATACAAGACAAAAAATTAAACCATGAAAAAACCTCACAAATAACTCTGTTGTAGAGACATGATGATATACTCATCCACTGAAGCATACTACTGGTAATTTTTAGTATTTGCCAAATAGATGACAAAAAATCCTTATTTTTCCTTTTCTCTAAATAATTTACAATACTACATTTAAAAATGCAACATCAAAAGTCACATCTTCATGCACAAATGTCTAAAGGAATAAAATTAAGTTAGCAATTAGATTAGTACCATTAGCATCAAGTATTAACTTTTTTTAAAATTCAAGTATGCTATAATTAGACTTCCTTCACAACAAAAACATTGACGATAAAGCACTTTTGATACCTTTAATACTCTCTTGATAGAGCCAATTACAAAATTTCTTGTTTGGTGCTTTTTACTCCGAAAGATCCAGTCACGATTGAGCACTTTTTCTCCTTCTTCTAAAACACTTTTGCGACCTTGGAAATGTGGTTTTTCATATAAAATCCAGCTAGAGTGACAGCAAAAACAGCAACAACATCAAGGTACAGATGATTTGTTTTAAGATACTATTAGACAGGCACATGAGGATATTATGATAAGACACTGAACTTCTGATATCCTTAAATGTTTATAGGGTTTACCTTTTTCCATGACAAGTATAAAATCCTGCTTCTAAACAGGATATATTTTAAAATCTTTACCCAATGAGACTATTAATAAAAAAAATAAAAAAGAACAGAAACACATGAAATTTGGAAAGGAAAATATTTTTTGCCAAAGTCTGTGACACAAACATGTATCTGAGTATATGTATATTTATATACACACATATACATTCACACACATTCACTCTGAGGGCACACAAAACCACAGCCCAACTTTAACAGCTGATATGTATTACACAAGATAAAGCCAATTGTAATGATTATTTCAATAACAAGGCAGGCATATTATTAAAGGGTAACATTATCAATACTAATAGGACTAAAAATTTTCTGTGACATTCTAAGCTTCTACTAATTTTGGTTAAATCCACGTGAAAGTATTCATTTCCTAGTAATAACTAACCAAAAAATGAGGTTTTCTATTACCTTTCTATTTCACAAAGCTTATTCATCAAGGGACATTTGGGCTACACAAACTACATTAAGAAATTTTTTCACCCTTTGGCTTCCACATTTCTGGACATCTCAACACTTTTGTGGGCATTTTCAAGTGTGTATTGAAATGACCAAGGTGATACATTAGAATTTTACTTGGTTAATCATGAAAACATAATTAGAAGTATTGGTTATGATACTCTACTGATTGATATATTGGACTGGCATATGAATGTGACTTGAGTCAAGAAGACCTGGATTCAAGTACCAACTAGTAGCACAAGCATGGACAGGTTACCTCATTTCTGTAAAAAAAAAAAGTTCCCAATCTGTAAAATGAGAGTAATAACAGCACCATCTCACAAGTTGTTCCTAGGATCCAATGAGATAATGCATATGTAAACCTTAAAGAACATCCATATAAGTTCTTAAATACAGATGGCAGCATGGCTTATCAAGGTAGCTGAATTAGCTTACCTTTTCTGCCAAAAAGAAATGAAAAGAATATTCACCACATCATAAAAGCCTAATTAGGTTTTCTTCTATCAAAGAAACTATGAGAAAGGGGATATTACCTGTGTAGATATAAAACAAATGTAAGGAAGAATGTACATAACTTCGGAAAATAGACTTTAAAAAATTCAGATGAGGATTGCTTACCATCCTCTTACAACTCTGATGAATGCTCCATTTGGAAAGGTCCAGGATGTAGCATCAAGAATGTTATTGTAAATCTCTTGTTTATATTTGCTTCCATGAAGGTCATAGATGACCATCTGAAAATATACAATGACTAATTTATCAGAAAAAATAAAATGTGCTAAAATTGTTTCTAAATATTCAAAAAAACTAACTAGTGTGGATGCAAACCTATGGCAAAATAAAACCTTTTTATTCTAAGTCACTTAAAAGAAGATGTAAGTTTCTTTTTCCTCTCCCCAAAGCATATGCCTCTAATTCCTTTCTCTCTTCATATGGTCTATAAAAAACAACTATCTTTACCTTTCCAGGTCTAGGGTTACTTCTCAGGCTTTGCTTATCAATGGGATTCTGAAATTATAAAAATAGAAGAAATCAGTATCCAAGAAAGAGTTAATTAGATAATATAATTTTCAAGTTCTGAACTTAAAAAACTTTTCCATTACATTTTTTTGGCTGATTTTAAAGCATTATTCCTCACAATGTCTGACCAACACAGGAAAAGAGAGATAAAGACTATGGCAAGCCTAATAAAAGTTGCATCAACTCAAAAACTAGTAAAAACCAAACCAAAAAACCTATGTAGAACAATTTATCCAAATAGGAAATGAGTATATTTAAATAGAGAAAAATAATTGCATTCATAAAACATTTTTTCTAACTAAAAAGTGGGAGTCCTAACCCCACTTTCAACTATATATTTCTCTTAACTGTCCAAAGCTTCCTTCTACCCTACCTTGCATAACATAAACTTTCCACGTGAATAAGGTAGACAACCAAGAGTAAAAAAATAAGATTTATCTTCAGTCACCTGTTTCTTGTCTGAATTACAGAATGTCTTAATGTTGTATGCATCATCTACATGCATAAGCAGTCATGTATTTTACTGTGTTCATTGTTTAAACTCCAGAAAAGAAGAGGGGAAAAAAGCTACTGATAAAAGAAGCTAACAAGAAACTAATTCATGTTTTACTCTTTATTCTTAATTTGAAATGTATTGTTATAGGAGAAAAAAAGAACAGAATAAAACTACTAATTCCTAATACCTAGGAGTTGTTGGGAGTTTGAGATCCTTACAGTAAACATTTAAAAATAATACTGAATATATATATGCTTTCAGTACACAAACATGAATAAGTATAGATATGTGCAACAAAAGTAGCAACTTTTCAGAAACTGTATCTTGAAAACTTCACAATATTCTCACTTAAACTGGTTTGAAAATTAAATATCAGCAAAGAACTATACAAATAAACTGCTTTTTAGTATTTCAGCATTAATATCAATTAAATGGGGGGGATTCTCTTTGTTTAAAGTAATAATAACACAACCAAAATTCTACTAAGATAAACAAATGTACACTTTATTTAAGGTATCACTATCTAAAAATGCAGACCTATATTACTGCTGAAAAATCCAAGTAAGGAAACTCTCTCTTCCAATGCAGAACAGCAAATTATATTTTCAGAGAGTTCTTAAGGCTCAGAAGAGTTAGGCGAGGTGACTTGTACAGTTATACAGCAAGTATGTGTCAGAAGAAGAAATTGAACACAAATCTTTCTAACACCCAGGGCTAGTCTATTCACTATATTAAGCTGCCTCTCCTAATGCACTTTAAAATAATAAAAAATCCATTGAACACACCTCATCAGAATCAAATATCTGAACATACCCCTTAGACTGTATCACTATAAAAAACTATCATTTTATCTCATACATATGCATATATATATATATATATATATATATATATGTATCTTTTAATTAAATATTCAAGTAAAATAACTTACCTCTGGACAAGTACTTAATTTGGGGACTGGTTCCTGAAGATTACCTCCAAACTTGTGTCCTTTCTCAGGCAATAAGGTTTTAGTAGTTTGCAAATACTGATTATAGACACTCTTGAAAGACGAATGTAATTTAGAACTGAGGTCAGACTTTTGAAGAAAAGGACCTGGCGTGTGGTAAAGTAAGGACCTGTCTTGCCACAGGACAGTTTGCTGATTAGAGGTAGTGGGTTCATTTGAAAGAAAAAGTGGCATTTTGGAAGATCTAGTTCCTTCTTGGTCCTCTCCTTGATAAACTATAGTTGAACAATCTGGAAGTTGATAAGAAACATGCTCTTTCTTTCCAGTTTTCAGAATAATCTCTTTATGTTGTGGTCCCTCCTCATCCTCATCCACTACTTCTTCCTCTGTCTCAAGCTTTTCTGCATCATCGAAATTCATCCTTAAACGCTCTGATACTGATTGGAGAAGAGACAACACAGAGGAGGGTTGACTAGCACCATCTCTTGATTTTGCACTAGATCCACGGTGACCTGGTGAGACTTCACCAGATAGGATATCTTCCTGAGAGCTGTCATCTTCATAAATAGGAGATAAGGCTAAGGGATAGACTTTGTATCTTTTTGCTTCTACTGATAAGAACATTTCAGAATTGTCACTATCAAATATCTCACCGGATTTACTTTCCTTTTCAAAGTGATGAACAAGGTCAGTTCTACTTTCAGATCTTTCACATACCAGAACGTGCGGAAGCCCATTGGTGGACTCTTCAGGAAACACCAGGGAATGTGTTCCCCCTTCTTTGGCAGATAAATACCGACCCTCATCTTGAAGGGGTTCTTCATACAAAATGGTGAAAGAAGAGTTACCTTGCTCATCTTGCGGCACAAAAGCTAAACGTGATTGTTCATTTGCAATGTCATAATCTAGACCTCTTTCTTTCCCATACATTGTAGTCATACATAGATTCTTTTCTGTCCTTAGTTTGGAATCTTCAGGTAAAAAATCTGGTGTCATAAGGCCAATGTTTCCTTCACAATCTTTATTCAATGTAGGTAATTCATATCCTTCAAACTGTGACATAGCTTTGTTGTCACATAGCACCACACTTTTCTTTGTTTCTATAGGTCTCATTTCGGTTTTTCCAAAATTCTCTTCAGTATCCATCTGGTATAACTTTTCCACTTCAAACATGGCAGGCATCACTTTACTTTCCTCAATATTCCATTCAGCTGTCTTTTGATTCATTTTTGCTATTTCTAAGATAGTGGGTTTTGCTGTATCAGCTTGTGTAATATTCAACTGAATATCATCTTTGCATGTTTTTTCCAATTTTAACTTGGCAGATGTCATTGTAGTTTTTCCAACATGCCCTTCAATATCCTTTTCAAATGCCTTTTCCAGTTCTATCATGACAGGTGTCATTTCATCAGTGTTCCTTTTAAGTGGTTTTCCCATTTTGAAATTGTCAGGTGTACCTTCTAGTTTTGTAATATTTAACTTACTTCTTCCATATGATTTCCCCATTTCTAACACTGAGGGCATCAGCTCATTTTCTCCTGCATTTAATTTAGCATGCATTTTGTACGTTTTCCCCGTTTCTAACATTGAGGGCATCGGCTCATTTTTTCCTACATTTAATTCAGTATTTTTCTTGTATACTTTTCCCATTTCTAGCATAGGTGGTGCTATCTCAATTTTGCCTATATTAAATTCAGCATCTTTTCTGTATACTTTCCCCATCTCTAATACAGCAATAGGCAGTGATTTATTACTGTGTCCTGGTAGGCATTTTTCATTAATACATACAAGACTATCAGAAAAACTGCTTTTGGATGTGCTAGGTAAATGAGTATATACTTCGTCATTCATGAAAGGGGGCCACTCGAAATTTAACACAAGTGTTCCAGTATCTTCTGTCTGAGTTTTGTGGTTACCCACACTCTCTATTTGGGATGGTGCCTTTTGCGCTTCACATTCTTCTTTGTTACAGGTTAATGGCATACCTTTATCATCTAAATCTTTGTGGGATATGTTCTCTGATATTAAAACATCTGAATTTGGCAACTCTACACTATCAGATTGTTCAAATCCATTTCCAGCATATAAAGTTTTTTGGTAAGGCACTATTTCTCTTCCTTTAGTTGAATCTGTGTCATTGTTTAAATTAATTTTAGCCAAAAGACTTTCTGATTCTTTATTTTGACTAAGTTTAGTTATGCTTTGGGATTCTGGCTGTTCAGAAGCCAAGAATCTTTTAGCAATATAATGTGGTTTAACGATATCATTGTTCAGAATCTTTGTGGCATTGGCCATAACAGTACTTCTGTTATGGTTCCTGGGCTTAGTTTTTCTGTAATGGCCATCTATCAGTTTTTGTTGGGCACCATGAATAACCTCACTGACCAATTCCCTTGCTTTGATTATTAATAAATTGGACATATCCATTCTATTGGTATCAATAAGGAGATTCCTCTCACCAACAGCAGTTAAATCACAGGCCTTTTCTTCTCTTTTGTCTTCTGACACATCTTCAACACTGCACTCATCCAAATGGTCTGGTAGCTGAATCAATGTCTTTTCTTTTTCTTCTGATGTTTTTTTTCCAATGGACTCTTCTTTCAGGGTAACTGCATTACAATCCTTGTAGTTAACGCCTATATGTATGGATTTTAGTTCTTGCCTGGCAGAGTCCAAAATTATATCAACCAACTTCTCAGCTGTTTTAACCAAATCACTGTTGGAGACCAGAGGTGTGTCATGTGCTCTTTTCCTTGTCCCTGTGTCCTCAGCTGATGCTTCAGAATACTGTTGGCTTGAGCTGTTAACTGACACTGTGGTACTACCAACTGTTTGAGAATCAGCTTCCATGGCATTTTTCAGCACAGCAGCAGTTAGATAATTAGGACCTCCCTTTCCTACATGAATCTTAGGCACATCTTTGCCATGTTTATGACACAAGGTCACTTCTGCTACTGTCTGCTTAGCTTTTTCAAATTCCCAAAGGCAGTTATTAGTGGACAGCATCGTAACTAAGGAACTATCTTCATGTGAGAGTTCTGTAGTAACTTTCGAAATTTCAAAATTATCTTTAGGTTTAGATGAATTAATTAACATGTTAGCTTCTTCAGGCTTACTGGTGGAACTGTCACCTAATAAATTATTTTTTTCATAATGTCTCTGAAATGAGGTTGTTTCTTCTGCTCTCAGCATAGAGGAAACCTCAAGAGAACTTTTGGCTTTTAATTTAGAAGTGATTTTTGCCACACTATTATCAGAACCCAGAAACTGTAAGGTGCCATCATCTTGGGATTTAGGTAATATATCAGAGGAGCTGAGCCGTATTCTAGATTTGCCAAAAATTTTAGTGCCATCAGTGTCTTTAGGTTCATGAGGACCAAGAGTAATTTTGTTTTCATCATGTGTCACTGACCCTATGATTTTACTGTCATGGCCATGAAGCAAATCCTCTGCCACACCACTCTCAAGAACAACTGGGGCTTCATTTTGGGACCTATGATAACTTTGTGATGTTACCTTCAGGTGCTTATCTTTAAACTTATAGTCAGATGGAAAAATCTCAGCTTCGTAAATCTCTTCAGAATCAAGATCAGGAAGCACTAGATTAATCTCCTTGAGAGTTGTGGAATGAACAATTCTGTCTTGTTCATGGTCTATAGGACTCATATTTTTTAAAACTGGAGCTTCCCATTTTCTGAAGTTGTTGCCTTCAAAGTCAAAGGTAGGAGCTGAATCATAAAAATCAGCCTTTTCACTTTCAAGAACTGGAGATGTTTTTTCATTGTTAACATCTGAAGACCCAGGTAAGACTCTGGCCAGTTCAAGATTCTCAGATTCAAAGGAAGGGACTGAAATGTGGTTTCTATTAACTCCTTCAAGTTTCAGTTCAGGTGTTATGCTATTTTGTATACAATCTACCTTTTCTGACTCATTAACAAATTTTATAGAGGGATGGTCATTCTGAATTATTATAATGCCTTGAGATACTTCATCTGATGGCCCAAAATCAAAGCTCTTGTTTTTTGTTGCAAGACTATAATCAGTGTCTTTCAGTAAAGATCCAACTACTTCATTTTTTGCATGTAATATGTCATTTGAAGATAAGAGTGCCCTACTTGAGGAGACTTCTTTTTCCTTTGTATTTTCTTTAACTTGCATATTTGTTTGTGAGTCTTGAATAACTGATTTGTTTTCTTCATTCATATGTTCTGTATCTGTTTCAGCTTGATGATGATGAACAATGTTGCCAAAGTGATAAGATAGTGAATATTTTCTCTCCAGCAGTCCCAATTCATCATGTAAAGTTGTTTTACTTGGATTTGACAAATTTTCATGTTTGACTGTCTCTGATTCTTTATTAGTTAAACCCACATTTGGGTCAGAAAGAACAATGGTTGGGGATTGAAAATGTTCTCCTCTTTGCTCTGATGCTTTATCATTCTTGAAAAAGTTGTTTTCTAAAGTGGTTTTTGGATTCACTATCCTCTGAAAAGCAGGATTTCTAGAGTCTTTGGTATCATTCTCGAGTAACACTGATCCTAACATACCATTGTCTATTCTGTAAACTGGTACACAATTTAAAGGATGATTATAACAGGATTCCACTATAGGACTAGAGATAGTTTCAGTTGATGATGATGGCCTATTTAATATAGATTCCTTATAATTACTGTTATTTAAAACAGCCTCTTTTAAAGGGTCTTTGAGCAGATCTGCGTTGTTCTTGATTGGTGAATCTGGAGAGATGAAAGCCTCAGATTCACTTCCAGTTCCAGTTTGAGTACTTGCACTAGAATCAGAAGTTTCATCTGTTATTTGTACAGAAGTGAAAGTCTCTAATTTGGTCTGTTTCTTCAAAATTTTCAAAATCTGTCTCGGACCCCGGTAAGTTGAATAGGTAATTGAAGATATCTCAGGTTCACCTTCTATTTTTCTACAATGAGAAGTTTCAGAGTATCAGGAAAGGCAATTAACACACTATATTAATATCAGAAGTTGAGATGCAAGTCTTATCCATCACTAACCATCACTCAAAACTTAACAACAAAGTGCACATCTCTACAACAACTCAATTCAATAAGCATTCATTAAACACCTATTATTGTTCTAGGTTCTGAAGATACAAAGATAAAAATCCAAGTCCCTGCCCTCAAGGTGCTTATGTATGTTACATAATTTTCACAAGATATTTGTAAAATAGGTTAATCAAGTAATAATAACAGCTAACATTTATATAGTACCTACCATATGCCAGGTACTGGGCTAAGTACTATACAAATATTATCTCATTTGATCCTCACAACATCGGAAAATAGGCACAGAAGAGGAAACTGAGACAAACAGGTGAAGTGATTTGCTCAGGATCACACAGCTAGTAAGTGTCTGTGTACTGTATCTGAACTCACGTCCTTCTAATCACTGCACCACCTAACTGTCTGGTTTTATTCTTCCTACTTTATAGATAGCACATATATGGATCATAAAAGGTTACAATGATTTACATAAGATCACATAGGCAGTAAGAAACAAAGAATTTGAATTCAGGTCTGCTGCCTCTAAATGCAGTGTTCTTTACATTGCCTCACAGCTGTTTCCCTCTCTATGCTAATTTGAAAACTATTAAAAACTGAACTTTAAGCAACAGAACCAAAGTTAAACTTGGGTGGGGGCTAATTTCTCTGTACTACTTATTTTTAAAGGAAGTGATAGTTTTTGACAAATTTGTAATGTTAGAATTTCAGAGAGACCATCTAACCTATGTACATGCATTTAAAAATTTTTTTTTTACATGTAAATGCTTATGTCACATACTACAAAGTACAGAGAACTAGAATTCAAAAGACAAGCCCATTATATTGCTGAAAAAGCACTGGACTTGAGGGCCAAAAAGAACATGGATCCCAACCTCCCTTTTGACACTAATATCATGACACTAAATAAGTTAACTTCTCTGAACTTCAGTTTTGAAAATTATAAAATAGGGATAACAATACTGATATTCTCTAAATTACAGTGGCTATTAGGAACAAATGAGATCATGAACATAAAATCGTTTGCAAATCTTTAAAGCACTAGAGTAACAACAACTGTCATTAGTTGGTTTAGTTCTACCATTATCTACGAGACCTTGGTTGAAAAAGTTGATTCACTTTTCCGTGCCTCAGTTTACTCATTTGAAAAATAAAAGGGTTGTCAAGATTAGAAGGAAAGCAGAAAACTGGGAAACAATTTTCACAGCCAGTATCTCTGATAAAGACTTCATTTCTAAAATATATGGAAAAGTGAATCAAATTTACAAGAATACAAGTCATTCCCCAATTGAAAAATGGTCAAAGGATATGAACCGGCAGTTTTCAGAAGAAGAAATCAAAACAATTTATAGTCATATGAAAAAATGCTCTAAATCACTATTGATTAGAGAAACATGAAAACATCTCTGAGGTACTCACACCTATCAGATTGACTAGTATGACAGAAAAGGAAAATGATTAATATTGGAGAAGACACGGGAAAATCGGGACACTAGTGAATTGTTGGTGGAGTTGTGAACTGATTCCAACCATTCTGGAGAGCAATTTGAAACTATGCCCAAAGAACAAGATCCAGCAATATCACTACTAGGTCTGTGTCCAAAAGAGAGCATAAAAAAGGGGAAAGGACAACATATATGTAAATATTTATAGAAGTTCTTTTTGTGGTGGCAAAGAATTAGAAATTGAAGGAATGCCCAACAATTTGGAAATGGCTGAACAAGTATGAATGTAATGGCATACTATCATGTTATAAGAAATGATGAACAGGTGGATTTTAGAAAAACCTGGAAAGACTTACATGAACTGATGTTGAGTGAAATGGGCAGAACCAGGAGAACGTTGTACACAGTAACAGCAACATTTTTCAAGATTCAACTATGACAGACTTAGTTCTTCTCAGCAATACAATGATCCAAAGCAATTCCAAAAGACTCATAATAGAAAATGCTATCCATATCCCCAGAAAGAACTATGGAGTCTAAATGCTGAGGAAAGCATACTACTTTTGCTTTTGGGGGATTTTTTTTTGGTGGTGGTTTTTTCCTTTTGTTCCTTTTCTTCTTTCAGAACATGACTAATATGGAAATATGTTTAACATGATTTCACATGTATAATCTATTTTAGATTGCTTACTGTCCTAGGGAGGGGGGAAGGGAAGGAGGGAAGGAGAAAAATTTGGAATTCAAAATCTTATAAAAAATGAATGTTGAAAACTATCTTTACATGTAATCGAAAAGAAAAAAATTAAAAGAGTTATACAAGTGGATTTCTCGGGTTCCTCTTTGTATAATACCACCCCCTACCCCCCACTATCTGTAACTGCATGATTTAGGAACCTGGTATATTTTTTAAAAACATTTTCATTTAAAGTTTTGATTTCCAAATTCTATCCCTTCCTCCTGCCCCTCTCCCAAGAGAGTAAGCAATCAGTTATAGGTTATACACGTGCAACTATGTAAAATGCTTCCATATTAGCGATCTTGTATAAGAAGACTCAAATAAAAGAAAAAATGAAAGTGAAAAACAGCATGCTTTAGTCTGTATCCAATCAATATCAGTTCTTTTTTCTGGAGGCAGATAGTATATTTCATCACTAGTCCTTTGGGATTGTCTTGGATAATTGTACTGCTGAGAATAGCGAAGTTATTCACAGTTCTTCATCAAACATTACTGTTAAACATACACAACATTCTTCTGGTTCTGTTCACTTCACTATGTATTAGTCATGTAAGTCTTTACAGATTTTTCTGAAATCATCCTGCTCGTCATTTCTCATAGCATAATAATATTCCGCTACAATCATAGACCACAGATTTTTTATTAGATTTTTTTTTTATCTTTGGTTTACAACACTCAGTTCTACAAGTTTTTGAGTTCCAAATTTTCTTCCCCTCCTCCCCTCTCCCCGCCCAAGACGGTATGGCATCCAATACATATTCTACATGTACCTTCACATTAAACTTATTTACACAATTTACACAATATCCAAGTTGTAAAGAAGAATTATGGCCAATGGAATGAGGAAGAAACAAAACCAAAAAAAAAAAAAAAGGAGGAAAAAAAAGAGAGCAAATAGTTTGCCTAAATCTGCATTCAGACTCCACAATTGTTTCTCTGGAGGTAGATAGCTCTTTACATCACGAGTCCTTTGGAGCTGTCTTTGAATCTCGTATTGCTGAGAGCCAAGTCTATCAAAGTTAGTCATCACGGAAGCAATATGACTGTGGTTATGTACAATGTTCTCCTGGTTCTGCTCCCCTCACTCAGCATCAGATCATGTGGGTGAGGGCTGTCCAACCTTAGGCTTTTATTGAAACAACAGACAACATATTTTGATTTGCCATTCTAGTGAGAGTTCTGCAGTAGCTCTCATTTACTAAAGCATTTATGTAAATTTCTATGCTTGCAGGTGGGCCGCATAAATCACATTGCAGGGCCACATTTTGGACAGCCTTGATGTAGGCCTTTCCAGGTTATTATGAAGTCCATATCTTCCCCATTTCTTATCGCACAATAGTATTCTGTTACATTCATATACCATAACTTATTTATCCATTTCCCAATTGATGGGCATCCCTTTGATTTCCAATTCTTTGCTACCACAAAAAGAGCCGCTATAAATATTTTTGTACATACAGGTCCCTTTCCCACTTGTGTGATCTCTTTGGGATACAGCCCTAGAAGTGGTATTGCTGGGTCAAAGGATATAGCCCTTTGGGCATAGTTCCAAATTGCCCTCTAGAATGGCTAGATCTGTTCACAATTCCACCAACAATGTAACAGTGTTCCAATTTTTCCCACATCCTCTCCAGCATTTACCATTTTCCTGTTTTGTCATGTTAGCCAATCTGACAGGAGAGATGTGGTACCTAAGAGCTGTTTTGATTTGCATCTCTCTAATCAATAGTGATTTAGGGCATTTTTTCATATGCCTACAGATAGCTTTAATTTCTTCCTGTGAAAACTGCCTGTTCATATCCTTTGACCATTTCTCAATTGGGGAATGACTTGTATTCCTATAAATTTGGCTCAGTTCCCTGTATATTTTAGAGATGAGGCCTTTATCTCTGATAATTTTTTGAAAGATGTTGTCCAGGACTTTTTTTCATCATGGTTTTCAATTTTCCAATGAGTAATTTCACATTTTCTTTTTTTTTTAACTTTTTAGATTTTGTTTTATTGTACTTGATGTCTCACAGAGTCATTGATTTCTATTTGTTCAATTCCAATTTTTAAGGAATCTTTTTCTTCAATGAGCTTTTGTACTTCCTTTTCCATTTGGCCAATTTTATTTTTAGGTAGTTACTTTCCTTGGTAAATTTTTGTGTATCTTTTCCCATACTACTGACTTTTTTTCATGATTCTCTTGCATTGCTGTCATTTCTTTTCCCAGTTCTTCTCTAATTTGCATCTTAAAATGCTTTTTAAGCTCTTCCAGGAATTCATTTTTGGGCCTGAGACCAAATCAGATTTTTCCTTGAGGCTTCACATGGAGACATTTTAGTCATTAGCAGGATACTACTGTCCTCTTCTAAGTTTATGCCTTCATCCTCCCTATCACCACAGTACCTTACTATAGTCAAGGTGGTTTTTTGTTTGGTTGGTTTTTTGCTCATTTTTTCTGCCTTTTTTTTGACTTGGTGTTTTTTTCTTTTTTTTTTTTAAGTAATTCTTAATTTTAATTTATTTTTAATATGTTTAGTTTTCAGCATTGATTTTCACATGTGTTTGAATTACAGATTTTCTCCCCATTTCCACCCCCCCCCCACTCCAAGATGGTGTACACTCTGGTTGCCCTGTTCCCCAGTCTGCCTTCCCTTCCATTCCCCCATTCCCCTCCCATCCCCCTTTCCCTTACTTTCTTGTAGGGCAAAATAAATCTCTATGCCCCATTGCCTGTGCATCTTATTTTCTAGTTGCATGAAAAAAAAAACTTTTTTACTTTTGAACATATATTTTTTTAAAACCTTGAGTTCCAAATTCTCTCCCCTCTTCTCTTCCCATCCACCCTCCCTAAGAAGTCA
>CM053622.1:473201491-473217955 GCA_028646595.1 Phalanger gymnotis | reverse complement strand
CTTTGTTAACTTCTGACTGTATGTTTTGGTCTTCTTTGTCACCAAAGAAGGCTTCCAGAGTCTGAGAGTGAATCTGGGTGTGTTTTCGCCGCCTGGCCATGTTTCCAGCCAACTTACTTAACCCTTGAGTTTTTCAACGGGGTGTGACTTGGTGTTTTTTATGCGAGAATTGGGCTCTGATTCTGCAATGTCCCAAGTTTTTTGTTCTGGGGCTCTGAGTCTTACTCCTGTCTTTCACCGGGATTCAAGGATTAGCTCCTTGCTTTTCCTTTCCCTTCCCTTTCCAGCTTATAGTGGGGAGTGGGGCCTCCCTGGTGGCCTCCCTTGGGTGTGAGAGGTTGCTTGCCTGCTCTAGGGAAGGGGCCTACTGCTGAGTTGCTATGGAAACAGGGTCTCTCTGATAGACCCCAGGGACAAGGTCTTGCTGTAGGTTAGTACTGGGCATGGGGTTGCTGGGGTAGAGCTTTGCTGCACTGCACAGACTGCTCATTTGCACAGAGTGCTGCTGGCTTGCAGAGGGCAGGGCCTCACTGGTGGACTGCCCCACTGGTGGTTTCCCCCAGGCTTGGAGCTTTGCTGCAGGCCTCCTATTATGAGGCTGGGTGCTGCTGCTGCTGCCCTTGAACCTTGCTCTCCTCCCACTGCAGCAAGACAGACCTTTCCTTCTAGGCTGGTAAGCTGCTTCCCTGCTCCTAGATAAATTCTGAGGGGGTTTTCTAGTTGTTTGGAGGAGAATTTGGGAGGACTTCAACAGGTTCCTTCCTCACTCTGCCATCTTGGAACCAGAAGTCTCCTGGTATTTTTAAGGGGCAAATTTTGAGCAATCAATGCACTAATTATGTTTAAATTTCTTCATATCCACTCCTAAGACTCTCCAAATCTGCAAGGATGGTACTTCTGGAAGTGCCCTAGGGGACAATCTACCTCTATATTGCTATACAGCTCCAATCTTTATCTTTGGGCTGTTTTATTTTTTCTTCCTCTGTGAGCACACACCCATATATGTTTTAAATAAAAATAATTCTTATTAAGGGTTGCTAAGATATCAAGAATGACTGACCCAAGCCATACATCCAGCCCCAAAGAAAAAACCCTAAGAACAACCGACAGCACTCAGTATCAGCTTGCCAGTTTCAATATTTATAAAAGCAACTGAGGAAAGTAATAGGTTCCACTACACTATGAAATACTCACACCACATCTGGAACTGTATGGGCAGTTCAGGACATAAGAGCAAAATTAGCAAAGTGAAAGAGGGAGGGTAACTAGGATGCTGAAAGGTCTTGAAAGCACATCCTAAAACAAACAGATTAAGGAATGGAGTTGAGAGTTTAACTTGAAGAAAAGAATAGAGAAGGGGAGGAAAAAAACTGGCATGAAATATCTGAAGTTTTTTCTCATAACAGAGACAGTCTTATTTTTGTTGCTCCAGGACCCAGAATTATAAATAATGAGTGGAAATTAGATAAGAAAACTTCAGATCAATATGAAAAAAACATTTTAACAAAAGAATTACAAATTTCCATGGTAAAGCAGGAGTCCTTGGTTTAGAATCAAAGAACCTGTATTCAAATCCTAGCTCTGCTTTAAGGAAATCTTGGGTAAAATCACTTAACCTTAACCTGGGCTTCAGTTCTCTTATCTGTCAACTGAAGAAGTTAGAGTGAATGGCTCCTTTCAACTCTAAATCATATGATCCAAAAAGGAACTGGCTCTCCGAGTACTGAACTTCCCCTTGGCAGTTAATCAGAAGGTGGAGAAGCAACTTTCAGAGATCTGAAGAAATTTCCTACATTAGGTAAGAGAATGATTAATTCTAAGATCCTGCTCTCTAAAGTTCTATGATTCTAACATTCCAGCTATAACTACTTATGGGATAATGCCTTAGATGAGAGAAAATAGGCAAAAGAAGAAATTATATTTTAATTTCAAAAAATGCGAAAAGTTTACTGTTAGTCCACTAAGCATTTGATTCTATATTGGAATCACTCTATTCAATAAATGTCAACTTGTACAGCTTCTTCATTCTGCTACAAAAACTTTTTCACTTATTTGTGTTTTCCTCATTTTGCTTTATTACTGTTTCTTTGACTTTTTTTTTTTAAAAAAAGAGGTCTAATTTCTCTCTTGCAAGAATACAAAATCAGTACAGCTCAGTTTACTTCTCCACATTTCTGTCCTTCCCTTCACCTACTTATAACACCAATGCTGCTTGCAGCTGCTGTGGAGGTATAAGGCCAATAATACCAGCACACAGGAGGGCTGCTAGCAGAAGTTCTTTGATCTGCTTTTCTAAGGAAAGCAACTTTAGGGGTTTACAATCTCACTTTAATTAAACATACAAATATCATTCACTTAGTTCAGGGGAAAAAGTCAGCACCCTGAACTTCAGAGAAAACACAAACAGAAATTACAAGCAGAAATTATATAAACAGAGCAAATAACACAAATCAGCAGATAGGGCTTCAAACCGTCTGCCCACAGCAATACATATATAGTTAGCAGAGAGAGAAGCACCAACATCTGGGTTTTCAAAGCCAGGGGGCTCCTTAATGGCTACCCAGAGTCTCCACACCAATATTCTTCCAATGAGTGAGCCCCCAAAGCACAATGCTAACCTCAGAGTATATATATACTTCTTCAGGGTCAGAGGGTGCCACAACCATGTGACTCAAATTCATGTGACTTAGTCTTTCTCATGACT
This sequence comes from Phalanger gymnotis, assembly GCA_028646595.1. NCBI lineage: Eukaryota > Metazoa > Chordata > Mammalia > Diprotodontia > Phalangeridae > Phalanger > Phalanger gymnotis. The sequence goes on along the minus strand of CM053622.1, from coordinate 473,215,251 downwards.
TAAGCAGGTCATCAAAGACTCTTGATTCAATCAGACTCTTGACTGAAACAAAGGCAAGAGTCAAAGGCACTTGATGGCCCTAGTGCTGAGAAGCACTCCAAAAGAAAAAACAAAAAGTTCCACTTTGCTTGCCATTACACTACTATATGTGGATGATATTTGGCAAATTCTGCGACCTCTCAGCACTTTTTACTTCAGATCGCCCCCTTAACTATAGTTATCCCTCAGGGTTCTATCCTGGGCTCTCTTCTCCCTAATACTTGGTAATCTCAGCAGCTCCCATGGATTTTAGTTACATTTTCTATGCTGGTGATGATTCTCAAATCCACTTAGCCTCAGGCTCTTTGCTTACTTCCAATCTCACATCTCCAACTGCCTTTCAGACATTTCAGACATTCAAAATGGATGCCTAGTAGGCATCTTAAACTCATTATATCCATAAGAGAACTCATATTATCTTTCTCCCTAAATCTTCTCCCTCTCCTACTTTCCTTATTTCTGTAAAGGGCAACATCATCCTCCTAGTCCCTCAGACTCACAACCCATGAAGCCATCCTGGATTCCTCATTACCTCTCACCTCAACATCCAAACTGTTGTCAAGGCCCAGTGATTTCACCTTTGCAACATCTCTCAAATATTCCCCTTTCTCTCCTCTGATACTGCCACCATCTCTAGTGTAGACCCTCATGCGCTCAGGCCTGAAGCACTACACTAGTCTGCTGGTGGGTCTGCCTGCCTCAAGCCTCTCCCCACTCCAACCCATCAACCCCCAAAATGATTTTCTTAAAGCACAGGTCCCTTACTTCATAAACTCCAGCGACTTCCTGTCACCTCCAGCAACAAATACAAAATGCTCTGTTTTGTATTCAAAGCCCTTCACAACCATGCCACTTCCTACCCTAATCCCCAATGCATACTCTTTTTTCAAAAATTTATTTATTTTTAGTTTACAATATTTGGTTCCACAAACTTTTGAGTGTTAAATTCCCCCCCCCTTCCCTCCTCCCTCTGGAAGACAGCATGCAGTCAGATATAGATTGTATATATACATTCATATTAAACCTATTTTTCACATTAGTTATGTTGTAAAGAAGAGTTATAACCAATGGAATGAACCACAAGGGAGAAGAAACAAAACAATAAGGAGAACAAACAGTATGCTTCTATCTTCATTCAGACTTCATACGTCTTTGTCTGGATGTGGATAGTGTTTTCCATCATGAGCCTTCTGGAGTTGTCTTAGAACCTTGCATTGTTGAGAAGAGCCAAGTCTATCAAAGTTATTCATTGCACAATGTGGCTGTAATTGTGTACAATGTTCTCCTGGTTCTGCTCCCCTCACTAAGCATCAGTTCATATAAGTCCAGATTTTTCTGAAGTCCGCCTGCTCATTATTTCTTATAGCACATTAGGATTCCATTAAATTCACATAACACGACTTGTTCAGCCATTCCCCAGTTGATGGGCATCCCCTCAATTCCCAGTTCTTGGCCACAAAAGGAGCTGCTATAAATATTTTTGTACATATGGGTCCTTTTCCCACTTGTATGATCTCTTTGGGATACAGCCCTTGAAGTGGTATTGCTGGGTTAAAGGGTATGCACATTTTTATAGCCCTTTGGGCATAGTTCCAAATTGCTTTCCAGAATGGTTGGATCAGTTCACAACTCCACCAACAATGCATTAGCCAACACATACTCTTTGAACCAATAAGATTGGCCTCCTCACTACTCTGCCGACAAGACACTCTATCTCTTGCTCCAGGTATTTTCTCTAGTTGTCCCCCATGCCCGGGAGTACTCTCCCTCCTCTGCTCCAACTACTGATCTCTCCAGCTTCCTTTAAATCAGAACTAAAACCCCATCTTCTACAAAGTCTTCCCCCCTCTCAATTCTAGTGCTTTCTCTCCTACGATTATTTCCTATTTATATTGTATATAGCTTGCTTTGTATAGATTTCTTAGCATATTGTCTCCCCCATTAGATAGTAAGTTCGAATCTGTCTTTTGCCTCATTTTTGTAGCACAATACCTGACACATACTAGGTGCTTAATAAATGTTTACCAATTGATTGAATGGTAGGCTTGAATGAGACAATTTCTGAAGTCCCTTCTAGCTCTCAATTTATGATATAACAGAAGGGAAGAGAGTCAGACAATAGAGAAGCAGAACAGAGTGAAATACTTGTCTCTTTTAAAGCACCAATTAAAGGGTTGCACATTTAACTGGCAAACATAACAGGAAATGAATCATCTCAGTCTCCACCTATTAAAAAATTTTAAATCAGCAGCAGCAAGCTGCTTACGTGTGCCTGGAGTTGGAGTACCTACTCTGTGAAAGGGAAAGTCAGTCTTCCGGAAGTGGAGCCAACACGAAAACCATAACTTTTAGAAAACAGGAACTTGAAAAAGATACTTGAAAAAGTATCTTTTTTCCTAAAATCAGCAGAATGGAAGTGGCAAACTTGGGGAAAGGTTCTTTATTTAGCTATCTGTATGAAGAACTGATTCTTTGTATAAAAAATTCTTGAAAAGTTTATTATTTTAAAGGGGAGATTATGCCATATCCAAAATTAATAGAGCAAGGTAGGAGACTAGTCTAAAAGTCTACAAAATCTTCTATTATCTAAAGTTAGAACACAGAAAAAATTCATCATCCAGCTGATTCATGCGCTTTTCTGTACATTTTTCTTCCTGAAGTACCTTCTCTCCCATTTCAATTCTACCCTTACTACATAACCCAGCTCAAGTTCCATGTCCTCCCTGTCAGTCTTCATTACTGTTCATAATATCCTGTCTAATCCTACCAGCACTTATTGTGCATATTAATCATGATACAACGCACCATCTTCTCCTAAAACCCACGGGACTCTCAGTCACTCTACTCCAATTTGCTTTCCCAGGTCATCGATTCTGCTCTATCTTTGTTATCCTTTGTAGTTTTGACTATACAGTGAACTAACTCAACTTTATAACGTTCTCTACCCTTAAATCTCTTTCACTGAGCATAATCCCTCTGGAGAAAAAAAGGGTATTTAATGAAATGGAAGACTATCAACCATTCCTGATGAAAAGACCAGAACTGAATAGAAAATCTGACTTTCAAATGCAAGACTCAAGAGAAATATAAAAAAGGTTAAACAGGAAAGAGAAATCATAAGAGATTCAATAAGATTCAAATGTTTACATTCTTACATGGGAAGATGATACCTGTAACTCCTGAGAAGTTTGTCATTATTAGGGCAGTTAGAAAGAGTATACATAAGAAGGCACAGGTGTGAGCTGACTATGATGGGATAATATCCAAAAACTAAAATGAAGAGGTAAAAAAGAGGGATGCACTCAGAGAAGGGGGAAGGAAGAGAGAGGTAGAATTCACACATAAAAGAAGTGTGAAAGGGGAAGATGGAGGGGGGAGGTGGCAAATAACACTTGAACCTTATTCTCATTAGAATTGGCTCAGAGGGAATAAAATACAAGCACAGTTGGGTATAGAAATCTATCTTACCCTACAGTGAAGTAGGAAGGGAAGAAGATAAGGGAAAGGGGTGAGGCGGACAGAAGGGAGGTCAGATGGGGGAAGTAAAGGTCAGAAGTAAAACGCTTTTGAGAATGGACAAGGTGAAAGGAAAGAGAGTAGGATAAACAGGGGGAAGTAGGATGGCAGGAAATACACAGTTAGGAATCATAGTTGTGGAAAAAATTTTCAGCAAATTTCATGATAAAGACCACATTATTCAAAATATATAGAGAACTGGGTCAAATTTATAAGAATACAAGTCATTCCCCAATTGATAAATGGTCAAATGATATGAACAAGCAGTTTTCAGATGAAGAAATCAAAGCTATTGATAGTCATATGAAAAAATGTTCTAAATCACTACTGATTAGAGAAATGTGAATTAAAACAACTCTGAAGTACCACCACACACCTACCAGATTGGCTAATATGACAGAAAGAGAAAATTACAAAAGTTGGAGGGGATATGGAAAATTTAGGGCACTAAAGCACTGTTGGTGGAGTTGTGAACTGATTCAACTATTCTGGAGAGCAATTTGGAACTATGCCCAAAAGGCTCTTTGACTTAGCAATACCACTACTAAGTCTGTATCCCAAAGAGATTTTTTTTAAAAAAAAAAGGAAAAGGATCTATATGTACAAAAATATTTATAGCAACTCTTTTTGTGATGGCAAAGAATTGGAAACTGAGGGGATGCCCAACAGTTGGAGAATGGTTGAACAAGTTGTGGTATATGATTGTGATGGAATACTATTGTATTGTGCTATAAGAAATGACAAGCAGGATGCTTGCAGAAAAAAAAAAAACTGGAAACACTTACATGCACTGATGCAAAATGAAGTGAGCAGAACCAGAAGAATGATATATAGTAACAATATTGCAGAATGATCAACTGTGAATGACTTAGCTATTTTCAGTAATACAACGTTCTAAGTCCTTATGATGAAAAATGCTCTCTACCTTCAGAGAAAGAACTGAAGTCTGAATGCAAATCAAAGCAAACTTTATTTTTACTTTATTTTTCTTGGGTTTTGGGTGGTCTGTGTTTCCTTTCACAACATGATCAATATGGAAATATATTTTGCATGACTGCACATGTATCAAATTGCCTGCCTTCTCACTAAGGAGGGAGGAGGAAGGAGGGAGTGAATTTGGAACTTAATTTTTAACAAATGAATGTTAAAAATTGTTTCTACCTGTAATTGGGAGAGGAAATAAAACTTTTTTTAAAAAAGAGAATCATCACAGAAGCGGATGAGATCACCAAGTGAAATAGTGTAGAGGGAGAAGAGAAGACGACCCAAGACAGAATCGTGAGGGACACCTCCTCTGGAAAAACCAGGAGGGAGTGATATCCCCAAAAGGCATTCTTAATAAATGCTGTTAAATTGAATTTTATTTGGGAAAATCTTAGTCCTGGACTTTAGCTTCCTTACTTGTAAAATGAAAATGTTGTCCCAGAAAGTCTTTCAGTTTTAAGTCATTTATTATTTTTCTTCTATAAATATACACCTCATCTCCTCAGGTATAAACTTCTTGAACATAAATGACAATTTGTTTATGTTTATTTTCAGCACTATTCCATGTATTAGGAGTAAAGAAAATATCTGTGATAATATAAATTGAACCTCATAAAGTATTTTGTTGTCTGTTTGTTTTTTAAATATGCAACACGAAATTTCAACTCTGATTTATCTTCCTTAAGTTATACTGCAAGAGCAGAAAACAAACTCTGGTTCCTCTTATTCTGCCTAATATTTGGGGAGAAAACCTCTCAAATAATAGTTTTTAATTCACAAGACAAAAGTCTTACATGCATTTTTAAGTGTCCAATTCTGCATTTCTTTTTCTTTTTTTAAATTAAGTATTCTATCTCTTCCAGACTGGTTAGTGGAAAACATGAAGTAATATTTTTATATTTTACCTTCACAGAACTGGAGAAGGGCAGGGAGCACAAGAAAGGGTCAAGAATAACACCAGACCTTGGATCCAGAGCTGTCTCTCATCACTGTGCTTCTTTATGACAGAAGAACTTGTTTGGGAACACGTTCACCATAGCACTTTTTCTCCTCATATACTAGGAGGCAAGCTTATGGAAAGCAGGAAGTGTTTCTATTTTTGTTTCTGTTACTGTACCTAGCAACACACCTTATACACAACAAGTATGATATAAATGTTTGCTGAATTGAACATAACCAATAACTTTCTTTGGTATGAGATGTGGATGGGGGCTGTAATACTACAAAATTAAAAAGTTTTGATAAAGAGAGGGTTACTTAAAACTTCTGTCATGCAAATTAAACATAGATGTTAAATTTTATAGGTAAACCTGCAGAACACAATTTGTTTTTCCAGAAAAAGTTCTGGAATAAATTACTTGCCACGGTTTCCAATTTTGTATCACAGTTTACTTTTAGGAATTCTATTCAAATCCATTAATAAGCAGCTTTGCTATTAAGACAAGTAGTAATTGGAACAGTTAACTTCGACAAAGTGACGATGAGAGTGTTCTGGTCTGGGTTTGACTAAGTAAGGCCAGTCCTCTAGAAGTTCAGTAAGGGTTTTCCATAGATATGGCATTGGAAATCAGTAATTTCATTAAACAGAACAAGCACTCAAACTCAACAGGTCTCCATACAATTTGGCCTTAAGTGAATATTCTTAGGACAGACAATACTGACTTTTGTAAATGGCTTAAGTGTTATGATGTGACATTTAATAACATGTTAATATCAATATTTTCATTTTTTAATAGCTTATTTTGTATTTTCATATTTAATTCCCTATTCTGTTGGCTTATTCAAATGGGTTATTTGTTTAATCTTATATGAAACTCAAAGCATCTACAACAAACTTGTCAAAACATGCTCATTTTCTTTCCTGAATCTCAGTACATTTCTTTTCACTAACTTTAAAATGGATAGTAACGATTACTATATAATTTTAACAAAATATTTGACAATAATAATGTTTTAAGGTTTTGGTAGCCAGCAGTTATGTAGATTAATAAAATTAATTGTTTAGTCTTAAATCCAGGTGGGTATGGAAAATGCATCGTAGTTTGGCATTGTAATTTTGGAATCCCAAGTCTTCATTTAATGATTAATTTCATACAAATTTCAACAAAGATTTCACTGTAATTTATACATAAATTTTTAGTAAGTACCTAGCACTTAATTTTAGGAATGGGCATAAATTTTGAAACTATGTGAAATATTACACTAGAATAAATTGAGAATTATCACATACTATAAATACAACCTTTAAAAATAATTTTAAAAATTGGTCCACTCCCTATTTTTGCGTATGGAAAACTAAAATGTAATTAGATTGGTGTTTTAAGAGTAGCTTACGAGTTTGAATGAGAAAGTTTTATTTAACTTTATTTCTTTGTAACATTTGTTTATTGAGAAATAACTAATCATTAAAATTTCACTAAGGCCAAATAACCAAATAATCAGCGATGAAGTTTTTATTGGATGAAGTGATTGAAGAATTGAAACTTTTCCCCTGTAACCGCCTCCAATCCCTTGTGGTAGGAGCAATATTCTAGCCTCTGCTCCAATGCAAGTTATGCTGGTTTTTCCTTGAAAGTTATTAAGACCATTTCAACACTTGGTTGGCTCCGGGACCCTAAAGACTCGCACCACTGATTTCCACAAAAAATGCCTCAAATCCTCAAGGACTCTAATGCTTGGCTAGTGGAAAACAATGTGTATTCAACAAGTGTATTTTTCTTCTTTTTAAGACACTAATTATAACTTTAAAACTCCAAGCTATTCAGGAACATAAATTCTTTCATGTGTGGCACTTTCTTTTTAAAAAATCTGTTTTCTAAAAGATGATGCCAAGATTTTTCCATACCTCACTTTAATATTTAACTGCATTTTGCAATTATTTAACCAGTCATCCATAACTCTTCACATGTTACAATTCAGTTACATACTTAATAACATTAAGCTGCTCTTCTTTCCCTTCACTATTTGGCCCTTTCTTTATTAAAATAAAAAATTTGATGATTTCCAGGGTCAAGAAACAAAATAGTGAAGAAGTGAAATATTTGTACCTTCATGTTGCTACTTGAAAGGCAGTTCCACTGAACCGTGTTCTCCATGCAATTTTTCCCTCAACTATACAATGTCTCATCGACCCCAACCCCCCAGTCTAAGATGATACTACTCCAAGGAAGGTTAAGGTATCAGAAAGTGTAGTGACTAGGATTACTGCCTGTCCAAAGTCCTACTAATATTCATTTTTTTCTGTTAACTTTATTATATTTTATATAATATAATCTCACAAATTCCATCTTTCCTAGCCCTAAACCCAGAAATAATCCATCTCCTTTCCCCCTAAAAAAGGCCTGAACTATGGTGTGACTTAGGGTGGTTTCAGCCATTTGCTTTTCAGATTTTCTGAACAAAATTTTTCAATAAAATAACATTAAAAAGTTTTATAAAAATAAAGAGTACTATCAGTACCCAAGGCCTGACCAGTCAACTGTAAAGAATCATTCAGGTAAAGATAATGCATCCTGCCAGTCCATTCATATTACTCTTTCGTATATAAAACAGAATTTCATTTCTTCAAAGCCTGGAACATGGTAGTAGTTTACAAAAGCCTTTTTTTATACCTTCCCAATAATTTTTTTTTTAAAAAGTTATCAAAAGCAAAAGAAAATCAGACACAAAATTCCAACAGATAAGGCCATTCAAAAATCCCACAACAAGGAAGATCTTTATAGTAACTGACCATTGGCAATTTATGTGAGACTGATGTCATGAGCTAGACACAATACTATGGAGTCACTCTTCATATATAGCCATCCAAGTGTTTCAAATGATAGCAATACTCATATTTACATGTCATTTTTAAGGTTTACAAAGTAGTTTCCTAATAACAACATTCCTATGATTTAGGTAAAGAGTGAATGGTAGAATGTGGAGAGGAAAGCTCTCTGGATTTAGAATAAGAGGACAGGTGTTCAAAAATCCCAGCTCTTCCTCTTTATTCTATGTGTAACCTTAGATTCACTTTTATCTAAATCAATGATCCTACAAACCTCATTAGAGTAAGCTGTGCTATCTCCTGGTTACAGAAAGATTAAGGATCTTGTTCAGTATCAAACCATAAGTTAACTGTTCTATGTCAGGTTTTTCCTGATTCAAAGTTAACCCTACAAAAACATTCCTTTCACAGTTGCATTTAATTTCTCTGCTATCTTTGACAGAGAAATCAGATAATAAAAACCTTTGTGTTAGAAGTCATTGTCAACCAGAAAGCAATGATAAATGAAATATAAATAGCCTTAAAATGTTAATGTGTGTTAATTGGAAACATATATCCAAATCAACACAAAAATTTTTAGCAATATATTTATTATATGTAGCCGTAGATCTTATTAGTAGATATAGTGCTGGGAATGAAGTCAGCAAGACTTCAAATCAGGTCTCTGAACCTTTTTAGCTACCTGAAGCCTTGATAGGTCACAACTTCGGGCAACTTCCTAGAATTTATTTTATTAAGTTGCAATCTGCTTTCATCCTTGACGAGGAAATTCCTACATTGAGGAAAGTTCAGCTCCTTTTTTTGTTTTTGTTTTTCTTGGAGGAGGGGAACAGAAGGGTTGTGACAGTGGTGGTATTCAATAATTTACCATTTAAAATTAGATACAACTTCAGAGCACTTTAAATAACATACCCTTCTCAGAAAGGATCTGCAATTGAGAAAGGGAGTTAGAAAATGCAACCACTTCAAGTGGTACACATGAAAAAGTCAAAACAGAAGGGGACTTGGCAGGACTTATGTAAGCAGAATGAATGGCATTGTTGCTTCTAGTCACCATGTAAAATTACTATCTAATTTACTCTTAGTGGATAAAACAACCTATTCACGTGTTTCAAGGCTAAGACTGATAGGAAAAAATTTTGAAGCAATTCAGCGAACACTCCAAAAATTGTGACACAGTAAAGGATTGTAAAGAGTTTATTTTTCTAGAAAATAAGTATGACTTATGGGCCATCAACAAAATTATCAGACATCCAACATTAGACATCCTGGAAAAATACCTAATTTTAATAAAAAAGACTATAATGGAAAGGAGGAAGAATTAGAGAAAAACTAATGGAGTAAAGTAAAAATGAAAACAAAAAAAGAAAGCTTAATTTTAAGTATTAAAGTCATGTTGACATATAAAAAATAAGGAAAAGAAATTTTGGCCAGTCACTTAACCACTAACATTTCTGAAACAACCCTCTCAGAAGAACCGTATTCTGTATCAGGATGGCAACGTTTCTCTCTCTCTCTCTCTCTCTCTCTCTGCTCTGAACTATGCAAACACCCTTGTAATAGCACTATTGTTTTCTTTTTATTTAAATTTTATTTCAGACTCAAACACCAGAACATGAATAGAGAAAAGAAAAAAAAATATACTAAGTAAGAAAAGGGAAAAAAGCATGTCATGTGCATAGCAGAACATAGGAGAGGATTTGAAATATGTAACAATTAATTTTCAAGAAAACCTGCATGATAAATGTCACACATTATGTTGAGAGCTATCATTCTTCTCTTAGCTTCCTTGTAAGTTTTCTGTTGTTCTCTGCTGTGCGCCTTTTACTTTGTTCTTTTTTTGACCTCTTCCTCTCTTCCTACATGCCCTGCCCCCCAGGCTACAATTAAGTATGGCTATATATGGATATATGCACATATACATATATAAACATATACTTTCTCTAACAAATTCTACTCCTTATCTTTGTTTTTATGTTTGTGCTTATCTCATTTCCTATCCCTCCTGACTCCTCCACTTCACTTCTACCTGCTACCTTGCCCTATTACTTAGCCTACCCCCCTCTAAGGATCATTCTCCTATCCTCTTATTCCCATAAATCTAAACACCCTTCTGTAGCCCCCTATACTCTATTCCCTCACCCTCCCCTCTAGAGATCCCTCTTTTATCCTCCCATTCCCATTGATTTAAGCACCTTTCTATACCCTTCTTCAACCTATTCTCTCACCCTCCCCTCTAGAGATCTCTCCCTTGTCCTTTCCCCCTTCCCTACTGTGTTGGTAAGCAAAATGGGCTCTTAGCACTTAGTTGGCTTTTGTTTCCTTTGAGTAATTCAGTGTATTTCATTGAGCCTTACTAGGTGCTAAGCCCCAGGCCCAAACCCCTATTAGGTATAAAACCTATGTGGGTGTGACATGGTAACCCAAGTGGGGCTAACTAAGGGAGGGCCTAGTTTACACATGACTTTGAGTGATAGGTTTGGGACATCAGAGGCTCTTAGACCACGTGGGTTTAAGTCGCCTCTTTTTGATGATTTTAGGTCACGTAGGTGAGTCACATGTGTGACTCACCCCTGACCCTGAAAAAGATATAAAATCAGGGGTTGGTTTCCTCTTCTTTGGGAGCTCTTACCCACAGCGGTGGTGGCGCTAGTGACTCTGGGCCGGCCCTCATTATGAGCTCCAGGGCTGAACCTAGATAGTGGTAACGATGAATCTGTATTTGGTCTGTCTGTTGATGTTTGTAATTTGTTTGTAATTTGCTCTGAAGTTCAGTGTGCTCCTCTTTCCCTTGAACTAAGTGAATGATATTTGTGTGCTGAATTAAAGTAAGCTTGTCAACCCCTTAAGGTAGCTTTCCTTAGTTAAGCAGATCAAAAGAACCTGTGCTTTTGCAGCATGCTGGTAGCGTTCTTGTTGTTGGGCTTGGGTTGGTCTTACACCCCCACAACATCTGCTAGCCGGATTGTTCAAACACCTATCCTTTTACCATTCTATTCTTCTGAATTTAGAAGACTTTTATACTCTTCTAGACATATATGTATTGTTCCCTCTTAAACTCATTCCCCATGAAAGTAGGTTAGCTGAACTACCAGCCCTCCTCCCTAATCTAATTCCTATCAAGTATTCCTCTTGTACCTCATTTGTATAAAGTAATTATTCTTTTTAGCTGTTCCTAAATTGTTTTACTTTTTAAAGTCATATCATACTCAAGCCTATCCCAATCTTTCTTAGGAACTACCCAATTACTAATAATGGTCTTAGACATACGTTTTACATTTTACATACATAAAAGGTAAACAGTTTGTCCTTACTAAATCCTTTGTAATCAGTCTTTGTTATGTATGTACCTTATGTTTCTCTTGGTTCTTGTATGTTAAATCTTCTATCAAGTTCATGTTTTTCCTTTTTTTTTTTAAACAAAGTTCTTAAAGCCTGACAGTTGATCAAATGTCCCATTTTTTCATTCAGGATTATGCTTAACTTTCCTGGGTATGATATTTTTGGCCAGAGCCCCCAGTTCTTTTGCTTTTCTATGTACAGTGTTGTTTCTACAATCCAGCTAGCAGCTTCTGTGGGAGTGAAAGATTCACCCACAGCCAGCACCCATAAAGCTGCCAGCACACTGCAGGTTCTTTTGATCTGCTTAACTAAGGAAAGTGGGGTGAAGGGGTTGGCAACCTTACTTTAATTCAGCACACAAATACAATTCACTTAGTTCAGGGGGAAAAGACCAGCACACTGAACTTCAGAGCAAAATACAAACAAATTACAGACATCAACAGACAGACCCAGTACAATTCAGTTACCAACATCTAGGTTCAGCCCGGGAGCTCAGAACAAGCGCTGGCCCAGAGTGACGCGCGCCACCAGTGCTGCAGCAAAGAGCTCTAAGGAAGAGGAGGCAAAGCCCTGGTTTTATATTTTTTTCAGCATCAGGGGTGAGTCAGACATGCAACTCACCCACATGACCTAAAATCGTCACAAAGAGGGGGACTTAAACCCACGTGGTCTAAGAGCCTCTGCTGTCCCAGACATGTAAACTAGGCCCTCCCTGGAGTTAGCCCCACCTTGGGCCCCACCTTAGTTGCCAATCTACACTCACATAGGTTTTACACCTAATAGGGGTTTGGGCCTGAGGCTTAGCACTTAGTAAGACTCAATGAAATACAATGAATTGCTCAACCAAACAAAAGCCAAACTCTTCAAGGGCACTTGTTGAACTAAGTGCTAAGGAGCCCATTTTGCTTAGCAACACAAGTGTTCCAAGACCTGAGGTCTTTTAGTGTCTCTACTGCTAGGTAGATTCTAATTGTGGCACTATCATATTTAAATTGATTTTTTTTTGTTGCTTTTAATATTTTGTCCCTTAGCTGGGTGTTTTGGAATTTGACTTAATATTCTTATGACTTTTCCTCATAGGATCTTTTTCAAATGGTGATCAATGGATTTTTTCTATTTCTACTTTCCCTCCTTGTTCTAATGCTTCAGGACAATTTTCTTTAATTATTTCTTACATTATTGTTTCAAGATTTTTTTTGATCATAACTTTCAGGTATTCTGATTATTCTTATGTTTTCTTTCCTCAATCTGTTGTCCAGAGAGTTTTTTCTTATGTTTAACTTTCTCTTTTATTTTTTTCATTCTTCATATTTTGTTTAGTTATTTCTTGATCTTTTATAACTTTGCTGGCTTTCCCTTGCCCAATTCTCAGTTTCAAGGTGTCATTTTCTTCCTTAAGGTTCTGGATTGGGGGGCAGAGCCAAGCTGGCGGCTGGAAAGCAGAGACTGGCATGAGCTCCCCACAAAATCCCTCCAAAAACCTATAAAAATGGCTCTGAACCAATTCTAGAACTACAGAACCCACAAAGTGGCAGAGGGAAGCAGGGCTCCAGCCCAGGACAGCTTGTATGGTCTCTGGGTAAGGTCTATCCCACGCGCAGCTGGGAGCTGAGGGGAGCGGAGCTGAGCAGAGCAGAGTCCAGTGTGGGTGGCGTAGACCAACGAGACCAGGAGCAGGGCGGAGCGTGCCCTAGGCCCCTGAATCAGTGAGCTGTGGCATTTACCAGACCTCTCAACCCACAAACAGCAAAGACAACAGAGAAGGTTAGTGGCAAAAGCTGTGGAGAGTTCAGCCACGGCCCTGGGGGCAGCGGAGGTGGGGCAGCTTTAGAACTACAACTGCAGTTGCTTCTGGCCCCAGGCCCACCTGGTGGGAGGAATTAAGTGGAGGATCAGAGCAGGAGTGAAGAGCCTACTGAAGATCTAAGCCCAGTCCTGGTTGGGGGTTCTTGGGGAAGGAGGAGTGCTGGTGAGGCAGCACATCCGCCCAAGCGTGGAACATAGAACTCTTTAGTCTACAAGCAGCCATACCCTGCTGAAAAACTAAAGGGTCAAGTAAGTTGGCTGGGAACATGGCCAGGCGGCGAAAACACACCCAGATTCACTCTCAGAC
>CM053622.1:473161169-473200991 GCA_028646595.1 Phalanger gymnotis | reverse complement strand
GGGGGTGAATGATGATACTGTTCTGTGTACTTATTTTGTATTATCCTGGCTGTATTGTTTTTATTGTTATGGTATTATTGACACCCCTTTCTTACATAACGGATACAAAGATCTAGGGGTGGACATCTGAATTGTAAAACAAGTATCTTGGAAATTATTGATTGAAGAGATTATCTTGCTGGGACCTAGGGGTGGGTCATGTTTGTATTGTAAACGAATATTTGAGAATGTCACTGAATGATATGTTTTGCTTTGTTGTGAATGATATGTTTTAGTTTCCTGCGTAATTGGATCACAACGTATAATTGGTCAATGTATGTTCTAGGATACATTGCTGATTAAATTATGTATCCCTAGAACAAGGGGTGGAATGTGTCAGTAAGGCAAAATGGGCTCCTTAGCACTTCATTTACTTTGAGTGATTCAGCTGTTTCATCTTGCTAAGTACTAAGCCCCAGGCCCAAAGCCCTATCAGGTGTGAAACCTGTGTGGGTGTAGATTGATGACTTAAGAGGGGCCAACTCGGGAACCAATGGCCTCTGGTCATTCGGGCGGGGCTTGAGGACGCCAGAGGCTCGGCTTCGAGGAAAGGCAAGCCAAGAGACAGCTACAGCTGAGGGTAAAAAAAAGCCGAAGCTGAAGCCGAAGCAGGAGCTGAGGAAGCAGAGCTGACCCATGTGTGGACCCAGGAGTATGAGCAAGGACTTGAGGCCAGTAAATATGAATTGGTTTAATACCATCTTGTTTTTCTGTGGCCTCCTGGTTACTCTTGTGAGGCGGGCTTACTGGGCCTGCAGTCTTTTGGTCAAGATGTTGGAATGGGGAGTCTGGTTCACAAATCTGTTGCTGTGGGGCCTAAATAAATGTTTTGATGCTTTCTACTTAGAGAATCCCTCATACCTTGCGGTTTCGAACCATTCAAACATATATATGATTATATTTGAGATCATAAATTCGGCCTTCCTACTACAACCCCATTCCCAGACAGGACACAGCACTGCCTTTGTTGGCAGGGGCGATATATATTTGTGATTTCCACATTGGGCAGCTGCCCAGGCGCCCACTTTGGAGGGAACCCTAATTACAAGTGCCGTTTTAACAACTGGTTCCCCAAACTCAATGTAAAATTAGGTACTGGTTCTGCCAAACCGGTGCAAACTGACTGAATCCCACCACTGCACGTACCTCAGGGTTCTAGTCTGGGCCTTCTCTTCTCCCTCTCCACTACTTCACTTGGTCATCTCAGAAGTACTTTTTGGCGCCTGACAAGCAAGACGTTTCATCTAGGCTCCAGGTATTTTCTCTGGCTATCTCATGTCTAGAATCCTCTCCCTCCTCAGCTCTTCATACTGCCTTCCCAGGTTTCTTTTTAGTCTTAATTAAAATCCTATCTTCTAAAGCAGGCCTTCTTAAAATTTTTCCACTTGTGACCCCTTCAGTGCTTCTTAAACTGTGGGTCATGACCCCACATGGGGTCGTGACAAGGGAAGTTTTTCCCAATCCATCTTAACAGCCCCTCTTTTAATTATTTCCTATTTATCCTATACACAGCATGTTTACTCATGTTTGTTTGCTTGTTGTCTCCTTGATTTGATTGTACACTCCCTGAGGGTAGGGATTGTTTTGCCATTCTTGCATCCCCAGCTCTTAGCATAGTGCCCAACATAGTAGGCACTTAATAAAGGTTGATTAACTGAAAAATATGAACAGAAACAACATCAATTTCTCAGAAAAATCAAAAACCAATGGTTTTAATCCATTGTTTTCATCATTAAAAATAAAGTTAATGTTAAGTGATAATATTATTGCAGAAGAATGATCTTGGTGTCCAAAAAGAATCACAAGAAAAGCAATTAGGAGACCTGTGAATCCCAGGTTTGTCAAAAACTTGTTGGGTAATCTAGGATAAATTTCTTACAGTTCCCTGGACCTTGGAATCTAGATTTACACTATCTCCTTCTTGTCATATCTGCATGAAAACACTGTGAAAAATATCAAGTCCTATCAAATAAAAAGCATCAAGTATAATTACCTTATTAACCTGTAACTACCTTATTATTCCACATATTTTTGAAACAATGAAAAAGTTGTTCATCCAATGGCTTAAAAGATCTCTTATGATTTCAAGCCATATACGTTAAATTTAAATTTGTGAGATGTATTAATGCATTTGTTAATTGATCAGCTAGGTAACATGGGGATAGATACAGCCCTGGGCCTGTAATCAGGAAGAATTAAGTTCAAATTTGGCCTCAGACCAGTGTGTATGATTCTGCGTAAGTCACTTAATCTCTGATTTGGTTTCCTTCATTGTAAAATAAGGATGATAATAATGATATCTAACATCTTCCCAAGTTCAAATGTGGTCTCAGATGCTTAGTAGCTATGTGACCCTGAGCAAGTCATTTAACCCTATTTGCCTCAGTTCCTCTTCTATAAGATGAGCTGGCGAAGGAAATAACAAACCACCTCAACATCTCTACTAAGAAAATCTCAAAATGGGGTCATGGAAATAAATGAAACAACCAACCGAACAACAACAACTTCATGGTTCATTGTAAGGATCAAAAGAGTAATTATCTATCTGTAAGGCACTTTCCTGTAAGGTACTTAATAAATGCTTGTTTCCTTTCCCCCAACTAAAAATCACTTTCTTTATGGTCATCCTTCTGAGCCTTTTCACTTTTGCTTATGATTTATCCATGCTTGGAACAGAACTTTCCTATTCCATCTCAGTTGATTAAAGCTCCTCCTTTCTTTTCCAGGACAATTCCGTTGCCACTTCTTTCATGAAATCTTGCCTGCCTTCTCTTCCCTCTATCCCCCATCCACGTGAAAGAAGTCATCTTTTCCTCTTCCAATTTCTCATGACACTGCTTCCTGGCTCTCCTTTGACTCATTACATTCTACCTTCTATTACATTTGTGTATATGTTTTAGCTTCTCCCTCCTTCCCCCTTAAATTCTTTGAGGGCACAGAATATGTACTTTTATATCATTTTATCTCAGCACCTAGCACATTGCTTTGCATGGAGTATGCACTTAATAAACACTTACTGAATTGAATAACATGTTTAATAAATAATCATTTATGTTTTATAGTCACAAAATGAATTCTTTTAAGCTTACTTGAGCTATTAGGATTTTATTAGTAGCTACAACAATAATACCCTTATAGTTAGCCATTGCAAAACTTTTTCACTGGGTAAGAGTCCAGTCAGAGGTTCCCAAAGTGGGCAATACCACCTCGTGGAGGGTGCTGGACTAATCCAGGGAGGTACTACTAGCCTCGGGTACAAATGGGGCATGTCAAGTAAAAACAAGGGGGCAGTGGAAGCATAAGGAAAGAAGAGAATTTTGAAAAGCCATTTGTACATGTTTCAACTGTTGTGTAACAACAGTGATTACATTATTTTTCAAATAAACACACAAAATACAAGTTATGACCAATCAATGGTCAAGTCCACCAACAGGTCTTAACAAGCAAGTGTTGGCAGGCAGGTGTGTCATGAATGGTAGGAAGTCTAGTGTGCATCAGCAGGAATATGTGCATGTAATGACTCATTTACAATACAATACTACATAGTTACATGATGCAATATTGCATGATCAAAATTTCAATGCAGGAAAAACCCCACAAATTTACAATTATTAAAGATGTGTAATTTTTAAAAATATATTTTATATTTTTTAAATGATGCAAGTTTCAAAAAAAAACCGTTAAAGGGTTAAAGAAAGATTTCCAGGGGGGATACTGAGTAATTTTTTTTGAAAAGGCCAAAAAAGTTTGGGAACCTCTAGTCTAGTTGATAAAGTTGAGGAATAAAAGCTAGTGTCAAATCCAATAAGATATTTCAGCCTATTTCAAAAAGACAAAAGGTTGGATTCATTAACAATAAATGAAATCTCTTACAATTCACTGATTATTTTCTTCCACAGAAACCTAATTAATGAAATAATCAAAATGTTAGAACCATTTTGTTTCTGAAAAACATCTATCTAGGATACAATCCCTATCCACCTAAAAGAGGAAAGACAAAATAGCAAATATTTCCAAAATTAGGAAATCTAAAATTTAGCTATTCTTAGTACAATTACAGTACCAAATATGTATTAAGACTGTCCCAAGGAATATCCACAGAAGTATCCATCAGGCCTGCTTGCACAGTACATAGAACCATGGAACGTTGGAGCTTGGAGGTGTCTTGTCATAAAGTCCACCGTATCTCATTTTCTAGAAAACGAAGCTAAAATCCTGACAACCTAAATGCCTTGCCTCTATTAAGATAACTAAATCAGGGACAAGAAAAAAAGTAGAATTTAGGTCTCTTACCTACTCATCAGCTCTTCTTTCATTTTCCCTTTCTGTACATTACACACATTCATCAAGCAATGTAATATTCTTATCCAGTGACCCCTTCATATTTGAACAAACTAAATCTTGGTTAAGTAATGCTTGGAACTTACTTTAGGAATTCATTGCTTTCTTGTTCACTATCTTGTATTATATCTTCTGAAATAGCATCTGACAGATCAATTGCAGTTGGCAGGTCTTTTTCTTCAGTTGTTAGACTTGGTTTTTCCAGAGGCGAGCTGCTGCATATGTCACTTTCCTTTTTAAACTCTTCTTCATGAAGAACAAGGAGATTTTGTGAATCCTTTTCAGTTTTGTCATGTTCTCTTTTGAGGGTTGGTTGCTGGGGAGATTTTGCTGAGATATTAAATAAGTTACCAAGGAACTGGAAAAAGCCTTCTTTTGGCTGTTTATCATTGTCTATAGTCTTAGCATCTGAGGGTAAACTGGGAAAGTTGTCTGGCTTTTTTGAGTTGTCTTCTGGTGAAAGATTAGCTGATATCTCAGAATGGCTCCTACTGTCCTCACTTTGGGAAATCTTAAAAAACAAAATTAAGAAGAGATCATGAATAAAAATCAATTTAAGTACACACATATACATGTATATGCATATATATGTATGTATATATATATTCCTATTTTTAGAGAATATTGTTATACCTTTATAGGAATGTTGAAAGTAACCACACTAAATTAGCAGGTGTTATGAATTAAGCTAGGAGTAAATATAACAAGAATGAATAAAGAAAATTGATTTAAGATTCTTAATTGGAAAAAAAATGTTAGCATAAATACAGTAAGTCCCAAAGAAATAAAAAAATCAAACATCAATTATAATAGGAATAAAAATAACAATAATAATGATAGCAACTTAATTACAATCCCAATCAAATGGAGTCATCTTAGTTAGTAATGTGTCACAGACTATTTATGTCTCCACTGCACCCTTTCCTCCCCAAACCCCAACTAGCAATTGTGATTCTTTAGAAAAAGTTGCATTCCATGACTAGAAAACTTTTTTCAAAAAATCACCAGTAAAGTACTATAATTAAAAAATGATATTGTGTTTGAGGAAGCTAAACAATTTCACAGAAGCAGTTCAGTCTGCTTTCCCACATTTATTCAATGATGGGCTTAAGTTAAAGTAACACAAATTCACATATATTGCTGTGGCTTCATAGTAAAGAAAGCTAAGTTAGACACATTGAAGGGTTACATTATTCTTTAAATAAGAGAGGTTAAATTAAAACAATCAGAAAAAGGTTCCCAAAATACTGCAAAAGTGTAAGAGTTAAATTATTTCAAGGTACTTCTTCAAAAAGATTTGCTGGTGAGGGCATAGCCAAGATGGCAGAGTACAGGCAGGGACTCACCTGGGCTCTCCCCCAAACCTCTCCAAATACCTGTAAAAATGACTCTAAACAAATTCTAGAGCAGCAGAACCCACAAAAAGACAGAGTGAAACCAATTTCCAGCCCAACACAACCTGGAAGGTCAACAGGAAAGGTCTGTTGCAACTGGCTGAGAGAGGAGCACAGTCTACCACAAGCCATGCAGCAGAGACTGGGCCCCAGCAAACTTGGAGCAGGCCTCAGGAGACTGAATCACTGGCAGCTGTGGTGATTTCCAGATTTCTAAGGCCACAAAAACTAAAGACAACTTATAAGGACAGTAGGAAAGGTCTGTCTGACCTGAGTGAGAGAGAAGTGTAGTGTAGTGTAGTCCAGCCCCAGCCCCAGCCAACCAGGAGCAGGTTTTGGGAGTTACTGAATCAGCAGCAAGCAGCAGCAGCTGCTTCCAGAGCTCTCAGCCCATAGACAGTAAGGGGATTGAACAACTGACAAGAAGGAGATTACAGGGGTCTCTTTGCTAGCACTGAAAATGGACTCTGATGCTTTGCCCATACTCGGATGTGTGTCACAGTTCTGTGGCAAGGAGGAGTACTAGTATAGCAGAGCTTGTGGAAGCAGTGGAGAAGGGATCCTCCTCAGAGTTCCAGGGAAGAAAAGAGTACTTGTGGTCACTCACAGACCAGAATACAGGACAAGAGAGGAGTAAACCTTAGATCTTACCACCTTAGAAGAACTGAAAACTTACAGGTCCCTAGAAGTATTTCTGAAAACAGCTCCACAAAACCCCTGAAGCTTGGAACAGTTCACCCTCCACACTGGAAGCAGAGCCACACCTTAACAATGAATTAAAAAATCAAGTAATAGGCTGGGGAAATGAGCAAACAATGGAAAAAAACTCAGACTATAGAAACTTATTTTGGTGAAAAGGAAGATCAAAACATACCCTCAGAAGAAAACAACAAAGTCAAAGCTTCTACACCCAAAACCTCCAAGAAAAATATGAATTAGTTTCAGGATGCAGAAGAGCCCCAAAAAGATTTGAAAATCAAGAGAAGTAGAAGAAAAAAATGGGAAGAGAAATGAGGGTGATGCAAGAAAATCATGAAAAACAAGTCAATAGCTTGCTAAAGGAAATCGAAAAAAATACTGAAAAAAATAACAACTTAAAAAATAGACTAGAACAAATGGCAAAAGAGGCCCAAAAAAGCCAATGAAGAGAAGAATTAGCCAAATGAAAAAGGAGGTCCAAAAGCTTACTGAATAAAATAATTCCTTAAAAATTAGAGTGGAGCAAATGGAAGTTACTGACCCTATGAGAAATCAAGAAATTATAAAACAAAACCAAAAGAACAAAAAAATATACACAAGACACAGTTATAAATGACTACAGTAATCTACTGTTTGATAAACCCAAAGACTCCAGCTTCTGGGATAAGAAATCACTTTTTGAGAAAATTTGCTGAGAAAACTGGAAAATTGTATGGCAGAAACTAGACATAGACCAACATCTTACACTGTATACCAAAATACAGTCCAAATGGATGCACGATTTAAATATAAAGACTAATAATATAAGCAAATTAGGACAGCAAGAAATAGTTTACCTGTCAGAATTGTGGAGAACAGAGGAATTTATGACCGAACAAGAGATAGAGAACATTATAAGAAGCAAATGGATCATTCTGATTACATTAAATTGAAAAGTTTAGGAGGGAAGCAGAAAATTGGGAAAGAATTTTTACAACCAGTGTCTCTGTTAAAGGCCTCATTTCTAAAACATATGGAGACCTGAGCCAAATTTATAAGAATACAAGTCATTCCTCAAGTGATAAAAGGTCAAAGCATATGAAAAGGCAGTTTTCAGAAGAAGAAATTAAAGATATCTATAGTCATGTGAAAAATGCTCTAAATCACTACTGATTAGAGAAATGCAAATCGAAACAACTCTTAGGCACCACATCACACCTATCAGATTGGATAACATAACAAAACAGGAAAATGATAAATTTTGGAAAAGATGTGGGAAAATTGGAACACTAATACATTGCTGGTGGAGTTGTGAACTGATCCAACCATTCTGGAGAGCAATTTGGAACTATGCCCAAAGAGCTATAAAAAATGTGCATACCCTTTGACTCAGAAATACCACTTCTAGGGCTATATCCCACAGACATCATAAAAATGGGCAAAGGACTCATATGTACAAGGATATTTATATCAGCTCTTTTTGTGGCAGCCAAGAATTGGGGATGGCCGAACAAGTTGTGGTATATGAATGTAATGGAATAATATTGTTCCATAAGAAATGATGATCAGGTGAACTTCAGAAAAACCTGCAAAGACTTATATGAACTGATGCGAGTGAAGTGAGCATTGCCAAGAGAATATTACACGTACAGTAACAGCCACACTGTGCAAGACTGACTTTGACAGACTTAGCTCTTCTCAGCAATGCAAGGACCTAAAACAACTCAAATAGACTCATGATGGAAAATGCCATCCCCAACCGGAGAAAGACATCTGGAGTCTGAATGGAGATCGAAGCATACCATTTGCTCTTTTTTTTTGTTTTCTCTTGTTTTTTCTTTCTCATAGTTCCTCCCATTTGTTCTAATTCTTCTTTACAACATGACTAATGTGAAAATATGTTCAATAAGAATGTATATGTAGAGCCTATATCAGATTGCATGCTGTCTTGGGGAGGGAGGAAGGGAAAGAGGCAGAAAAAACTTAAAACTTATAGAAGTGAATGTTGAATACTAAAAATAAATTAATTCACAAAAAAGAATGAGGATGGAATTTGAATTGGGGGAGTATTTAAGGGGAAAGATAAATTAATTCAGTTTTGAACATGTTGAGTTTAAAAGGTCTACTGGATATACATTTTGAGATATCTGACAGGCAGTCGGAGGAGATCTGTAGAGAGGCTTGGGCAGGACAGGAAGATCCTTGGCAGTTGAAATCATCAAGTGAAGCAGCAGAGAGGGAGAAGAGAAGGTCCAGACTAGAACCCTGAGCGACATGTATGGTTAGTGGGTGTGATCTAGAGGAGGACCCAAAAAAAGAGACTGAGATTGAGAAGGAGTAGTAAGATAGGTAGGAGGAGAAGTAGGAGTGAGTGGTATCCCAAAAAACTCAATAAAAGAGAATATAAAAGAAGAGAGGTTAAGCTCCAGTATCAAAGGCTACAGAGAGATCAAGGAGAAAGAATATTGGAAGGTCATTGGATTTGGCAACTAAGAGATCATTTGTCACTTTGGAGAGAGTAGTTTTGGTGGAATGAACACTTACATGAATAACACTTTATAAGGTTTATAAGAAGAGAGTGAGAGGAGAGAAAGTATTTTAAGTGGCCTTTTCAAGAAGTATATGCCATAAAAGAGAAGAGAAAATGAGGCTGGTGACTTTGCACAGCCCTCCCTCACTTAAATCCAATTCACTTGCATGTCATGGTATCACCTCCTTGATGTCATGGTCATCTTCAAGAAGAAAGGACAAACAACAACAGCCATAAAGAGCAGAAGAGATACAGAATGATATTAACAGGGATGGAATGACCAAGTCAGGGTTTTCAAATAGGAGACAGGGAATGATTGAAAATAAGTGAGGGAAGAGATGACAGAAGGAAAAATTTGTCGGAGTAAATGCGATGGAATGAAGTTACCTCAGCAAGTAGAGATGAAGATAAAAACACCTTATCATGTGAGAAAGGGGTGAAGGAGGAGTAAGTGGCTGAAGGCATATGAGTAATGTGAGATGAAGAAAAGAGAGAGTTCATGGCAAAAGGCTTCAATATTTTTTCTGTAATATATGCGGCAAGTTTCTCAGCTGAAAGGGTAGAAGGAACAGGAGCTACTCAAGTTTGAGAACATATGAAAAGGTTTGGAAGAGCCACTGTGGAGAGTGGGGTAGGGAGTTGGTGAGGTTGGAGTAATAGGACTGACTAAAAGCAATGGGAGTCCAGTTGAGGTTGTGTAACATAAATTTGTAGTGGACCCAACCAGAATGATTGTGATTTTCTTCACCTTTGTTCAGCAGCATGTGTGTAGGAGTGAAGACAGGATGGTGGAAACGACACAAAGGCTGATGCTTAGCAACCCTGGGCTAGAAATTCAAGAGAAGTCAGTTAAAGTTGAATTGTTTCACGAAGGGATCAAGATGGAAAAAAAGAGACTGGCTAGTGCAGAGAAGATGGCCTGGAAGAGAGGAGTCAAGGGATTGGAGGTCACAGTGTGGGTGAAGAATATTTTGTAAAATAAGGCAGGGGAAGAGGTGAAAAGCCAATAGATAAGGTTTGGACAAGGGGTTTTGGAATTCTTAAGCACTGGGGAAGTAGTACCCTTGTGGGTGATACCAAGATCAAAGGTGTGACCATCTTTGTGTGTGGGTGATATAGAGAGTAAAGGAGTAGGTCACAGGAAATGAGTAGCTTGAGGTTAAAGTGTTTTGAGGGACAGTCAATACGTATGTTGAAGTTTCCTAGTATGAAAGCAAAGGTTGGGGAAGAAAGGAAAATTGTGCTGAACTCACTGAAGAAGTTGAAAAAGAGTGGACCTTGGAGTCTGTAGACCAAAGTGACCAGGATTCTGATTGGATAACAAATATAAATACCAAGAACCTCAAAGAAACTGAGGCTGATGGAGGTAGAGAGAGAAGCTGAAGGTAGCGAATGAAAAGCAAGGAGTAATCCAACTTCCCTGACCCAGCCAGTGAGCTGAGGAGAATGAGAGAAAGCAGCACAGCCAACACGCCAATGAGGAGGGCCGGGTGCTAGATTTCAGATTAACTGGTATATGGATGGAGAGGGAATGAAATTAAATTTATAAAATGGTTCAGAATCATTTTAAAAATCATCTTAATAACCTAAGTTCCATTTAATTTAATTTGTAACTAAATAAATGTGTGAAGGTTTTCTCTGAAAAGGGTTTATCATTCATATATATATACATATACACACACATGTGTTGGTTTATCATACATACATATGTGTGTATGCATGTATACATATATACACACATATGTGTATGCATACACACATGTGTTTGTATATATGTATCTATATGTATATATGTGTATATATATATGCACATGTATATATAACTAGCAGCCATTCCATAATAGAAAAGTGTTCAAAGGACAATGAGCAAACAGTTCTCAAAAGAATTGCAGCATATTCACAACACATAAAAAAAATGCTCCAAATCACTATTAAGAGAAATGCAAATTAAATGAATGAGGTTTCTCCTCATACCTTGCAAATTGTCAAAGATGTAAAAAATGGCAATAGCCAGTGTTGAAGGGGCTGTGGAATGATAGACACACTAACGTAGTTAATGGATCTGTGAAACTGTACCACCATTTTAGAAAGCATGGAATTAGAGATTAAAAGTGACTAAAATGTTCAAATCACTGAGCTGACCCCAAGGAAACCATCAATAAAAAGAAAGTCCCCACATACATACACCATATTTGCAGCAGTACTTTTTATGATAGCAAAGAACTAGAAAATAGATGCTCATTGACTGTAGAATGTTTAGGCAAATTGTGGCACAAGAATCTAGAGGAATATTACTGTGCTATAAGAAATGATGTAGGTGATGAATACAGATAAGCTTGGAAAGATCTACATGAACTGATGTAGAGTGAAGTAAGCAAAGCCAAGAAAGCAATATATGCAATAGCTACAAGAGTGCAAATGGAAAGAACAATCACATGTTCCAAAAAATCAAGTGAATTAATGAATGTAAAGACCAAACAGGGCTCAAATGAGGAGAGATGAGAGGACACCCCTAATCTGCTTCTTCATGGAAGTAAGAGGTCAACAAGTGTTACACACTACATATGTATTCAGATTATTTCAATATATTAATCAATTCTGTTGGGGGTGGAGTTTCCTCTTTAAAAATACTATTTGTTTTCAGGCATAGTTTTCTGGGAGGGGGAAAGGGAGGGATACTCAGGATAACAGTGATAGTGTAAGAAACAGAAGACAGAAAAAAAAATTAAAGTAAATGCATTAAAGTCCCTCCCAGTCACCACAAAGAATCTTTTAAACATTCATCTAATTTTTTTAAAGATCTTTTCCCCTCCTTTTTTTTCTTTTAGGTTAGAACCTGAATGTAAGCTTTAAGTCTCACCATCAGGAGTGCCATTAAAAAGAACAAGAGACTTGGAATCAAATGACCTGGGACCCAGATCTTCCACTTACATGCCAGGAGGTAATTAATTTATCCTCTCTGAGCTTTAATTTTGTCATCTAAAAAATGAGAATAATATTTGTACTACCCACCTCCTTAGGGGTATTGTGAAAGTGAATGGCCAACTATGAAGCTCTATATAAATGTAAGCCATTATTAAGATTACTAGTTCCTATCTTGTTGTGGTAGTCTATTCTATGTAACTCTTATTTATTAGGGCTGCCTTTGTTAAGTGGATTTTCCTCACAATCCCAGTAACTATTAAGAGCACTACAATTTCTTTTCAATAAGAGCATAAATAATTACTTTGTAATTTAATACACGTTTTAAAACATAGATGGATATACACACATCTATAATACTTACCTGTAAGACATTCTTCTACCTCCCTATTAAAATCTCAGTTTTAAAGTTTTTCTTTTTAAAATCATGAGTCAAATTCTCCTCATCCCGCCAAAACATATAGCAAGATGCATGAGAACAAGTAGCCACTTGTTAGGATAGACAAGATGCTTTAAGGGAACACATATGAAATGCCTTTATAAATCTCTTTAGAATTCTTTACATACTCACAAAATAATCACAATAGTATTGCATTACATTCATACACCACAGCTTGTTCAGCCATTCCCCAATTGATGGGCCTCCCCTTTACTTCCAATTCTTTGCTATCACAAAAAGAGCTGCTATATTTTTGGACATATAGGTCCCTTTCCCACTTGTGTGATCTCTTTGGGATATAGCCCAAGGAGTGGTATTGCTGGGTCAAAGGGTATGCACATTTTTATAGCCCTTTGGGCATAGTTCCAAATTCCTCTCCAAAATGGCTGGATCTGTTCACAACTTCACCAACAATGTATTAATGTTTTAATTTTCCCACATCCTCTCCAGCATTTATCGTTTTCCTGTTTTGTCATGTTAGCCAATCTGACAGGAGAGATATGGTACCTAAGAGTTGTTCTGATTTGCATTTCTCTAATCAATAGTGATTTAGAGCACTTTTTCATATGACTATAGATACCTTTAATTTCTTCCTCTGAAAACTGCCTGCTCATATCCTTTGACCATTTCTCAATTGGAGAATGACTTTTATTCCTACAAACTTGGCTCAGTTCCCTGTACATTTTAGATATAAGGCCTTTATCAGAGACATTGGTTATACTTTCTCCCAATTTTCTGCTTCCTACCTAATCTTTGTTGCATTGGCTTTGTTTATACAAAAGCTTTTTGGTTCAACATAATCAAAATTATCCATTTTGCATTTTGTAATGCTATCTCTTGTTGGGTCATGAATTCTTCCCTTTCCCATAAATTTAATAGGTAAAATATTCCATGCTCTCCCAAACTGCTTATAGTATCAGTCTTTATTCTCAAGTGACATACCCATTTTGACTTTATTTTGGTATATGGAGTAAGATAATGGGTCAATGCCCAGTTTCTGCCATACTATTTTCCAATTTTCCCAGCAGTTTTTGTGGAATGGTGAATCCTTAATGCAGAAGCTTGATTCTTTGGGTTTCTCAAAGACTAGATTGCTATAGTCATTGACTTCTGCGTCTTGTATACTTAACCTATTCCACTGATCTACCACTCTTTTTCTTAGCCAGTACCAGGTAGTTCTGATGACTGTTGCTTTATAGTACAGTTTGATATCTGGTATGGCTAGGCCACCTTGCCTAGCATTTCTTTTCATTAATTCCCTTGATATTCTGGACTTTTTGTTCTTCCAGATGAATTATGTTATTATTTTATCCAGCTCTGTAAAATAATTTTTTGGTAGTTTGAATGGTATGGCACTGAATAAGTAAATTAATTTAGGTAAAATTGCCACTTTTATTATATTATCTCAGCCTAACCATGAGCAACTGATGTTATTCCATTTATTTATATCTGATTTTATTTGTGTGAAAAGTGTTTCATAATTGTGTTCATAAAGGCCCTCGGTTTGCCTTGGCAAGTAGACTCCCAAACATTTTATAGCATCTACAGTAACTTTAAAGAGAATTTCTCTATCTCTTGCTGTTGGGCTTTGTTAGTAATATATAGGAATGCTGAGGATTGATGTGGGTTTATTTTATATCCTGCAACTTTGCTAAAGTTATTATTTCAAGTAGTTTTGTACTTGAATCTCTAGAATTCTCTAAGTAAATCATCATATCATCTGTACAAAGTGATAATTTAGTTTCTTTGCCTATTCTAATTCCTTCAATTTCTTTTTCTTCTCTATGTTAAAGCTAACATTTCTAGTACCAAATTGAATAATATGTGTGATAATGGACATACTTGTTTCACCCCTGATCTTACTGGGCATACATCTAGCTTATCCCCATTACATATAATTCTTGCTGATGCTTTTAGGTAGACGCTTTTTATAATTTTAAGTAAGACTCCAAGTATTCCTAGGCTTTCTAGTGTTTTTTAATAGGAATGGGTGTTGTATTTTGTCAAAAGCTTTTTCTTCATCTATTGAGATAATCATATGATTTCTGCTAGTTTTCTTACTGATATGATCAATTATGCTGATAATTTTCCTAACATCAAACGAGCCTTGCATTCCTGCAATAAATCCTACCTGGTTATAGTATATTATTCTCCTAATAAGTTGCTTCAATCTTTTTGCTAATGTTTTATTTAAAATTTTTGCATCAATATTCATTAGGGAAATTGGTCTATAATTTTCTTTTTCTGTTTTGACTCTTTCTGGTTTAGACATTAGTACCATATTTGTGTCATAAAAAGAATTTGGTAAGACTCCTTCTTCACCTATTTTCCCAAATAATCTATAAAGCATGGGAATTGTACTTTAAATGACTGATAGAATTCACATGTAAAAGCATCTGGCCTTGGGGATTTTTTCCTAGGGAGTTCATTGATGGCTTGATCAATTTCTTTTTCTGAGATGGGGTTATTTAGGTAATATACTTCCTCTCTTGTTAACCTGGGCAATTTGTATTTTTGTAAATATTCATCCTATCAATACCATATCTCTAAGGTTATATGGGCATATAATTGGTCAAAATAATTCCTAAGTATTGTTTTAATTTGCTCTTCATTGGAGGTGAATTCACCCTTTTCATTTCTGATATGAGTAATTTGGTTTTCTTCTTTCTTTGTTTAATCAAATTCACCAAAGGTTTATCAGTTTTATTGGTTTTTTCATAAAGCCAGCTTAGTTTTATTTATTAGTTCAATAGTTTTCTTGATTTCAATTTTATTAATCTCTCCTTTGATTTTCAGTATTTCTAATTTGGTATTTAATTGGGGATTTTCAATTTTTTCTTTTTCTAGATTTTTCAGTTGCATGCCCAATTCATTGATCTCCTTTTTCTCTATTTTATTCATGTAAGCATTTAGAGATATAAAACTTCCCCTAAGAACTGCTTTTGCTGCATCCCATAAGTTTTGGTTTGTTGTCTCATTATTGTTATTCTCTTGAATAAAGTTATGTCTATGATTTGTTCTTTGGCCCACTCTTTCTTTAGGATTATTTAGTTTCCAATTAATTTTTAGTTTAACTTTCCATGGTCCTTTATTACAAATAATTTTTATTACATCATGATCTAAGAAGGATGCATTGACTATTTCTGCCCTTCTGCACTGGATTTTGAGGTTTTTATGCCCTAGTACATGGCCAATTTTTCAGTACATGCCATGTACCACTGAGAAAAAAGTATATTCCTTTTAACCTCCACTCATTTTTCTCCAGCGGTCTGTCATATCTGCCTTCTCTAAAATTCCATTCCTCTCCTTAACTTCTTTCTTGTTTATTTTGAGGTTAGATTTATCAAGTTCAGAGAGGGGGAGACTGAGGTCCCTCACTAGTATGGTTTTGCTGTCTGTTTCTTCCTGTAACTCCCTTAACTATTCCTCTAAGAAGTTGCATGCTATACCACTTGGTGCATATATGTTAAATAATGATATTGCTTCATTGTCTATGGTGCCTCTTAGCAGGATATAATGTCCTTACTTAACTCTTCAAACTAGCTCTATCTTTGCTTTTGCTTTGTCTGAGATTAGGATTGCTACTTCTGCTTTTTTTTTTTACTTTAGCTGAAGCACAGTATATATTCCATCCTTTTACCTTTACCCTGTGTGTATCCCCCTGTTTCAAATGTGTTTCTTGTAAACAACATATAGTAGGATTATGGTTTTTAATCCATTCTGCTATCTGCCTCCACTCTATGGGTGAGTTCACTCCATTCACATTCACAGTTATGATTACAGGCTGTGTCTTTTTCTCAATCCTGTTCCCTCCCCCTTTTTATGCTTTTATTTCTCTCTCCTCTCTTCTACTTCTTAAGAGTTTTGCTTTTGACCACCACCTTCCTCCATTTATCTTCCCTCTTGATATCCTTCTTTTATCTTACCCTTTTCCCTTTGCTACTTCTTCCCACCTTTCTGACTACCTCCCCTTTCTTTCCCCCTTTCCCCTCCTACTGCCTGTAGCACAACTTTGATTTCTATACATATCAGAGTATGTTATTCTCCTCTTGAACCAAATCTGATGAGAGTAAAGCTCATATACTACTCTTCTCCCTCCCTTCTTTCCCTCTACTATGTTTTTGTGCCTCTTCATGGGATGTAATTTACCCTTTTCTACTACCTCCTTACCTCTTCTCCCACACCCCTCCCTTTACATTTTTTAATTATGTTTTTATCATTATATCAGTTATTTTATACTGACACCCACTGTCTATGTATATCCCTTTCAATCATCATAACTGTACTATGCTTAAGATTGACATATATATGTATATGTACACACACACATAAAACAATATATTCCTATATAAGGATGTAAATAATTTGCCCTTATTGATTAACAAGGTTTGTGGGGTTTTTTTTTCCCCATTTACCTTTTTATGTCTCTGAGTTTTGTATCTGAAGATCAAATTTTCCATTGCATTTTGGCCTTTTCATCAGGAAGGTCTGGAATTCCTTTATTTCATTGAATGTCCATATCCTTGCCTGAAAAATTGTGCTTAATTTTGCTGGGTAGTTGATCCTTGGTTGTAGTCCAAGCTCCTTTGCTCTTCGGAATATCATATTCCAATTTCTCCTGTCATTTAATGTAGAAGCTGAAAGATCCTGCATGATCCTGACTGTAGTTCCATGATATTTGAATTGTTTCTTTTTGGCTGCTCGCAATATTTTCTCCTTGACTTGATAATTCTGAAATTTGGGTATAATATTTCTTGCAGTTTTCAATTTGAGATCACTTTCAGGTGTGCTCAGTGGATTCTCTCAATGACTGTTTTCTCCTCTGGTTCCAGGACCTCTAGGCAGTTATCTTGGATGATTTCTTCAAAGATACTGTCCAGACTCTCTTTTTCATCATGGCTTTCCAGTAGACCAATGATTCTTAAATTGTCTCTCCTGGATCTATTTTCCAGGTCAGTTGTTTTTCCAAGCAGATATTTCACGTTTTCTTCTATTTTTTTCATTCTTTACATTTTGTTTTACTACTTCTTGATGCCTCATAGTCATTAGCTTCCACTTGCTCAATTTTAATTTTTAATGAGTTGCTGTCTTCATTTTGCTTTTGAGTCTCCTTTTCCAATTGGTTGATTTTACCTTTGAGAGTGTCATTTTCTCTATTTAGATCCTGAATCTCCTTAGCCATTTCGCCAATTTTACTTTTTAAAAATTTGGTTTCATCAGTGGGGTTTTTTTTCCATTTTTTCTTTAACCTCCCTAATTTGGTTTTTTAAAATCCTCCTTTAACTCTTCCAAGAATGTTTTTTGAGACCAGTTCACATTCCCTTTTCAGGTGTCAGATGTGGATATAGTATCAATGCTGTCCTCTTCTGTACTGGTATTTTGATCTTTCCTGTCTCCATAAAAAGAATCAATGGTCCTCAGTTTTTTCATGTTCTTCTTCTAGTTGGCTAGCCTTTTCCTGGCTTTACAATGGATTTGTCCTTTTGGGGCTCAGTGAGCTCTGTCCTAGGTTTCTTGTTCTGGGAATTGTGAGCCTAGTTACTGGCTTTATGTGTTGTGGCCTTCTGTTTCCTCAGGTGTTGGGGAGGGGCCATCTGGTTGCTGGAAGTCTCCTTTTCCCCTATGGGTGCTCTCCAGCACCAGTGATCTCAGCTGTTGTCTTGTGCTGGTGCCTGCCACTTCCCCTGGCTGTGCAAAGGCATGTCTCGGTTCCTGGTATTGACCCTTCTTGGCCCCACCCTTCTGGGACTCAGGAATTCCCACTGTTTGGCTACTGAAGCCCCACTTCTGGCTCCTATATCCCAGGGTTTTTCCCCAGGTATTCTCTCTGGGTCGGGGAGGGAGGGATGAGAGCCATTTACCTGGCCATTATGTCTCCTGGAAGTTCAAGAAGGCAAGTTTCAAACCTTTAGTCTGCAAGCTTCAGGAGTAGATGTGTCACAGCCACAGGTGCTGCGCTGGTGCCTTCCGTCACTTTGACAGACTTCAGTCCTGTGTTGGGAGGCCTGGGGATCTCCACCGGTTTCAGGTGACCAGCTTTCTCCCAGCATGGATTGCTGGCTGGTTTCCGCATTCTGCTTCTGCTTTGGGGAAATCTGGTGCAGCTCTGCACTCCAGGCGCTCTCCAAGACTACAGATTCGTCCTGTTGACCTTGTGGACTCTCCTGACTTGGAAATTTGCCCCACTCAGTCTACCAGTGGCTTTTAACTCTCTCAAATCTCCTCAGATTCACTTCTTTAGTGGTATCTGACAGAACTTGTGAGAGAGCTTTGGTAAGATGCTGTTTTCACATGGCCATCTTGGCTCCGCCCCCCATATAATTTATTTTCTAAATGTCTGTATAAGCATAAAAATGCCTCCAACGTGTCAGGTACTGTATCATTTGATCCTCACAAAAACCCTGGCATTTAGGCCCTATTATGATCCTTATTTTACAGTTGAGGAAACTGAGGCAAACAGAGGTTAAATGATTTGCCCAGGGTCACACAGCTGGCAAATGTCTTAGACTATTTGAACTCAGGTCTTCCTGACACCAGCACCAATGCTCTAGCCACTATACCAACTGTACCAATATATCAGTGTTAGTAAATAATGTCCAAAATTAAACAGAAAATGAATTAAGCGTAAACACAAAATGAATAAAAGTAAAGTAGTGCTTTAAAAACAAGAAAAAATTCTTTTTGAATAATTCAAATTTAATTTAGATATAAAACAGAGCTATTCATACTCATAACCAAAAAAGAATTGGCCACATACTCTGATTAGGTGGGATCTGTGTTAGCTGGCCCAAAGAATTTTTTCATTTTGTTAACAAGTAGAATGAACATATATACATATGTATACACACATACACATACACACACACACACGTACATGTGTGTGTTTAAAAACTTTCCATGAAAAAAACCAATTTGCTTTCAGCTACCCAAGAGGTATTAGAATTAAACATTCAAAAACTTAAGTTTGCTTATGTATGTTTCATTCAGTTTTTTTAAACTGTCATATTCATTTTACCTCATTATTTTGTGATGTTGGTACCACCACCACAACAATTAACATTTATGTTTTTCTCCATGGTGACCTTTCACCAAGATTCAGTTGAGAACAAAAGAACTGCTATAGAGATCATACTTCAATTAGCAGACACACTAAATTTGGGTTCTAGAACTCTACTTCTGTCCCCAAGGAAGCTTCATAGGGAATTAACAGTACATTTAACACAATGGATCAGACTGGTAGTTTATTATAATAATAATGGGAAGCTGGAAGGGCAAAAGAAAGGGAGCATTTACCAGATGGATCTTTTATACACATGGGACATCTTATTTTTAGTTTACTGCTTTGGCACAGAGAATTACTGTTTTAAATTCTCACATGCACACATGCTAGCCTAGGCTATGCATCTTTGCTTAGAATAGTGGAGAACATCAAATGTAATGCCAGGGAAAAAGAGCACAAAGTTTATATTTTCAGATTATGCAACTTAACACCTGTAAGATCTAAGTATCAGTGTCCTATAAAGCTATTATATTTTTAACCAACACTTTCTTAAGAAATCCATAATTTGTTCCTTCTCACCTGCTTTTACTCTTCCAAATGGATTCTTCCCTGGAATCCATAGTGTAATTGTTAAAATTAAGATTGACTGAGGCATGAAATTCTGAGCATGATCAATTTATTAGTAAACTACACATTTACAATAAATAGCTTTCCCGGCTAAGATCCTTAATGAGGGGAACAATTCTCTTTTATAGCTTTGGGGAGTAAAGAACAAAGAACAGCACTTCATAGGCAGGGAACAAGTTACGATTGGTTAAAAGAGCTAAACACAATGAATGGTAAAGTCAATATGATTAGTTACAGAGCTGAAGCACAGACAGCAATATGATTAGTTGGAAGTTGGGAAGGTGAGGCTAGCAACAAGCCCCTCCTTCCCTCCTGTGACTAAGAAATGTTCCTTGTGTGAGCCTACCTGCAAGATAGTGGACTAGAGATAGTGGACCAGACTTCTTTGGATAACAAAACAGACATTCTTCAAAGGTAATACATTGCCTTGTCGTAATAATATAAGTGATTTGCAAGAGAATTAGATTTCTAGACCAAACTCATTACATGATGTAGAGGGCCAGCTCTGAGAAAGTCCATTCTGGGATAAAATATAGGACAGGTTTTCACTGAAGCCTGTTCTTGCCCTTGGGCTGATAACTCAGGTTGTGGGCTCTCCAAACCCCCTCGGCACACATGTACTAAACACCCTGTTCCTCTGTGGGCTGTTTACACAATATTGTTACGGCAAAAGGGAACCAAGCACAAGGAAGTCACACAACATAACAAAATGTTTTGCACAAAAATTTGTTTATCTGCTTGCCTAAGAAGTATATAAACCCTTTCCCTCAGATTAATTAATGGAGTTGTACTATAATCTCCCTCCTGGCCTTTTTTTGCTCTCTGCAGCATCCTTTTTCACTCTGGTAGACTGGCTCCACGGCCGCTGGAGACAACATGATAGCCAAATTTTTGAACTAAGTTCAAAGACAAAGAATTATGACTTAGACAGTACAGGACAAAATGAATTAACTTTAAACAGGATCAATAAAAAAGACACAGAATCAGTCTGATTGTTTCAATAGGCAAGTAGGTGATGCAGTGAATAAAGCCTGGGTCTAGAGTTAGATGTTCACTTGGGCAAGTTACTTAACTCTCTGCTTCAGTTTACTCATCTAAAAATGGAGATAATTATAGCATCTATATCCCATGGGAGTTGTGAGGATCAAAAGAGATGTTTGTAAAGTACTTGGGCACAGTAACCAGCACATAGTAAGTACTACATAAATCTAGCTATTATTATCATTATTGTTATTATACAATCCAAACTCTTCATTGCCTTGAAAACATTCCATGTTCATTACCATATTCATACTTTGCTCTTGAACCTATGATGCTCTGCCCTCCTCTTATAAATATCCAAAATCCGGCATGGTACTATGCAAAGGACTCTAAATTTGGTATCAGGAGACCCAGCTTTGCCATCATTGTTACCTGAGTAAATCATTTAAGCTCACTGGATCTCAATTTCCTCACTCATAAAATGAGAATCACAGACTCGGATTGTGGAGAGCCAGCTATATCCTCATCACTGTTTTGGCCTCTTAGACCTCTGCAAAGCAGGGTCAATTGAGAATGGGTCTATACACAGCAAGGCCAGTTTTAGGATAAGAAGACTTGGCAAAGAAAACCCACCTTTGTAGCTGATTACCTACATGGGAGATGACAGAAATGCCTCAGTCTGGTTATCTATATGTGAGAGAACATAAATGTTTCAATTTGGTTAGCCTTGAGCAAAAATAGCGTCTCACTCCCAGGTACAAGGAGATAAAAAACTTAACCAATGCTTTATTGTACTCCTCTTTGAAGTCTGGATGACTCAGCAATTAACCTATATAAAATATTGTCAGTAGCTCCATTAAAATCAGTCTATAGTTTGACTATACGACTCGCCTGGCCCCATGTCTTTGTCTTTTTTGTGTCAATTACTTCATTATATATTCACGCCACTGCAGGCACAGTTGGTGCTCAGAACAGGGACCACAAGTCCAGGACTTGATGGGGATGAATACCAATACAGGCTCCGGAGCAGATTCACATAAGAGGTAAGAGGATTAATTATCACTAGGCTTACTGGGGGATTGTAGAAATTTTAGAGATTTAGAGAATTAGAAAAGTAGATTTAGAAAATTTAACTATGGGGCAGATACAATTTAAGGACAGAGATCTGTATTTGCAAGTATTAAGAAAAATTGTAACAGAAAGAGGTTTTTGTATAACAGAAGAGCAAAAACAAGAAGGTACAATTGATTTAGAAAGATGGGAGATTATTGAAAAACAAATGAGTAAAAGATTAAGGGAAGATGGACCAGAACACTTCCCAAAGTCAGCCTTTTCCTTATGGAACATTTTAAAAATGTCTTACTCCAGAAGAAAAAGTTCCTATGGTACAAAGATCAGTTAAACATGATATTGGGGTTCGGGTGAGATCTTGTGAGCCTCAGCCCAGGGATGGATGACAATAATCCACTAGGGCATAGACTAGCTAATTGGGAGTTACCAAAGTAGAAAGGGAAAAGAAAAATGCCAGATTTCTAGAAAACCTTTTTGTGCATCCTGTCATTTTCTGTCTGTATCTGTTTTGTGTTATATGTCTCTGTGTGAAGAGAATATGTTATCTGATAAAGTTGCTGAAATAAGAAAATGCTCTTTCTTTCTCCCTTCATTCCAGTTCTGGCCAGATTTGGAATGTGAAGAGAGATAAGAAAATGGGAATCTTTTCCCCTTAAAGTCAAGTGAAATTTGTTACTCCTAAATTTGATGTTTAAGATGAAGTCAGAATTTATTATACTATTTAGCATTAAGGCAAATTCGGAAAATGCATAGATCTGAAAAAGAGACACTTTGAGTTTCCCAGCATGGGGGAGAAGGGACAAGGTGCCACTGGATCTTTTCCAGAGTCCCATTCACCTTGTCTGGAGGATTCAAGGTTCTCACTTTCAAAAAAGTTTTTAAGGAGTGAACACAGAAGTAAAATTTACTCGAGTAAAAATGAGAACCATTAAGATCTTTTCAATAAAAGTTAGAGCACCTAAAGATTCTGTTAACCATAGATAATCTGGTGAAGCACATGAAACCTTTTTCAAAATAATAATACACTTATGAATGTGAAGAAAATTCAATTTAAATTACAAAAGATATTTATTTTTTCTATATCCCCCTCCAGTCTATCTGTAGACTCCTTGGGGGACTAAGAATTCCAGCACAAAGTCAGAAGTATATACGAAGATGTTCTAATTCATGTCTGGTTAATAAGAATCACTATGAGACTAGTATAAATAAAAAACTTGAAAAAGGACTTTAAAAAATCTAGAATGTGCTTTCTCAATTTTTAGAATTAAGAACTTTGGTAATGATCCTATAAACAGAATTGGAAAATGTTTAATAACATAAAGGTATTAAATAAATCAATAGAATAAGTAGTTTTTTTATATACGACTACAGAGATTGTTATGTGCAATTTTGTGACCTTCATTCCTATTTGAGTTTGAAACAAGTGGCTTAAAGCTTCCAAAACAGAGAAATAAAAGCAGAGAATGAGAGTCAGTCTGAACATATTTGACCGGAAAGACTATTATTGTATTCCTGAGAAACAAACATACTTCTTAGAATAGAAATTATCTCAATATCTCATATTTCTAACTTGCTGTGGTCTTCCTAAGTTTGCTATTTGGAAAGTTTAAAAAGTGATTTAGCTGTGAATATACAATAGAGAGTTGGTTCCTTTTCAAAATAATTGCCCTGCTTACTAGCTGCTTTTTCTTATTTTTTAGGCCCTTTCTTTGATGTTGTTTCACCTAAAGTCTCAATGTAAATTAAACTATAATAACATTGAAACTGCAAAAATTAAAATACACGTTGCAACAAAAGCTCTACTCCCTGTTCTCTACTTTGCTACTTTGTTGTCCTCTCATACCCCACTGACAACAGCCCTGGATGCCCTGGCCCATGCTTCTAGGCAAGCAAAGGAACCTCTCCTTTCAAGCCCACAAGTCCTTGCTGCCACTGTGTCCTGGAGTTTTTGCTCCAAGTTTCCCAAAGCCCAGCAACCCCTATTAGGAAGCAAAAGTTCCTCAGGGACCTTCCTCAATGACTCCTAATATCTTTAATTCAGGTACTGGACTCTACAGCGTCCCAGCACTCCCCGGTCCTTAGTCCGCCTCCCCTTTCCCAAATCCCTGGCTCAACCACTCCCTGTCCACAGCCAAGCTTTGCAACTATGGGGAGAGAAGAAAAGCCTCTATGCTTGGTAAGCCCAATATATGTAATGATTTGGGAATGCAATTAATGTCATCTGAAATTTTCTGTTTGTACTATTATTGTACTTCTAAATTGTAGTAAAATTCTCTTATATTGTAAAACTTGAGTGAATGTTGTGAGCTAAAAATAGTGTTAGACAAAGAAATTTTTAATCTGAATTTTGTTGAAACTAAAAAATGAAAACAATTGTAAAACTGGTTAAGTTACTTTCTCAGCCTTGCTAACCCCATCTTCTCATGTTTTATAACTGCCACTTAAAAAACCAGGTATTCCTACCTTTACCTGTAGTTAATAGAAGGTCACAGCTAAAAGAATTCGGCCAGCACTTATGAAACTTGTAAGATTCTTAACTAGGTTTTTTGGGATTACTGTTTTAATGTTAAAAAGTTCTAGAGAGATAGAAGGAATTATGTCCTCCCATCTTTTTGGCTAGATTCATGGGTAGGTTCTATTAAATCTAATATGGGCATTAGCTATGGTAAAGATATTGGTTGTCGTGAATTATTATTACTGTTCAATTAATTGTCAAACTCCTCTGCCTAGAGGGGAAACTGACTATACCTTTTTAACAATGGTTCAAATTCCTTAGACTTTCTTTTTGCCTGAGCCAAAAGTAGTAGTTAGAATACTGGCCCAGTGCATTTTAAACCAACCTGCTTATAACAGGTGATTCCAAACTGTTCGTAAAACTTTCCCAAGAAAAATGTGAATGGAACTTAGAAATGTATATATGAATAATTTTAAAAAGTGCATATTGTTATTTGGCATTGAGAAATTTATTAACTATATTGCCCCAAGAAAAGTTTACTTTAAGTTTACTGTTCAATAAGGGGATGGTGGTGGAATTCATTCCCAGGGATATTACAAAGATTGCATGATTATAAAGGTGCTTAGCACAATGCTTGTCATAAAATAAATGCTATTTGAATATAGATTGTTTTAAGTTGAATATAATTGCTTCATATTCATTAATTTTATGTGAATTTTCTTCAATGTGAGGTGAATGATTCTATCAGGCAATTTGGGATCACATCTGACTGAGGTAAAGCCACCAGAATGGTAATTAATTGGTTTTGGTTTTAAAGTTTAAATAGATGATAATTGTTTGTGATATTGTTATATTTCTAAAATTTTCCTTATTGCATAACTTGGAAAGCAACTATCATCTGTGTTGTTAGAAAAGCAATTTCTTTTATAATCTAAATGTTGTTAGGCTAGGAATTGCAGAGTTAGAAAACTTTTAAATCATTCTAATTGACCATGTCTTATAATATTTTGTAGTGTTGTAATTTAAGAACTCATAAATTACCAAATTTTGTCTTTAATTGTTTTGCTATCATTTAGGAAATTTGTAAGATTGTTAATTAAGCTTAAGTCTAGTATTTACAAAACTATGTTTAGTTCTCTTTTTTTTTCTCTTCAATTATGAGGAAAAGGTTTGGTGATCAAATTTAAGAATTGTTTAATACTTAGGAATTAATAATACTGTCAGGATAAATTGTAAGCTGTTTCTAAGAAAGGGAATTAAGTTTGTGAAAAAAAGTTTTGTAAAATGCTTTGCATGATTTTTAGAAAGCCTCGACCTTGAATAAGTATGCTCAGAGAAAAGGCAAAAGATAGCAGACAGGCCCAAGGTTTTTCTATTAACCCCTTCCTGAGATCCATATTACTACTCCTTATTTTGTAAAATTGCCAAGGCCCCTGTAAATCATGTCTATGGGCTAGTTCATCAGCCCCCAGAAAAGAACTTGTTTGATTTATGTAGGTCCTAAACAATGAACTTAGCTTGCTGAGAAGCTGCAAGTTTATGTACAATAGATAGAAAAGATTCTAACAATTGGCTTTTACACAAGGACAAGTTTAAATTTGAGAGGGAAAGCTGTTAAATGAAATCCCTTATGCATGTGAGTCCTGGTAAATCTTTATTGCTTATTGCATCTCTGTATCTGGCTCTAAGCTGTAATTGGTGAAACTTGCTGTTTAACGCAAAAGGCACTTGGGCCCATAACTAATTTTGTTTTGAGTTTGAATTTGGGTATAGTTATCTTCATTGAAGAACTGTAACTATATCTGAGTTTAAACAGAGCAAAGATGTTTTATCCTATCATATTGGGTATGTCACATGTCCCTGCTTTTTCCTTTTATAGCAAATTTGTGTGATCAGAACAAGTAGTTAGCATAAGATATAAGCTCTTTTGAGTTATCTTACTAGGCAATCTAATCTTATTTTTATTTAGAACTAGAACATGTGCATAAATTTATACAACCTGTTTAAGATTCACCTTAAGATGTTCCCTTTGTTTAAAAGGATTCTAAGAAT
Organism: Phalanger gymnotis; assembly: GCA_028646595.1. Classification (NCBI taxonomy): domain Eukaryota; kingdom Metazoa; phylum Chordata; class Mammalia; order Diprotodontia; family Phalangeridae; genus Phalanger; species Phalanger gymnotis. Next base: position 473,174,462 of record CM053622.1, on the reverse strand, counting down.
AATAGTATTTTTCCTGTGATTAGTCTCTTATTGCTAACAATGTGAGATTCTGTTACAGCACATTTTGGACTAAGAAACTTTGTGATATCTAAGAATTCTGCAATGACTAGAAACTTTGTTTATTACAATACTCTGGAATTAGTGTTAGTTAAGGACTTTTTCACCAACTTGGTTAAGTTTTATGAACAAGGGTAGAAATGCATGCGAGCCACTTAAGGCTCGCTTTGTAAATGTTCCTTAAGCAATGTGAGAATGTTATTTTATTTGATTAATATCACGCTTGTCTAAAGTTTTGTTACAATTAATGATGCTAAAAAAAAGAGGTTTGTGGTTTATTTTGCAAATGCCATCAAAGAAACATGGCATGACTAAAAGGTTAAGATTTTATATGCATTCTGTTAAAAATTGACTATGTATGTACTGAAGCCTGTTATTAATTCCTTAAGTGATATCTCATCCTCCTAGTGAGGAAATTAATAATGGATGTATGTAAAGTATAAGATGCTGGCTTCTGATGTGAATTTCTTAAATATGACAATTGGCCATGCTTCAAATTTTGAGTTTATAAAAATGATCAGAGTTACAAAGATTAGAAATGGTAATTTAGAATTGTGCTAAGATCATTCTTGTAGAATGGACAGAAAGTGGGATCCTACATGAATATAAGAAGTTGAAGATGCTGAGATAATTGTGCTGGAGATGGCTGGAAAAAGATACCAAGGACCAGAGGATTTCACTGACAGTGTTCCTTGCCAGACAGCTGTATAAGAAAGGACTTTTTGAATCTTAAAGAGACAATTGCATTTTTATTTCTTTTTGAGTCTATGTATCTATATTCAAAAAGGGAACTGCCCCCTTCGATTCATCAATGCGTTGATCAATCCTTCCCATATTTACTTAAACGGGTGATGGTTAAGGGGAAGACTTCACATGTATCTATAATGGTGAAGTGTCTACAAAAAAGAAAAGGCGGGGGGATTGATTGGAATGCTGAAATAGCGAAACATCCGTCTTCCTAGTATTGATCCAGAGGGGGTAGCAGAAACAATTACTGATATTTTCAAAAAATTTAACCCATTTAATACTGTATTTTGACTATTTTCCATATACTACCTTATATTCTTTGGTCATAGTAATTTTTTGTCTACCTTGTGTCCTTAGGATAACGAACGCTATGTTTAAGCCACTTAAAATTACAGAATAAAAAGGGGGAGATGTGGAGAACCAGCTATATCCTGGTCACTGTTTAGGCCTCTTAGACCTCTGCAAAGCAGGGTCAATTGGGAATGGGTCTATGCACAGCAAGGCCAGTTTTAGGATAAGAAGACTTGGCAAAGAAAACCTGCCTTTGTAGCTGATTACCCACATGGGAAGTGATAGAAATGCTTCAGTCTGGTTATCTATATGTGAGAGAACATAAATGTTTCAATTTGGTTAGCCTTGAAGAAAAATAGTCTCACTCCCAGGTACAAGGAGATAAAAAACTTAACCAATGCTTTGTTGTACTCTTCTTTGAAGTCTGGATGACTCAGTAATTAACCAGTATAAAATACCGTCAGTAACTCCATTAAAATCAGTCTATAGCTTGACAAAACCACTCGCCTAGCCCCATGTCTTTGTCTTTTTGTGTCAATCACTTTATCATATATTCACGCCACTGCAGGCACATCAAATGACCTTAAAGGCCCTTCCTGCTCTAAAGCTATGATCCCACCCATCTATCCAAGTTCATTCAGTTCAAGGACTATATTTCTTCCTCATTTTATTAGTTTTATTGATTTTTTGTTTTTCCATTAGCACCTGCGAAACTTTTGTTAATCAGTTGTACCCAACTCAAAAGGAAAGAGTAACATTTCTTCATCTTTTTTCCAAGGCTAAGATTGGTCAATTTAAGTTCAGCTTTAATTTTGGTTTCATTTTATTATCCTTTGAGTTTGTATTACTCTAGTCATTGTGTTTCATTGTTCTCCTAGTTCTGCTTACTTTAAATTAATTCATACAAATTTTCCCATTTTCTGTATCTTCAGTATTTGCCATTTCTTATAGTTAAATGCTACTTTATGTTCCTATATCATAACTTGTTTAGCCATTATGCAAATGATAGGTACCATCTTTGTTTCTAGTTCCTTGTTACCACATTATGTCACTACGAATATTTTGGCAATTATAGGACCTTCTTTTTATCTTTGACCTTTGTTATATATGTGCAACAATGGGATGTCTGGGGGAGTGCAATATGAACAAGTTATAGTCACTTTTCTCATGTAATTCCAAAATGTTTTCCAGAATGATTAACTTAATTAAAACCACTATGTATTAGTGTGCCTGTTTTCTCACATTACCTAATAGTGACTGAGAAATTGTCTTTTCCATCCTTAACAATTTGGTGGGTGTGAAATGAAACCTTAAAGATGTTTTAATTTTTATTTTTCTTATTAGTGGTATTGTGTTTTTGTATGGTTGTTGCTATTTTGCAATTCTTCTGAAAACTGTTCCAATTCTTTTGACTACCATGAAGATGGAAATATGTAAAATGGAATAAATTAGAGTACTTGACAGTGTCAGGATAGCCTGTACACAAATCTCATCTCATATTTGTAAACACTCTCAGTTTATAAAATGGGCCTAATACTATACCTGTAATACCTACCTTATGGGTTTTTTGTGAGACTCTAGTTATGTAAAACCCTTTGTAAATTTTAATGGACTATGTAAATACCAATTGTTATTATGAAACCTTCCTTCAGTATTATAGTTCACATAGATCTCTTCCTTCTCTTAATTCTTATATCCCTTATAGTTCATTTCAAATAGGGGACTGAGACTAGACCAACAGTGTGTGGGAGCCAGTTCTAACTGGCTTGAGAAAATCAAAATAGTTAAATTTTCAGAGTAAACCTTTATACCTCAGAAATTGGTAATTACTACAAATCAAGGCTTGATGTTTTTGTTTTGTTTGTTTAGACTTAAGAAAGTGCTAATAATGCAAATTAAATTTAAAAGTGTATACAAATTTAAAAATATGTACCCATTTCTTTCCCAAGAGCTCCCTTATTAAACATTTACCAGCACACCCCTATATTGCTCTATAAATACTGTTTGAGTTCAGTAGGAATTCAATAAAAGGCTCAGGGAATGAAGTCAGCACCATACCAGAGGTTTGGTAACAGTAGGTTAATAATAATACTAATAATAACTTGCATATAAGTAGTGCTTCAAGGTTTGCATTACATCCATTTTCTCACTTGAGCCCCACAACACCCCTGATTTCACTGGTACATGAAGAAGCTCCAAGTGAGAACTTCTATCGATGCAAGCCAGCATTTCCTTTGCAAATAGTAGTCTTAGATTGCCTGGAGTACTAAGAAGTCATGTAACCTGAATAGGGTCACACAGCCAGTAGGCTTCTGAGAAGAGACTGGAACCCAGGTATTCCTGGTTCTGGGGTCAGTTCTCTATCCACTACATCATACTTTTTCTCCTAAAACACAATATAGCGCTTAATTCTTTTTTTTTCTTACAGTGAGAAGCAACGTGGTATAATAGATTTGCAATATGATAGAAACGTATTAACAAAAATTTTTGAAAGGGAGTGTGTTGGTAAGCAAAATGGGCTCTTAGCACTTAGTTCAACTAAGTGCCCTTGAAGAGTTTAGCTGTTGTTTTCTTTTAGTAATTCAGTGTATTTCATTGAGTCTTACTAGGTGCTAAGCCCCAGGCCCAAACCTCTATTAGGTGTAAAACCTATGTGGGTGTGGATTGGTAACTAAGGTGGGACCCAAGGTGGGGCTAACTGAGGGGAGGTGCTAACTCCAGAGCCAATCATAGGAGCCTAAGTTCTGGTCATTCAGATGATGTTTGATGACGTCTGAAATGCTTTAAGAAGACAAGACAGAGCCATTTGCATAGGGCTCTCTTTCACCGTGGTTCTCCGTGGTTCTGATGCGGAGACTCGGGGCAGCTGTAGCTAAGAGCCCTCCAGCTTGTAACCCGGATGCTAAGACTTTGTTAAACTCTGGTAACTATGTATTGGGATTTGAATCAGACAAGGTCTGTCTGTCAATGTTTCTACTTTGTATTTTGCTCTGAAGTTCAGGGTGCTGGTCTTTTCCCCTGAACTAAGTGAATGATATTTGTATGCTGAATTAAAGTAAGCTTGTCAACCCTTTAACGCTGCTTTCCTTACTAAAGCAGATCAAAAGAACCTATGCTTTTGCAGCGTGCTGGTGGTGTTCTTGTTGTTGGGCTTGTGTTGGTCTTACACCCCCACAACAACTGCTAGCCGGATTGTTGAAACAGGGAGATATAAAATGCCAAGACAAAAATAACCCCTACATTCCAAAAAAAAAAGAAATCAATATCACTGAACTCAATATTTTCTCAAAATATGCATTTGGTGGGAAATGATTATGACAGAATTGTGCTTGGTGATGGTAAGGTAAAGGGGAGAATATTGACTCTGCAGTAACAGGGGTTTTGGAGTGCTTTTAATTCTTTAAGAAATTAATTTCTTAATTGTCATATTTTAAAAATTGTAATGTTGAACTCAAACTCTCAACTGATCTCTGGTTTACATACAGCTTTGATTCTTCTGAGACCAGAATTCCATAATTTGTAGCCATGTAGCCTTACAAGAAGAATACTAAGTATGTCTAGATCTAGATTTCTTTATTGATATATGCTTATTTATATCAGAGCAGTTTGGGATTGCTAAAAACTGTGAACAAAAGTCAAGATGTAGCACAGCCTCCTCACCTTTTCCTAGTCAATTCTGGTCCCATTGATCCAAAATACCTACAGATGGACCAACTCATTGAGTCATCCATACAACAGCCCAAAGAATAGGCAAATTCATACTAAAATGAACATATTCCAAATGTCATGAAACATTAAAATATTTCCACAAAAATTTCATATACCATTGAAAACACCTGGGCTATTCACTAAGAGTTTCCTCTTGTCCCCTCCTCATCTTACTCAGATGCCTTCCACCACTACCTTCACCTTTGCCAAGGCAAACCTCTCTACATGCACACGTGGTGCCATTCCATCCATCCAACTACATCTTTACTTTTGAAAAACCCTCACTTCATCCATCCCCACGACCATCCTCAATCTCTCCTCCCTTCCATGGCTAACATCATTCAGAACCTTACAATTGAAGCCTCATCTCTCCATATCTCTCCTTTAACTCTATACAGTCTAGTTTCCCAATGTCATCATTCAACTGGAACTGCTCTCTTCAAAGTTTTCAAAAACCTCCTAACTGTTAAATCTAATAGCCTTTTTTTTCTCAGTAATCTTCCTTCTTGATCTCTCTTTAGCGTTTGATACTGTCAGTCACCTTCTTTGCCTTGATACTCTCTTCTATGTCTTTTGTAAAACAGCTCTCTCTGGGTTTTCTTCCCACCGGACAGATCCTTCTCAACCTCCTTTGCTGGCTATTCATCCAGGTATTTCCCAAGGCTCTGTCCTGAGTCATCTACTTTTCTCCCTCTATACTATTTTGCCTAATGATCTGATCACCTCTCATGGATTGCCTTATCATCTGTATGCAGCTGATTCCAAGATCTATTTGCCCAGTCCTAAGCTCTCTCCTGATCTCATTTCATATATCTACCTACTGGACATCTCAAATGGAATGTCTCATGAATATCTTAAACTCAACATGTCCAAAACAAAACTCATTATCTACCCCTCCCCCACAACTCCTCCCCTTTTCCCAATTTCCTTATTACTGTTGAGGGTACCACCATCCTGCCAGTCACTCACACTAGCAAACCTAAATGGTATCCTCATCTCCTCCTTCTCTCTTATCACAACCCCCACCCCACATCGAATCTGTTGCAAAGTCAGGTTGAATATAATATCTTCTTAGTATCTAACACCTTCTCTCTGACATCACAAATGCCCTGGTGTGTATGTCCTCACTGCCTCACACAAAGCCTATTGCAATAACCTGGTGGTTACTCTTCTTAAGTCTCTAACAGTCCAGTCTACCCACTACTCAGTAGTCAGACTGGTCTTCCAAAAGTGCAAGTCTGACCATGTTACTCCCTCTCCCCATTCAATAAACTATTTAAAAACCCTGTTACCTACAGAATCAAATATATAATTGTTTGGCTTCTAAAGTCCTTCATAATCTGGTCCCTTCCTACCTTTCCAGTCTTATTATATCTTACTCCCGTCCATATCTGCAATCCAGTAACACTGGTCTCCCTTTCCTTAGACATGACACTCAATCTTCTGAATATTTTCACTGCCTGGAACTCTTTTCTACCTCATAGCTTTCCTGGCTAAAATCCTACCATCTGCAAGAAGTCTTTCCTGGTCCTACTCAACTTCATGAAATTATCTTCCTATTATCCTTTATGTATTTGCATGTTATCTCGCCCTATTACTAAACTGTGTTCTTTGAAAGCAGGGATTGTTTTGGGGTTTTGAGGCTGGTTTTTTCTCCTTTCTTTGAAAGCATCCCCAGTGCTTAGCACAGGGCTTGGCAAAAAATGCTTGCTGCCTTGATTTTTTTCCCCATTTAAGGCATTGGCCTTTATTACCACTGTATTCTCTTTAAAACCTGAGAATGAAAAACAAAGTTGAAAGGGGCCAAACAAAACTTACACAAGTCTTATATAAAGGATTTTTTTCCCAAGATGATTATGATACTACTTTACAATCTTAATATGAATTTCTTTTAGATATCTCACCTATTTTAATGTAAAAAGAAAGCAACATTTCTATCAAAAAATGAAGTTGTGCAATAAACTATTTTTTGCAGGATACTTTATTCCTTCTTCATTTTTAATTTTAATCTCTGAAAATTAAATATAAGAAAATGACATTTTTAATTTCAAAGTTTTTGGTTTGGGGTTAGAATTTTGTTGCTGTTGTTGTCCTTTTTTAAAATTTTTATGTGAGCTCTGGGATTTCATCTCTGTAGGCAACTGCCAGTAAGGTTAATTCCCTCTGACAGCATCAGACTAATATCAGTTCTACAATTCATCGGTTTAGAGGTTTGCTTGCGGCACTAAGACTTTAAGATAGTTTCTATCAAAGGCAGACATTTGAACTTTGCTCATTCAAGTCAGTACTCTAATTACAACAAGCTGTCTTTCAAAGATTAGTATTTAATATCCACTCCTAGCTTACGTAAATGACATTTTAAAGTGAATTAAAGCAAATCAATTTAGTTGTTTAAATAATAGTAAACAGATATTTATTAGGGGCCTACTAGGAAAGTACCAGGCACTGTACTAAGCTCTGGAGATACACAGAAAGGCAAAAATTAGTCCCTACCTACGAAGAGCTCATAGTCTACTGAAGGAAAAACATGTAAACAACTGTGTGCAAGTAAGCTACATGCAGGATAAACTGGGGATAATTTTAAAAATTTATAAATTCCTTACTGAGGAATTTAAAACACGTCTACTGTCCTACATGCTACAAGGTTGTTTTTTTTTTAAAGGAAAGATTTGTTAGTTTTAAAGGAAAAATATATCAAATTAATGATATGTGTGGTAAATATAAGACTCATTTTCACAGTTTAGTCTACTATCAAATTCATGATATTGAAGTATAGCAATGTGCATTAGATATGTGTATTAGATATATTCTATTCTAACTCCTCCTACATGCTTCCCTCCAGAAAAACGGAAACCCATGACAACCAGAAATACATAAATTCATATAAAAAATTACAGCTAAAATTGAAAGATAGGATCCAAAGAGGGAACCAGAGCCACAAACTGATCACAACACATTAAAACTACATAGTTCAAAAATAAAACAAAACACCAGGCAGCCATCTATAAGGATGCTGAAAAGGGCCAAAGCTAATTTTGAAAATTCCAAACTAACATATTAATAATGAATTAAAAAGTCCCATAGATATGATCTTCACCTTGGCAACAATCACTGGATTTAGGAAGTATTAAAATTTAGGAAGTATAAAAATTTTTGATGTCCCTTCACAAAGATCTTATTCAGATTATTGCATCATCGTGTGGAGGTGACTCTGGGTTTACAAAAGTGCCACCAGTGGAACATAATCTTTAACAAGTTCTACAACACTGGAAAGATGTCAAGAGGTTTAAACTAGAAGATCTCTACCTTCCTTTCCAGTTCTAAATCCTGAGACTTTCCTCATCCACCTTTCTACCTTCTTATACTCTGGCCTAAAGATTTTTGTTGTCCAGTTGTGTACAACTCTTTCTGATCTCATTTAGGGGAAGGCAAAGATACCTGAGTGGTTTGCCAATGCCTTCTCCAGCTCATTTTAGAGTTGAGGAAACTGAGGCAATCAGAATTAAGTGACTTGCCTAGGGTCACGCAGCTATTAAGTGCCTGAGGCCAGATTTGAACTCAGGTCTTCTTTACTCCAAGCCCAGCAGTCTATCTATTGTGCCACCTAGCTGCCCGGCCTAAGGATAAAAGAAGACTACTGTTTGGCCAAGGGTATGAAACTTCCACTATGCTAGCACTGTTAATGGATAACTAGAAGGTTTTTTCTTGATGAATAGGAGAAGAAATGACACGTTTTAAATTACCTAACATTTCACAATCTGCTGGCTTAAGTTACTTCAATTTGCAGTAACAACTCATTAGGGAAGGGCATATTGTACATAATAACTCTTCTAAACAAAGGAGTTTTATTTTAAACACAATTGTTAGAATTTTTCTAAAATCAATCGGAGGTGGGATCAATAGAAAGCAGAGCAGTTGTTTTCACTGTAACGTCTCCAAATCAATGTGCCCAAACTATAATAACTGAAACAGAATTAATAAGAAAACACATTTATAGTATAATAAAGTATAATAGTTGAAACTTAGAGCTATTTAAAGCTTTTACTCTCATTCCCCACGCTATCTTTATCTCACCTGTTGGGTTAGGCCCAATCAAAGCCTCAACAGGCTCTTCTTTTCAGGGTTCATCTACAGTGGTACTTGCCTGGTCCCATGGAAGTACCTTCATCTCTCACCCCATAAGAGGTGGAAAACATTGATTCTGACCATCTATACAATCAATCAACAAGCATTTATTAAGCATGTACTATGTGCCAAATGCTGTACTAAGTAATGGGATTAAAATAAAATAAATGAAAAAAATTTCTATTCAGAAGCTTATATCCACATGAAGTAAAGGAAACATAGAGAGGATTGGGAAGAAGTGTGCACAAAAGACTTGGCACAACAAAGGTGTTGGACTAAAAATGCTCCTTCAGTCAGTCCTTTCCTCTCAGTAATTTGGGCCCCCCGTGTCTCCAAATCAAGGAGACAGGGGTAGCCAAATAGTGAGAAGAAAAACCAGAGACAAGCCCCTGGAAATACAACGAAAAGGCTGAAGGAAAAAAAAGTCAAGAGAAAAGAAAGGCTGGTCTCCAATCAGTGAAACTTATGGAACCAGAAGGGAAAATTAGTTAAGAATTCAAAAAAAGGTCATAACAAATTGAAAAAAAATTGTGAATTGAATATGATGAATTTACAAAATGAAGGAAAATAAAAAAAAACCAAGTGAAAAAAACTGGTAGCCTCTCCAGATATTAATTTTTTTAAATTTAAAAATCAAGAGTCTTCAGAAATTATTTTTAAATTATAATTTTTTTCAAACAACAAAAATCTGCTTTTTCACCCTCCCACCATATACCACTCCACCCCCACATGAGAACATAAAAATAAATCTCATCAGAAACATGTATATAATCAAAACAAATGTCCAAAAACATTTTTTCTCATTCTGTACTTAGTCCTTCCCCTCTCAATCAAGAGATGGGTAACATGTTTCATCAGTCCTCTGGGATCTTAAGTCTTTTAAAGTTGTTTGTCTTTACCATATTGTTAACACAGTATTAATTGTTCTCCTCATTCTGTGGACTACATTCTAAATGTGTTTATACTGAGTAAATACTGTATATATATCAGTTTCTTTGAAACCATCCCCTTAATCATTTCTTATAGCACAACTGTATTTCACCACATTCATTATACTGTAACGTGTTCAGTCTTTCCCCAACTGATAGGTATTCCCTCAGATTCCCAATCTTTGTCACCTCAAAAAGAGCTACAAATACTTTTGTACATCCTTAGAATTTGTCTTGCTTAGGACTAATCCCCCTTTAATCTATATTTCCTCTAATGGAGTCTCCTCCTTTCTCCCTTTTTCGTCCTATTTCCCAGCTGAGTGAAATGTATTTCTATACCCAACTGTATGTATGTGTGTGTATATTTTCTTCCCTCTTTTGACCAGTTCAGATGATAGGAAAGTTCATCTATCAGATGCTTCCCTTTACCCCATGCACCAAAATAACGTGAACTAATTTTCCTTTACTTTCTTTCAGCGTCCCTTCTGCCCACAGTGTATTTCTCTTCCCTTCTCTTTACATTCTCTTAAGACTTCCAATTTATATTAGAAACTTTGGAGAGGAAATCAACTCTCTGGTAGAAAGATGAAAAAGAGCTAAAAAGAAGATAAATGGAAGGAGATATATGTATATTATATATAAATTTCCAAATAAAATGCATTCAAAATTAACCACATTCCATTATACTAGCTTTACAGATTTTTATAGATGGTTAGAACAGGTATTGACGTAAATTATCAATGAATATGCCCTGATCCCATACTGAGTAAAATATATTCTTAGAATGTAATTTCCCATTGTCCAGGATACATTTTCTCTATTTACTTTACAATGCCAAAAAAGGTCATTATTTCCCTCAAAGTATGCAGTTTACATGCAGTGACTAGTTTACTCTCTTTAGGAATGAGATGGTGATACAATGAATCAAAAGTAATTGATATTTCCATAACAAGTTGATAGTTCTGGAATCCTATGTCTTTATGTCAGGAACAAAGCTGACTGACTCTGTCACACACACCAACCACAACCACAACACAGTAAGAACTGAAAGGACTTGTGATTTCATTTATATAAGGAACTCCCAGGTGAGGAAATGCTCTCTACTAATTCAAGTCATCACTTTCTCTGCTGCTTAGTCTAAAAAGCTGCCTTGAGCACTGAGAGGTTAAGTGACTTGCCCCAGTTCACAAAGTGACCACATGTCAGATGGGACTACAACCCAGATCTTCCTGTCTTTGAGACCAGCTCTCTATCCAATATGTCATGACAAAGGATAAAAACCAAGTCAAAGGCAGGAGTTTACATGAAACAAACTGCAAACCATTAGGAATCAGTGTAAATACTTTGTCATCTTAATGTTCACTTTGGAGTATGATGGGGAATACTTATGACCTAGACTTGACCCATTACTTCGTTCACCTAGTAGTCCATAGCATCTATTTTTAAAAGATACTGAAGACAATAGATTTATAGGATTTCTGGTGAATGTTATCACCACATGTTTATGTGTAGTAACTTTGTTTAGTAGGCAAAGTTCAGACCTGTGATATCACTGGTGTGGAGAATGCCAAGGGATAAAAGAACACACACACACACACACACACACACACACACACACACACACACACACACACACACACACACTATTGCCCCTATAATCCAGTTTTAGATCTGGTATGGCTAGGCTACCTTCCCTACCTTCCCTTTTAATTAATTCCTTTGATATTTCTGACCTTTTGTTCTTCCAGATGATTTTTTAAAAATTGTGACTAAAAAAAAGGAAAAAGGAACTTCCTCTGGGATTAGAGCTTGCTATATTTTATTATAAGCCCTATAAAAATAGAGTTAAGATGTGAACCCAAATCTCCTAATTTAAAGTCTAGTACTCTTTCTACCATTTTCTACTATCTTTCTTGTTGACTTCTAACAGATTTTACATCCCCTAAACAATCTCAACTGCAGATGGCCTATCTTTTAAGTATCTTGACACTAAATAATGGAAACATTGTCATAGATCTTGTCATCATTAGAATCGTTCTAGTTCTAACATGTTGAGTTCTAAGTCTCCCTTCTTTGACCATAACCTTTTATCCTTTCATCTCTTTCACACCTTCATTTCCTCTAAACTGTTCTTTTTCATGATTCAGTTCCTCAACTGCTGCCTATTTTCTTAATCTATTAGTTCCCCTTTCCAGATTCACTTTTCTTCTGCACCCCATTCATCTATTTCAAACATTTCCCTCCCAGCATCCGAGAATTACTGTATTCCTCCTTTCTCCATTTCTAAGATACTTAGTGATTCTGAGGAATCAAAATATGCAAACCAATGACTCTGGAACAAATTCATTCTAACGTTAAATTAGTTCCCAAGGTACTTATTCTTAAAAAAAAAAACTTGTAAAAAGCAGATCAAAGAAAATGAAGACTAAGGTCTTTGACCTGCCTTACTTTTACAATTTTTTCAAAACAGAGTAAGTTCCTTGGGAACTATTCAGATTGATGCAGAAATGGTTTCAGCATCAGATATTACCTCTGATTCACATCAATGAGCAATGTTAATACCTTAATAATTCCTAGTATGGGCCAAGATGGTGGCTGGAAAGCAGGGACTGGCATGAGCTCCCTGCCAAGTCCCTCCAAAAACCTATTAAAAAATAGCTCTGAACCAATTCTAGAGCTGCAGGACACACAAAATAGCAGAGGGAAGCAGGTCTCCAGCCCAGGACAGCCATGATGGTCTTTGGGCAAGGTCTTTCACGCACGGAGCTGGGAGCTGAGCAGAGCCCAGAGTGGGCGGCGCGGACCAGACAGACCAGGAGCCAGGTGGAGCATGCCCTAGCACCTTGAATCAGTGAGCTGTGGCGGTTACCAGACTTCTCAACCCACAGACACTAAAGACAACAGAGAAGAACTGCAGAGCCCACAAAGTGGCAGAGGGAAGCAGGGCTCTAGCCCAGGACAGCCTGGATGGTCTCTGGGTAAGGTCTATCCCGCATGGAGCTGGGAGCAGAGCACAGCCCAGCATGGGCGGCGCGGACCAACCAGACCAGGAGCTGGGTAGAGTGCGCCCTAGCACCCTCAATCAGTGAGCTGAGGCAGTTACCAGACTTCTCAACCCACAAACACAAAAGACAACAGAGAAGGTTAGTGGGAAAACCTGCTGGGGAGAGTGTAAAAAGGAGTTTGCGGTTCAGCCATGCCCCCCACCAGGGGCAGTGGAGGTGGGGCAGCTACAGAACTACAGCTGCAGTTGCTTCTGGCCCCAGGCCCACCTGGTGGGAGGAATTAAATGGCTGATCAGAGCAGGAGTGCAGAGCCTGCTGAAGATCTAAGTCCAGTCTGGGTTGGGGGTTCTTGGGGAAGGAGGAGTGCTGCTGTGGCAGTGTATCCTCCCAAACTTGGAACACAGAACTCTTTACAAGCAGTCATACCCCTC
>CM053622.1:473088904-473160669 GCA_028646595.1 Phalanger gymnotis | reverse complement strand
TGGGGAGACTGGTTCAAGTTTTTGCTGCGGTGGGGCCTAAATAAATTCCTTGTTGTTTTTTCCTTAGAGAATCTCTCATACCTTGCGATTTCGGACCATTCAAACATATACATGATTATATTTGAGATCATAAATTCGGCCTTCCTACTACAGAGGGTGACACTGAAGTGTCTGGCCAGAGTTAGGCATACCCTTATTGCCTTTAGAATAGAGTTTTTTTCTTCTGCAAGTTAATGGCTCTATGTGGGAATTCCACAAGGCCTCAAATTGTTTGAAATCAGTTTCTATAGAGAAAATGGCCACATCAGTGAGGTCACAGATCCATTGAAGAATTAGGTTCTAAAGCATAACATGAGTTTAGGCCACCTTGGGCACAGATGTGCCGCTCTTCACACAGTGATTCTTCTGATGGTACTTATCACGCAATAGAAAAAAATGACTAAACTTTGACCAAGAAGTAGAGCAAAGGGAGGTTTAAAACATTAAGTTCTTGTTAATTCATTTCATTCATTATTCTACCCTGACTAGAGCAAGAAGACAGTGTATCAAGAGAGCTGATTAAGATCTTAGAGATACTAATCATTGATTGTGAGCATTAGAAATGAATCCATCAAGAATGATAAAAAGCACCTGGTGTCATATGTGTCCTCTTGAGAGGAGTATCTTTGAATCTACACTAGATTCTGCTACTATTTACAATGCAAATTTAGGTGAAAAAATGTTTCTTTTCTCTCAAAATAAGATAATATTAGCTAACCTACTCCACGAAACTATCATTATGAGTAGTATAAAAATACATCTATAATCAATTCAACAAACTTTTAAATACCTATTATTTTCAAGGCACTGTGAGCATAAATATTACACTCTTCACAATAACGTTATCCGTAGGAGTTGCAAGATTTTTAAGAGGACAATTTGGCTCACACCATTAATGTTATTTTCCTGTTACTGATAACAAATGTTTGAAACCAATTACAGAAATATGTTAAAGATTTGACTAAAATACTTCCATTACTATATCATTCTGTACTTAGGTTTACTGTCACAAGTTTTAGAAAAAATATTAATTATAGTTTTCATTTCTGGTTACCTTAAACTTATAAATTTTTTTGTACACAAAGCCTTAAAAATACAAGAAAATGGAGTAAGATTCTGAGTACTTACTCTGTAGTTTTTTCTGACAGCAGAATTAAGTGGAAGTAAGGAAAAAAAGACAGATGACATAATCAAAAGAAAACTTAGAAAAGAAATAATTGAGTAGAACAGAAACAAAGTGATGAAGCTATATTAAAATACCAGATGTACCTTGTAGCCAGTCTACACCTTCTTGTAACCCTTCTCCCTTAATGGCATCACTAGCACTGAAATAAAAACAAAGTACAAATCATTATAGTATACAAAGAATTATATTTTAAGTCTATGTACAGAGCTGTAATAATTTAATATCACATATTCTTCAAGTTTTATGAAAATTTGAAATGAGTAAAAATAGTAGATAAAAGCATCTATCCAAAAGTAAAACATGAGAGAGCTGTTCATAAAACACATTACATTTTTGATAAACAGTTTTGCCACCCTCAAAAAATGCTACTCATTAAACTATACTGACCTACCATCAAACAGAACATGCAATTTCAGCTGTTTTTCCAGAATTGGCAATGGATTTATACTAAGAGATTTACAATGAACTTCCTTTGTCCCTGACTATTCACTCTGAACTAATGGTATTTATTTTTAAGGATAGTGTTATAAACTGACCATGGAACTAGGTCCTTTATCTGTCTAAAGATAATTGACATGTATAGGAAATTAATTCCCTAGACTATCTTACATAACATGTTCATTGTTTTACAGATAGCCACAATCAAGTTATTAAACTGATAAGAATATAAATTAAGAGATATAATGTCATTGATTAGACCTAGGTCCAAGTCCTTCCTTTTTTGATAGATGATGGCATTGTGACTAGAGCCAAGTTACTTAATTTTCAGTGCCCCAGACAATTAAGACTAGAAATCATAGGTAAACTGCCAATCTGTAGCACTGGAGTGAGTTTCCAGCCTTGCTGAAATCACAAGTCTTGATGAAGAGATACGATTTTGACCATTTTATGGAGAACCAAATATCCTACATTTTTAATAAAAATAAGCATACTGAATTTAGGTGTGGCTAAACAGATACACTGTATTTTCTGTACAAGTTTCTATTCATTCAGTTCTATTCATTCATATAGTTAGGTCCTTTTCAAATAAGAAATAAGGTACTGCAAGAATAACAGATATATGCACTTAGCTCTTTCAGACTATTAAGCTTCTAATTCCTGTGTAATAACAACTGATATTTACATAGCACTTTGTGGTTTGCAGCTAGGTGGTAGAGTGGATAGAGTACCAGGTCTGGAGTCAGGAAGATTTAGTTCAAATCTGGCCTCAGACATTTGTTAGCTGTGTGACTCTGGGCAAGTCACTTAACCCTGTTTGCCTCAGTTTCCTCATCTGTAAAATGATCTGGAGAAGGAAATGGCAAGCCACTCCAGCATCTTTACCAAGAAAACCACAAATGAGGTCATGAAGAGGTGTACAGGACTAAAAATGACTGAACAACAACAAAAAGTACTGTATAGATATGAAAGTGATCTGAGTTAATTAAGAAGAGCACAGGGTCATAGATTTAGATCTGGAAGGGACCTTAGGAGGCCACTGAATGTTACCCCTTCATTTCACAGATAAGGAAACTAGGGTATTTAACCTCTTTCACAGGGTCACTTAGCTAGCGTCTGAAGTAGAATTTGAATTTACGTCTCCTTGACTCTAAGTCCTAAGCACTGTGTCTACTGAATTATCCAGCTGCCTACCCCAAACCAGAAATTATTTTGCTTAAAAATTCAGAAATTATTTGATACTTAGTAAAGTATCAGAATTTGGCTTGTTACTGAATAATTTTAAGACAGAAATGAGTACCAGAAGGCTTAGCCTAAGAAGACAATCTGACTTAAGTTTCTTCTTTCCTCTTCATTACTCAAATCTCAGCAGCATTATTCTTTCCTTCTCTCTAGTCACAGAAAAAGTGAGATTCCCATTTCTCACACAAAAGCTGATTCTTTTATTTGTGCCCTGGTTCCATTAGGTCCTATCTTCCACAGAATTATGCTCCAAAAGTTATTCTCTTTCTCACATATCTTCAATCTTTTTCTCTTTCCATTTGTCTACAAATGTGTTTCGGTCTCACCAATCCTTTAAAAAACAAATAAACCTCCCCTTAACTCATTTAGTCCATTGATCTACCATCTTTTCCTTCATTATTGTACTATTAAACTACTTGAAAAATTTTTCTGCTTCCATTTCCACAGTACCTACTTTTTTTCTCAATTCCTTATTATTGACTTCTAATCTTAGTATTCTGTAGAAAGTTACCTAAGCACTATACCCAATGTTTTTGTTTTCAATACTAATCTTTTATTTGCAGCTCTTAATACTACTTAATATGTCATCCTGATATTTTTTCCTCCTTTGGCTTCAGTATACCCACATAGATTTCTGACCTCTTTAATTATTCCTTCTTCACTTCAATCACTGTTTTCCTCACTAGTTTATTTTTCTTCTGGACCCTTTAGTATGGACGTTATAGGTACTGCCCAAAGATTTCCATGCTACATATATAAATGTTCACGTAATTTTATTGCTGTGGGGAACTTTGGGTAAAGCGACAGACTTTGCCAATGCAGACCAACAACCATTTTGTAATTTTAGAAACTTAGCTTGCCTAGGGCCATATAATAATTCCATTTCAAAGGTAGGATTTTAATCCAGGTTTTTCTACCTCCACTACCATTTCTCTTTTCATTACTCACTATTTTCTCTATTCATGGTGCTTCTCTACTCAAACTCTATGCTCCCTATGCTCTGCCTCAGCAGTCTCATACAGTTTCGCCTACCACCTGGATAAGGATAACTACTATATCTCTAAGCTTTGTGCCCAGTCTTCTTGATCTCTTCACTGCTTCTGACATTGTTGGCCATCCCTCCTACTATGCGCTCACTCTTTTTCTTTGCTTTTAGATATATTAAAGATGGATTGTTAGATATATTAAAGATTGACTGCTGTTGTCTTCTTGTTGACTCTTCTCTTTCCCCTCATAGATATTCAGTTACTAAAGTTCTATCAAGTACAACTGTGCAATATCTCTTAAATTGTTACCCTTCTCTTTACTCCGATTGCCACTACCCTGGTTCAGGCTGCTGTTACTACCTTCTAAAATTAAGCCACTATCATAGAATTTGTTTATCACATCTCCTCTCTGTAATTCTCTGTAGCACCCTTTGTAACATTCTGGAATGAATGAGAGCATTGGGGGAAGAAAATATTTAGGGAATTTTTAAGAGAATTTAGGGAAGAAAACATTTAGGGGAAAAAAGAGAAAAGAAAGAAGAGGTGAAGGACACTAGAGAAAAATTTTGACTATTTCACTTTTTTTTTTAACCTGTAGCTGTTTCTTTGGGGATATTCTGTTAGGTAAGGTGTCAAAATTTAAATCAGCAAGAAATTGTTTTCCAAATATGCGATCAATTCATTTCTAAAAGCAATCAATGATTCAGAAGCTCAACCTTATTATTTTTTCCAAACATCTCGCATTAGTGCCATAATAATCTTTGGAATATACAATTCTGAAAGATAAACAACAAAGTTTTAAAGAAGCATCACATTATTAATGTCTAGCTAGTCAGTATATAGGACATATCTTTACCGCTGTGTTGTAGTTCAGACAAGAATAATCAAAGCTGAAAAGCATGCTTTGTTTTTTTTTTTTAATGAAAAAGGAAGGGCAAACATAAAACTTTACCAGATATGCCATGGTTTATCCTTGATGTTTTCTAAAGACAGCAACTGGGACACTTTTACAGATGTTACCGCATCCCTAAGATCCATTTTGTTAGCAAAGAATAAAATTGGTATTCGGCGGTGCTTAATATCTGAGGGAAAAAAATAAACCATCTTTAAGTTACCACAAATGAAAACAAAATAGGAAAATGCTTAACATTTGTATGGTTCTATGTTCTACAAAATACATTTTAAAATATATAGTCAAGAGATGATGAAATTTATAATTTACTAAGGCAGCAGTTCTGAACCAAACCTAAGGTGGAAGACAATGGAGAATTAATGATTTAGGAGTTCATTGGAACTTTGGAGAAGCAACCAGGTGTTTGCAAAAAAAAATCTCATCTTACTGGCATCACAAAAAAAGGCACAATGGATTTGAACACTAAGAATTTGTTCCAAAGATTTTAACTTAAAGGGCAAATGTAAATTTCAAGAATATATTTCTTAAGTTTAAAACATAATATATTTAAAAAAGTAGCTTTGAAAAAGCTGAGTCATGGTGTGGCTTTAATATAGCAAAGAAAACCTTTAAAACACTGAAAAAATAGTAAGCAAATGAAGCAAAGGAAATTATGTATCTGTGTCATATAAATTTTGGAAAATTTAACTGCATAACTACAGTGCAGTGTAGTTATTACTACAAAGTACTGGAAGATAAAAATCACTCACCTGGATGACTTAAGAGAATATGAAGTTCTTCTTTGGCTACAACCATTCTTAATCTGTCACTACTATCGATGACAAAAATAATTGCCTGGCCTTCTCTGTGTAGTATATAAAAGTGAGAAGAAAAATTACAATTGCTTATACAAATGACCAATAAATCCTACTGGTAGCAAATCAGATTTTCTTTTTGATATATAAATATATGTTCCTCCAAATATGCTTCACAGGATAAGGTGCTTTTAAACACATGCTGCCTCCAAGCATGGTCCCTAAGGACCATAAAAAGTTTTTGGAATACAGCATTCAAAATTTGTGAGGTAAAGTTGGGCAAATTTTTCATATAAGAACTTCAGAATATTAAAGAGTAATGATAACAACTGACATTTATTTAGTGCTTCAAGGTTTGCAAAGTGTACTCACATTTGCTCATATAAATCTCACAACTTAACCTTTCTGGGCCTCATCTATAAAATGAGGCTTTTAGGGTCCCTTCCAGTTCTCAGTCTCTGATTCTAGAAGACTATGAATCCTTTCAGGTAGGTACTATAAATGTTATCGTCCTTGCTTTCTACATGACAAAAATGAGGCTCAGAGAGGTCCAATTCTTGTCCGTGGCAACAGCGCTACTTTATGTCAGAGACAGAAGAGAATTCAGGTGTTTTTTTGACCCAAATTATGCCATACAGCCTGTTTAAGCATGGCAAAGTCTTAAACATGGTAGTCTTTTTAGATGTGATTCAAATTAATGGGTAGAACAATTTAACTAGTGGTATTAAAAGTCATTTGCATTAGTTTGTATGTCTTCCCATGCTTCTCTATAATCACCTTCATCTTTCTTATGGTATAGTGTAATAATCTTTCTTTACATTCATGTAACACAGTTTGTTCATTGTTGGATTCCTCCAACTATAAACTGATGGGCATTTACCATGTTTCTAGTTCTTTCCTATTACAAAAAGTGCTGCTATAAATATTTTGGTATTTCTGGGGCCATTTTTTTTAACATTAGAATTCTAGGCATAGGAATATGCTTAGATGTGGGTCCTTTGAGTCAAAAGGTATGGACATTTTATTCATTTTATTGGTATAATTCCAAATTACTTTCCAGAATGTTTGGACTATTCCCATCTTTTGTCATCATTGCAGATACTTCAGGTGATCTGCATTTTTCTCATTATTAATGATCAGAAGTGATCTTTTATATGCTAATAGTTTGCAATTCTTTTTTTTTCTTTTTCGAGAATTCTTTGACTCCTTATCCTTAATGATTAAACTTGGCCCTGAAGAAGAGATATGAGACTATATGTACCTCCTCACCTGTGGAATCCTACATATGGTGATGAATTTGGCTGATATATTGATTAGTTTCAGTGAACTTTTTTTCTTCTTGATATTCTTCGATGTTAGGAATTGTTTTATGGGAGAAGTAGCTACCATCTATCATAGGTTCATAGATTTAGAGATGGAAGGGACCTTAGAAGTCATCAGATACAACCCCCTCATATTAAAGAGGTTAAGTGACTTGCTCCAGGTCATACAAGAAATAAGTTGGCAGAGGTGGGATCTGGACCCAGGTTCTCTAACTCCAAATCTTATGACCTTTCCATTTCATTAGATAGCAAGAAATATTAAAAGAAAAAAAAAACGTTTGTAGTTTTCCAGGAAGTAACACTGTATTTTAGGACAGAGTATGAAAATGTTGACTGACTTTATAGTTGTGTAGCAAAGCTATGGATAATAGTTTGCTACTCAATTTCTTGAATAAGAATATCAAAATAGGCTAAAATGAAATGTAATTAAAAACCTCTAAAAATTTCAAGTACACCAAAGCAAAATAATCAATACCTTAACAATGTTATATTATACCTCTGTCTACACTACTTGTTTCTTAAAAGATTAGCTTTATAACAATATATCACAAAATCATTTGTATGTAATTTTAACTAAGACACTGGTATTATGTGACAAACCTTTCAAAAGAAATATTGTTCAGACTATAGTTAAAACACAATACTTGTAAGTGCACTATTCCTCTCATCTAGTGAATTTTTAAAAATATGAAACCATGAATTTCTATTGCGTGCAGTTTGTTTTTTAAAGTGTATATTAAATATAACAAGGTAAGAAAATTGCTATTTGTGCCCCCTTCTGAACGTGTTTTCTTCTGTGTATTTTTAAAATGTATTATTTCCACATTTAGTGGATTTTGAAAAAATGACCTTGGCATACTTTAACCAAGTGAAAAAATCTGAGAGGTTTCCCATGCTGTCCTAGTTCATCTTGTTCTATAAAATATCACAACAAAATTATTAGTGCCTAAGAGGAAGTTAGTATCAATATTTTCAAAATAAACCATAGAATCAACAATGTGTATGTTTGTATACTAATATACTCACACACAGGCAGCAGAGTGTAGTGGAAAGAGCACTGAACTGGAGTCAGAAGGACCTGAGATTGAATGGCTTCGACATTTACTAGCTGTTCAACCTTGTGCAAGTCACTTCACCTTTGAAAGCTTCTGTTCCCTCATCTGTAAAGTGGGGGGTAATAATATTTGCAGTCCCTATCTCCCAGGGTTGTTTTGGGGGAAGTACTTTGTAAACCTTAAAATACTACATAAATATGAGCTACCATTGTTATTTGGCAGTAGGGCAGAACACACCAGTCAACACCAGAATCTAGTCCCCCAGTAATTACAGTTTTTAGCCAGCACAACTATACATACAATAAACATAGTGCTGAGCACAGCATCTTGTACACAGGGGCTTCTTAACATTTAAAAAAATTAAATTGAATTTACCTGATTACTAAATCATCTTGTAGATCACAACTAGAAGCTTTCTCTTGAGACATTATATGAATTAGGAGAGAATTTAAAACCACATGCCACAAACCCTTTCAAGTCTATTAAAATTACCATTTATATAATCTGCTATGAATTGCTATTAAAGCAGAAACATCCGCTTCATCAACCCACATTGATGTTGATTCAAATCAAATACTACATAAGCTTCTTAAGCACTTACTATATGGCAAACTGTTCAGCATAGAAGGTATTGCCAAATATTCTTCTATGAAGAAAAATAAGATACAGTCTTTATCCTCAATGACAGTGTTAAGACACATCCAAAATACTTTAATGCAAAATAGGATGCTAAGTACATAGAAGAAGTATAAAATTCTATGGAATAACTGAGAATTTACTTACTTGTAATAATGTTCCCATAGGTTTCTATATCTCCCTTGACCTGACATGTCAAACACTGTGAAAGACAAACTGCAAAAGAAATTCCAGGCCAAAGTAAGGTCACTAATTGGAAATGTACATGCACTGCTAATTTTTTTAAATTAAGAAACAACTCTTAGATGAAAGTTTTAAACTGAAGAGGCTTTAATTTTCTAGCTAAATAAAGTGATAGTGAAATGGGATAAATATTGCTAGTAAACATGGCTTTGCACAATATGGAATATAAAAAGAAATGATCTTTTTACTGGTCAAGTTACCAGAATTAATTTTAATGCTAAGTGAACTCCACCTTTAGATAGCTTTCAAATTATTTGCTTTGGAATGAAAAGGTAGTAATTGAGATTTATTTATCATTTATAATTTCAAATAACAATATAATTAAAAGTTTGTTTTTTTAAACTAACCTGAAGCAAATAAAAACCAGGAGTACCCTGGGATCCCAAATTCTCAAAACTGATAGAGGAATGTAAATTTGGATCTCAGGTTATATTTCTCACCAAATTTTATAACCACTGGCAAAGCCAAGATAGAAGCAGCAACTCAACACAATTTTCCTAATATTTTCCTCCAAATAACATAGAAATAATGCCTCAAATAAAATATTGGAGGGGCAGAGCTAACAAAAGATTGGGGTGAGTCATTTTTCCAGCCTAAGACAACTTAGGAAGTTGGCAGGAAAGGTCTGTGACATTGCAGTGGGGGCCAGCCTGGAGTTCTATAGCTTCAACAACAGTTGTGGGCCTTGGAGGAGGCTCTGACAGCAGCAGCAGCAGCTTTGGGAGCTCTCAGCCCACAGACAGAAAGGAGAATGGATAAATAATCAAAAAGAGATTACAGGGGACTCTGAGCTGAAACTGAGCACAGGACCAGGCTCTGTTTGGTAAATCCACTGCTGATATGCAGTTCTGGAATCCAGTTCTAGGGGAGAGAGGAGCAATAGCACTTTGTGGTTTCAGGGGACCAGGGGCCATTCCTGAGTAAAGGCCAGAGCACAGACCAGGAAAACAGTGACCACAACTCTCCCATGAAAATGCCACCTTGGAAGCACCAAAAACTTGCAAATACCCAGAACTAGCTTTGAAAAAGAGTAGTGTAGAAGCTTGGGACAGTGCCCCTCCATTCCAGGTGCACAGAGTCCAACTTTAACATAAAGTTCAAAGTCAAGAAATAGGCTAGAAAAATGAGCAAACAATGAAAAAAAAACCTGACCAGAAAAGGCTACTATGGTGACAGGGAAGATTAAGACACAAACTCAGAAGAGGCAAACAAAGTAAAAACAGCTACAAGCAAAGACTCAAAGGAAACTAAAGTGCAAACTGTAGACAAGACCAATAAGAATTCCTGGAAGAGTTAAAGAAAGAGAAAACAGTAGTAGAGGAAAAATTGGGAAAAGAAATGAGAGTGATACAAGAAAATTATGAAAAGAGAATCGACAACTTGGTAAAGCTTGGTAACAGCACAAAAAATACTGAAAAAAATAACACCTTAAAAACCAGAGTTAGTTAAATGGTAGAGGCACAAAAATTCACGAAAGAAGAGAACTCTTTAAAAAGCAGAATTGGCCAAATAGAAAAAAACTCACTGGAGAAAATAGTTCCTTAACAATTAGATTGAGCAACTAGAAGCTAATGACTCCATGAAACTTTAAGAAACAATAAAAAAGTCAAAAGAATGAAAAATAGAAGAAAACATAAAAGATTTCATCAGAAAAACAACTGACCTAGAAAATAGATTAAAGAGAGATAATTTAAGAATTACTAAACTACCTGAGAGCTATGATTGAAGAAAGAGCCTAGACATCATATATCAAGAAATTATCAAGGAAAACTGCTCTGACATCTTAGATCCAGAGGGTAAAATAGAAATCAAAAGAATCCATGGATCACCTCCTGAAAGAGATCCCAAAACAAAAATTCCCAGGAACATTATAGTCAAATTTCAGATTTTCCGGGTTGAGCATAAAATGTTGTAAGCAGCCAGAAGAAAACCATTCAAGAATCATGGAGCCACAATCAGCATCAAACAAAATTTAGCTGCTTCGGCAAAGAAGCTAGGATTACAACCAAAAAAAAAACTGAGTATAATCCTTCAGGGGAAAAAAAAATATTTAATGAAATAAAGGACTTTTGAGCATTCCTAATGAAAAGACCAGAGCTGAATAGAAAATCTGATATTCAAACACAAGACTCAAGAGAAGCTTAAAAGGTAAACATGAAAGAGAAATCATAAGGGACTTAATAAGGTTAAAGAGTTTACATTCTTATATGAGAAAATGATATGTGTAACTCCTAAGAACTATATCATTACTAGGGCAGTTAAGAGTCTACATAAAAAGAGTGCAGAGGTGGGAGTCCATAATGTTGGGATGATCTTAAATAAAATGAAGGGATAAGAAAGATGGATGCACTAGAGTAAGGGGGAAGGGAAAGGAAGAATGGGGGAAATTATTTCACATAAAAGAGGCATGGAAGAAAGAGCTTTTACGTGGAGGGGAAAATGGGAGGGGGGTGGGCAATACAAATCTCACTCTCATTGAAACTGGTTCAAAGAGGGCAGAATAAATAAACACACACATAATTGGTAATAGGAATCTATTTTAATCAACAGGGAAGCAGTAGGGAAAAGGGATAAGAAAAGGTGGAGGTGAAAGAAGAGAGGGCATATAAAAGAAGGCAGTGGTCAGAAGCAAAACAGAATTCAGAGAAGGGAAAGGATAAAAAAGAGAGAGAGAAGGATAAATAGGAGAAAATAAGATGGAGGGAAATGTACAGTTAGTAATCACAAATGTGAATGTGAATGGGATGAATTTACCCATAAAATGGAAGTGGATAGCAGACTAAATTAGAAACCCGAATTCAGCAATACGTTGTTTACAAGAAACTTACTTGAAACAGAAAAACACACATGAGAGTTAAAATAAGGGGCTGGAGCAGAATCTATTATACCTCAGCTGAGATAAAAAAAAAAAAAACAACAACAACTCAGGAGTGGCAATCATGATCTCAGACAAAGCAAAAGCAAAAATAGACCTAATTAAAAGATCTATTTTAGGAAAATGACATTTTGCTAAAAGGTACCATAGACAATGAAGTAACATAAAAAATTTTATAACAATTTTTTCTGATAAAAGGCTCATTTCTCAAAAACAGATAATGGAGTCAAATTTATAAAAATAAGAACCACTCCCCAATTGATAAGTGGTCAAAGGATATGAAGAGGCAGTTTTTAGATGAAGATATCAAAGCTATCTAAGGTCATATGAAAAAAAATTCCTTAAATCATTATTAATTGAAAAAAGGCAAATTAAAACAACTCTGAGATACCACCTCACATTTATTAGACTGGCTAACATGACAGAAAAAAAAATGACAAATGCTAGAGAGGATGTGGAAAAATAGTACTCTAGTGCACTGTTGGTGGAGTTGTGAATTGGTTCAACCATTCTGGAGAACAATTTGGAAGTATGCCCAAAGGGTCATAAAACTGCAAATCCTTTGACCTGGCAATACCACTACTAGGTTTGTAAACCAAAGAGAGCAAAGTAAAATAAAAAGAATCTGTATGTACAAAAATATTTATAACAGCTCTTTTGTGGTGGCAAAGAATTGGAAATTGAGGAGATAGATGCCCATCAATTGGGCAATGGCCCAATAAATTGTGGTAAAAGATTGTGATGGACTGCTACTGTGTTATAAGAAATGATGAGCAGGATGGTTTTAGAAAAATCTGGGAAGACCTACAAGGCATATAATTTTTTCACTTTTTATTTCTGGTGGCATGGGCTAATATAGAAATATGTTTTGCATGGTTTCACATGTACAATTGACAACATATTGCTGGAGGGAGAGAATTTGGAACTCAAAATTTTCAAAAAAGAATGTTAAGAATAAATAAATCAAAAAATTTCAAAACTATCAGTTGTAATAAAATTGAGCTACCTGGATGTCTTGAATTTCTCTATACTGAATCCTATTGTTGGAACTATGTCTTGAGTTTGAGCCTATAAAAAGAAAAAAGTAAAGTTAAAAAAATTTAAATTATCCCTAACAGATTCTTTCTTAAATTACATCAAAATACTAAATTTTAATAACATCTACACCAATAGACCACATCCAGTTAAGTAAAAATTACTCTTCTGGATAGCTGTCTTTGATTATGAGTTCTTTACCAAATAGTTTATGTCTAATATTTGTAAATCTAAGTAACATTTTGAGTCTGAATCAACTTATCATATCCCAAACTCTAGAAGTGGGCAGTACGGCTTTCTTAATGTCACCACAGGAACAACTATTATCTTATTTAGTGAGGTGTTTTAATGGTTAACAATGTCTCCAAATCAGGTTTTCTTAACACAAATTTTCCTTACTACAAAACCAAAACAAAACAAAACCTTTCCTCCCTGCAACCCATAAACTATAATAATGCATATAATAATAATTAATACAGAATACATCTTTCTTTGTAAGGAAAGTCAAATTTCTGTATAGTTACACATCTTAGACTTAAAAAAAAATCCTAATGTTTGCAAAAAACAAAACAACAAAAAACTTAAATGTTTTAGCCAAGAGTATAAGCCATCATTACATAACAATGTAATGAACACTTGTCTCAGATGGGAAAACTTGATTTTGTGAATTCAGGATCAAACTTAGTATTGTATACTGTCAAACTGGCCAATATTAAACTCTGAGGTTTTTTTTTATATTGAGAAACAACTAAAAGTTATTTCATGAATTTTAAAGTTAAATTATTTGAGCTAATAATACTGTGGTAAGGAAAACAAAAAGGACTTTCTGTTTTCAAAACAAAGGAAGATAAACTTGATCTCTAAATGATAGGGATAGTTACATGAGAAAAGAGGGCAGCAAAAGGCATATTCTTCAATCGACTTCTCAAAAAAGCCACCCAGTTTCCCCAAATTTGCCTTAAAATTTCATCAAATGCTTTAGCCAAAATTTAACTGAAGAAGCTATTTGGAATTCCATGATATTGATCAAAGTGCAGTAATTAAGAAGATCAAAAATCCTGTATAGCAGCCTATAATATACTAGAGTGATAAAAATTAATCTTTGAATTTATTTGAAATATGCTTTATTAATAGTATTTATTAATATCAACATTAATAAAATGTATTTACCACCAGCTCACATTTATAATTTCTATAGAATTATATTGGCTGAACAATGCTTTATATAGGAATGGAAAAGCATTAAGTGCTTCAAAACACATATACTGTATATTCTAATTTCTTTATAACAACTTTGAGATAAAAAGCACAAACAATACAGAAAAAATAAAATAGAAAATACACGCTATCCTTAAATAAACCTTAAGTTTGGTCAGACGTTTACCATTAGTAGGTCCTCTAACAATACTAAGAACTCTATTCAAAGCAAAACAAACAGAACTCAGAAAAGCTTGTATCTTGTTATCTTAGCAGTCTCCTAAGGATTATGAGAACATAAAAAGAGAATTATTATAAGAACAAGGCTTTACTTTGTTTCTTTACTATACATTTATCATACTGTAGTGTTGTTCTAAAAACCACAGATATCAGGTTACCTATTACAAGTAATTAACTATTAAGAATAAAATTCTTAGAATTATTAATGAAGTCCTGCATTTTTCTCTTGATACTTGGAAGGTTCATGACCTTATTGAACTCTCTTCACCAATAATTACCAAGCATTAAACACTTACTATGTGCCAGTCACCAGGGACATAAAGACAAAAATAATTAATTAAACAGACCCTTATCTCCAGAAGCTTACATTCTACTGAATGTAAAAGCAGATGGTAACCCCTCTGTGCCCTCTCATGCTATAACAATCTCAGATTACGAAACAAAACAAAACAAATGAAGATGAATCATTCAAACAGTTCGCCTATTAGACTTTTATATTCTACATGCTTTGTCATTAGAATAGCAGATGGCATAGAGGAATGAGCATTGCAATAAAAGTTAGAAGATCTAGGTTTTAGTCTTGGCTCCTCTTATTTATTAACTGCATGAAGGAGGCAGAGCCAAGATGCTGGAATGATAGAAAACATCCCAGTGGGCTCTCCTCCACGAATTCCTCTAAACAGATCTAGAAAATGCACTAGACTGAATTCTGATGAGGAAATCTGAAAAAAAAAAAATCACAGAGCATCATTTGTCCAGACCAGCTCAGCATAAGTAAACAGTCTGTGGAGTGTGGGGATTAGGGTGGGGCAGAAGCACACTTTGCAGACCACAGTAGAGAGAGGATTTGCATCAGAATAGGAGCAGATACATAGACCATATTGTCTGAAACGGTCAGATTCATATCAGGGTACCACAGTGAGGTCAGGTACAATTCACTATGCAGTTCTGGGTCACAGATACAGGATGGAGTAAGAGGGGGACCTGTGCATAGGAGTGGTGTTCCCAGGGAAGGAGGCTCTGTCAATCAATTAATCAATAAACATTTATTAAATGCCTAACACGTGCCAGGCACTATGTTAAGTGCTCGGTATAAAAAAAAGACAACAAGCCAGTGTCTGCCTGCAAGGAGCTTACAATCTAATGGAAGAGACAATATGGAAACAAATAAATATGAAGTTTTATATGAGATAAATTGGAAATAATTAACAGGGGGAAGGCATTACAATTAAGAAGGGTTGGAAAGGCCTTCAGTAAAAGATGAGATTTCAGTTGGAACTTAAAGGATGCCAGGGAAGTCAGTAGGTAGAGTTGGGGAGTGACATCATTCCAAAAATAGCAGGAAAAATTGCCCAGAGCTGAGAGATGGGAGTATCTTGTTCATGGAATAGCCAGGAGGCCAGTGTCACTGGGATGAAAAGTACAAGTCAGATATAAGGTAAGAAGGGGCTAAGATATGAAGGTCTTTGAATGGCCAAACTGGAGGTTGCTCCTGGAGGTGATAGAGAGCCACTGGAGTTTACTGGGTTTAAGAATGACGTGATTGGACCTGTGCTTTAGGAAAATCACTTTAGTGGTTGAATGGAGGATGGTGAGGAGAGACTTGCAGCAGACAGACACACCAATAGCCTATTACACGAATCCAGGCATGACAGCCTGTGCTAGAGTGGTGACAGCGTCAGAGGAGAGAATGGGGAATATTCAAGATATGTTGCAAAGGTAAAAATGACAGATCTTGGCAAAATATCAAATAATGAGGGGTGCGAGAGGAGAAGTCTAGGATGTGAGCCTGATAATGGTGGTAAGAGGAGGGTGATGGTAGGGGGTGGGTTTAGAGGGAAAAATAATGAGCAACATTTGAGACATACTGAATTTAAGCTGCTTACTAAACATTCAGTTCAAGATGTCTAAAAGGCTATTGGAGATGTAAGACTGGATGTCAGCAAAGGGTTTGGGGCAGGCTAGGGGATCTAAAAATCTTCAGCTCAGAGACGGTAATTAAATCCATAACTGATGTGATTACCAAATAAAGTAATAAACAGGAAAAAGAGAAAAGGATCCAGGACCAAATTCTGAGGGACATTTATGGTTAGAGGGTCTGATCTGGGTGTGGATACAGTGAAGGAGACAGAGAGGAAATATTCAGATAGGTAGGAGGACCAGAAGAGAATAATGTCCTGAAAAATTAGAGAGAAGGGAGTATTAGGGAGAAGAGAATGACAAGTGTCAAAGCCAAAGAGAGGTCAAGGAAAATTAGGATTGAGAAAAAGGTCATTAGATTTGGCAACTAATTTTGGAGAGAACAATTTCAGTGGAATGATAAGGTCAGAAGACAGACTGTAAGGGGTTAAGAAGAGAATGAAAAAAGAGACAGTGGAAGCACCTATTGTACTGGCCTTTTTGAAGGAATTTAGCTGCAAAAAGCAGAAGAGAAATAGGATGATAGCAGGAATAGAAGGATCAAATAAGGGTTTTTTTTTTTTCAGGATAGGAGAGAGATGGGAATGTTTATAGTAAGTAAAGAATAAGTGATAGAGTGAGGATGACTGAGGCCAGAATCTAGTGGAAGAGATGGGATGGAATGGCATGAGCTGAATAGGGTTAGCTTTGGGAAGGAGTAAGTCTACTTCATGTGGGACAGGGGTGAAGGAGGAGAAAGTGACAGAATGCACCTGAGTGACAGAAGATGAAGTAAAAGGGAGAAGAATGACCTCAATTTTTTTCCGTTATATATAAGGCAAAGTTCTCCACAAAGAGTACAGGGAAAGAGAGCCATGGGAACTTTTAGGAGGGGAGGAAATATTTGGAAGTGCCACTGTGGAGAGGGGAAGAATGAGTGGATAAAGGAGGCATAACAAAATTATCTAACAGTGGTGAAGGCCCAGTTGAGGTTGTGTAACGTATATTTGTAGTGGACACAGTCAGAATGTTGACGTGATTTTCTCCATCTTTGTTCAGCAGTACATGCGTAGGAGCAAAGGCGATAGATGGTGGGAGTGATCCAAGACTGAGACTTACCTGGGCATAACTGGTAATATGATTAAAAGGCTAGAGATTCAAGAGAGGAGGTCTGTAGACATAAATTGGTTCACCGAGGTGTCAAGATGGAGAAAAAAGGAAAGAGTGGCTAGTGCAGGGGAGATGGCCTGGGAGAGAATTAAGGGGTCAAGAGATTGGAGGTCACAGTGTTGACAAGCAATGGGGTTTGGTAAGGGAAGGGAACGAGAGGTGAAAAGTCAATAGATTATGGTCAGATGAGGGGATTTCTAAATTCTCCAACAGAGAGGTATATTTGTGGGTGATGAGAATGGCCATCTTTGTGTGTCGCTGAGGTGGGGTAGAGGAGTAATTCATGAGAAGTGAGCAGTTTGAAGAACTGAGTGATTAGAGTGTTTGAGGGATACCTAATAATGTATGATGAAGTCTCCTAATAAGAGGGCAGGAGTTAAGGAGGAGAGAAAAATTGTGAGTCTTGTATTATATTCATTGAGGAAGGGCTGTGATCTGGAGTCTGTAGAAAATAGCTACCACAATTTTGACTGGATGGTAGATAAAAATAGCATGAACCTGAAAGGAAGAGAGGTTACTGAGCAAGAGAGGTAAGGGAAAAACCTGGAGGTGGCATAGTGTACTAAGAGAAGAGAGAATTCAAAAAACCAGTAGCGGCAATAGAGGTATGGCTCAGACCTCTAGTTCAGAGCAGGGTCTCACTCCCAGCATCTAGCCCAGCCTGCAAAAGAATAACCAAGGCATGAATCCCAGGCCAAAGGGGAACCTAGAATTCTGTCTCTTGGTACCAGCAGAGCTTTCCAGCTGGCTGATATTGGTAGAGTCCTGCAACAGTCTACTTTTGAAAACTTCAACTCAGGTCAGGAACATGACTCAGACCAAGGCTGCAGTGATCATATTTTGTCCTGGATCAAACCACTCTGGAAGCACTGAAAGCTTGTAGGCCTTCAGACTGTCCCTGAGATTCTGGAACAACATAGCATTCAATATGCCAAGAAAAGTAGCAGCACGACCTCTCCAGACCTTCTTCTCAGACATGTGGCAAATCCCAGTCCTAACATAAAATATGATAGGCTGGAACAAGAAACCCACCATAATGAGCTATTATAGTGGCAGAGATATCTAAAAAGGCAAAAAGAAAATGACTCCAAAGCATCTACAAAGTAATGCCTTAAAGAAAAACACAGCTTGGATAAAATTCAACTAGAATTTCTGGAAAAGACAAAATATGAGTTTAAAAAAAAATAAATGGAGTAAGAGCTTGGGAAAAAAACTGGAAAAGAAATGAGAGCAACAGGAAAAATAATTGGAAATGGAATTAATGGCTTACACACAAGAGGCACAAAATCTTGCCCAAGCAACATATTCCCTAAAAATGAGAATGTACCAAATAGAAGCCAAATAGACTCTATAAGACAACAAAAAATGTTAAAATAGTCAAAAGACTGAAAAAAAGAGGAAAATATAAGGTATCTGCAAAAACAAATGACCTAGAAAACAGGCTAAGGGAAAAAAATTTAAGAATCACTGGAATGTTTGAATGCTATTACCAAAAAGAAGCCTGGATTTTATTTTAAGATATCTTAAAAGAAAACTGCAGAGATTTCTTAGAACCAGAAGGCACAGTGAAAATAGAAATCTAGAGTCCATCAGTCACCTCCTAAAAGAAATCCTAAAATGAAAACTCCCAGGAACAACACAGCCAAAATAAAGAACTTCTGGGTCAAAGAAAAAATTAAAAAAACAACTACATGACTTTTGATGAGTTGATTAATCTCTACAGATATTTAGTTTTCTCATCTGGAAACCTATCAAGTCTATTCCTCTGTACAAACATAATATATTATTATCTACAGCATTCACTCAAAGTCTTATTTTAATTAGGTACTATTCAGAATAAGTGATATTTAGAACAGGGTACAGGCTGCTGCTGTGTGCTATGCAATTATATTTACTTTCTGAAAAGCTTTGATAAACAATTTTCCTTAAAGTTGTAGAAACAGTACAGTTTGACATCTCAAAACAGATGAGATATTAATGACCTACAACATTTTACTTACTTGTCAACAAAAAGGTAATGAGACACTAGTAAGGACAATGATAAATAATAGACAGGTACACTAAAAATACATAACTGGCACAGTTGAGAGGTCCCACTGATAGGTTTATACCCCAAGAAAGGCAAAGATAGAAAGGTTGGCTAGCTGAACTGACTTGTTAACAATTATTATAAGGAAGAGCTCTCTGGGTAGGGGAGGGGAGAAGAATATATTTGAAAATAAAGGAAATAAAATGTTGGAAAAAATAAAAATTTTTGAAAACTTAGTATGTGATTTTTTGTTCTTAGAAGCAATACTAAAGAACAAAGCATAGCCATTTAAGGATAACAATGTCATATATGAATTATCAGTGTGTGTTAACAGATAATAAGGTGTCACTATATGATTAAAGACTTCGGTTACAAAGTATTAACGGCATTATTTGCAAATCATATTGGTGAAAGCATGATTTGACTTTATAGTAAAGGAGTACACACAACTTTCCTTTCATATGTTGAAATGCCTCTTTTGATACTTAAGTCTACATTTAAGGTTATAATTTGTCTTGAGAAGCTGTTCTATAATCTTGGATGTACCACGAATCCAACAAGTGCTCCTACTTAATGTCAATGTGATCTTCAACAAGTCTTTAACTTCTCTGGGTGGGTCTCAGTTTCCTCACCAATAAAATGTGGGGTTAGACTAAATGATTTCTTAAGTCCCTTTTAGCTCTAATCTATGATCTTCTGTGCAAGTGGTGAACTAGTACCAACAACAACAAAACCCTGTGGATTTGTGTCAATACCATTAAAAAAAAGTCTCCTAGCTAGATTCAAATAGGATTTTTATGCAAGGAATACGTTAAGTTATTTATAAAGTAAAAATGCTTTTGTATTTTGAAACAAAATTTTATTCTTATGAAGGATATCATTGCTAACATAACATCAAAATAGACTAAAAGGTGAAAAAAACCTAAATATTTTCTTTGTAGTATCCTAAATCCAAAGAGTTAAGAGTATAGTTGAGATGCATAACTGCATGAGGCAGAAATCATCAGGGAATTCTGATACAAGGATCCCTGGAGTCTGTGACTGCACTTGGAAAAAACAGTCTGCCTATCCACTCATCTAGAAGGAATAGGTTAGCTAAATCTCTTTAGGTGAGAAATGTGAAAAATGATGGGGTGATGGGACCTGGACCCTGAATTTTCCCATACATTTCAGTAGCTCAGGCAAATAGATCACTTAACTAATCTGACATGCCTTTCACTGTCTTTCTTACTCCAGACTACTTACCCTTTTACTGCTGCCCCAGGCCCACCCCAGGTTACTTACCATTCCTTAATCCCATCTAGATATTCTGTCTTTTTTTTTGTATATAAGTATCAGTGTTACCCCATGAAGGCACAGATTCCCTAAAAATCTTGCCTGCTCCTACTGGCATTACAATAAACATTGACATTGGCTGGAAGCTGGTTTGAGTGTGTCATTCCAAGGGGATACCACCCTTTACCCTGACATTTTGGGGTTCCCAACAACCCCAAAAGGCATCAAAAGTGAAGGGTAGCCTACTAACCTTACAAAACTTATCTTTTTTCACTACAATTTATTTTGTATTACTTTAATCTAATACATCATTGCTCTGTAAGTATTTCATTTGCTCAAAGGAGGCCACAAAGAGAGGAAAGGAGATTCTTTAATTTGTTAGGATCACTAGCTGGGGGCTTGAGATGAAACAAAGACATTCTTACTAATATCTACTATTATAGCTTCCCAAAAGCAGGGAAAACATTAAATGAATCTGAATCACAGGGAAACCCATAAGTCAGTAGGTAGTGCTCTTTTAGGAGAGAGGAAGATTAACTAAGTACAAAATCTGAGTCAATTACCTTAGAGGCAACTTGCCTTGAGCAACTCCCTTCCTTCCCTTTCCAAAGCAGTTTAAAGAGGTCCTATACAAATACCTCAAAGAAGCAGAAAAAAGGAAGAGGATTCTAGAAAAGCCTGAATGGAAAACCTGGGGAAGAGTAACCCAAATGAGGTTGGGGGTCAAAGGGAAGGACTCTTCTTCAGATAACTCCAAACCCCCAACTACTTTTCCTGTTTATATAATGACGACATTTTATGTTCGAAAACATTTAATTATATGATGTTTTTACCTTTTACCTTTTATTCTAGCCACTTTTGGGCTGGCTCTGTAAAAATATTCTGTTATAAATGTCCTCCATTAGAGCACTTGTTTGATGCTTTCTTATACCATACAGGCGAGCCTGGTTTCTTGAAAGCCATGTAAAAACACAGTGAAAATCCTAGAAAGTCCTACTAAGACGCTAGAAATAAAGAACACCAGCCAGGTTATGTTCAGAGAGGTTAATCACCATATCAAATGCAGGAGGATGAATTTTTTGCCCACAACTCTTGAAAGGCATGGAAGGATTTTGATTTGGATACTAGCCACAACTAATGTAGTTAGAAAGTCAAAAGTATTCATTTTGGACTCAGATGGTTTTAACTGGAAGCAGTGATTAACCTCATTCTCAGTTTTTAGATTTTTCAAAAGCAAAGAAAATTTTAAGTTCATTCTTAGTGTAGTATTTAATTTTTCCCAGTTACACTAAGAACAATTTTTTACATTTGCTTTTAAAACTTTGAGTTCCAAATTCTTTCCCTTCCTTCCCCCCCCCCCCCATCGAGAAGGCGAACAATTCCATATAGGTTATATATCTGTAGTCATGCAAAACCTATCCGTAACAGTCACATTGTGAAAGAAAACACAGACCAAAAAAACCTCCAGAAAAATAAAATAAAAAAAAAGCTTCAATCTGTATTCAGACACCATCAGTTCTTTCTCTGGGGACGGATAGCATTCTTCATCCTAAGTCCTTTGGAGCTGTCATGGATAGTTGTATTGCTGATAATAGCCAAGTCATTCACAGCTGATCATCTTACCATATTGCTGTTACTTTGTATCAACCCATGCAAGTCTTTTCAGGTTTTTCTAAGAGCATTCTGCTCACCATTTCTTATAGCACAATAGCATTCCAACATAATTACACACCACAACTTGTTCAGCCATTTTCCAAGTGAAGGACATCTCCTCAATTTCTAATTTTTTTACCCCAGAAAAGAGCTGCTATAAATATTTTTGTACATATAGATGTAATGGCAAGCTAAGTGGGACTTTTTGCTGTCTTTTGTTTTGGAGTGTTTCTCAGCACTAAGACAATCAAGTGCCTTTGATGAGCCTCATCTTTATTTGAATCACGAACCATTGACTGGAAACAATATATATGATGTGGTGCTAGTCATGATTAAAGATCTTTCACACACTCTTTTGCTAAGTAGAAGCTAAGCCTCAGGCCTACACTTTTTTGCTAAGTAGGCACTAAGTCCCAGGGCTCTAAACAAGGTATATATGCTCTGAGGTTAGCATTTTGCTTCTGGGGCTTATTCATTTGAAGAGTGTTCCTGTGATTTGGCTATATGAGACTCTAGGTAACCATTAAGCGATGCCCCCCAACTCCCCCCACCCCCGCTTTGAGAAACCCAGATGTTGGTGCTTCTCTGTCTGGTAACTATGTATCTAATATCTCGGCCAGAAAGCTAGAAGCCTGTCTGTTGATCTGTGTTATTTGCTCTGTTTATATAATTTGTGCTTGTGTTTTCTCTGAAATTCAGGGTGCTTTTTCCCCTGAACTAAGTGAATGATATATGTATGTTTAATTAAAGTGAGGTTGTAAACCCCTTGTTGCTTTCCTTAGAAAAGCATATCAAAAAACCTGTGCTAGCAGCCCTCCTGTATGCTGGTGTTACTGGTCTTACACCCCTATAGCAGCTGCTAACAACTTTGTTGTTACAATAGGTCCTTTATCTTTTTGTTTTTTATCTCTTTTGGGATACAGACCTACTAGTGGTATTGCTAGGTGAAAGGGCATGGGTAGTTTTATAGCCCTTTGGCCATAGTTCCGAACTGCTTTATAGAATGGTTTAATCAGTTAACAACTCCAACAACAGCATATTAATGTCTCATTTGTCCCATATCCCCTCCAACATTTGTCATTTACCATTTCTGTCCTATTACCCAATCTCATAAGTATGAGGCAGTACCTCAGAATTGTTTTAATTTGCATTTCTCCAATCAATATGGAGTTAGAACATTTTTTCATACGGCTATAGATAGCTTTAATTACTTCATCTGGAAACTGATTATATCTTTTTATCATTTATAAATTAGGGGAATGGCTCTTATTTTTATAAATTTGACAGTTGTCTCCATGCTAGAGAAATGAAGCCTTTATCAGAGAAATTTGCTTCAAAATTATTTTTCTCACAGTTACTATTACTAACTGTATTTCCTTCTATTCTTTAACCCTATACTTATTTATTCTAGTCTCTCTCTCCTTTTACCCTGTCCCTCCTCAAGTGTCTTCTTTCTGATTACCCCTTCCCCCAATCTGCCCTCCCTTCTATCACTTCCCCTTCTCTTATCCCCCTCCCCTTCTATTTTCTTGCAGGGTAAGATTGATTTCTATACCCCATTACCTGTGTATCTTATTTCTCCAGTTAAATGTAAAAACAATTGTTAACATTTGTTTTTAAAACTCTGAGTTCTGAATTCTCTCCCTTACTCCCTTCCTACCCCC
This sequence comes from Phalanger gymnotis, assembly GCA_028646595.1. Classification (NCBI taxonomy): domain Eukaryota; kingdom Metazoa; phylum Chordata; class Mammalia; order Diprotodontia; family Phalangeridae; genus Phalanger; species Phalanger gymnotis. The sequence continues at coordinate 473,136,778 of CM053622.1, read as the reverse complement.
CTCATTGAGAAGACAAGCAATTTGATATACGTTATACATGTGTAGTCATGCAAAACACTTCCATAATACACGTTACGAAAGACTATATTTCCCTCCATCCTATCCCAACCTGTTTATTCTATTTTCTCCTTTGACCCTGTTCCTCCTCAAAAGTATTTGCTTTTGATTACCCCCTCCCCCAATCTTTTCTACCTTATATCCCCTCATACCCTTCCCTCCTACTTTCCTGTAGGGTAAGGTAGATTTCTGTACCCAATTGTGTGCTTATGTTATTCACTCTTTAAGCCAATTTTGATGACAGTAAGGTTCATTCATCACTTCCGATCTCTCCCCTCTTCTCCACTGTAAAAGCTTTTTCTTGCCTCTTTTATGTGAGATAATTTAACCCATCTTGCCTCTCTCTTTCTCTTAGTACATTCCTCTCACCCCTTAATTTTATTTTTAGATATCATTCCTTCATATTCAACTCACACCTGTGCCTTCTGTCTATATACATTCCTTCTAACTACCTTAATAATGAGAAAGGTCTTATGAGTTGCAAATATCATCTTTCCATGTAGGAATGTAAACAGTTTAACTTTAATAAGTCCCTTATAATTTCTCTTTCTTGTCTACCTTTTCATGCTTCTCTTGAGTACTGTATTTGAAAGGCAAATTTTCAATTCTGCTCTGGTTTTTTTCTCAAGTATGCATGAAATTCCTCTACCTCACCTAATGTTAATTTTTTCCCCCTCATGGATTATACTCAGTTTTTCTGGGTAGGTGAGTCTTGGTTTTAATCCTAGCTCCTTTGACCTCTGGAATATCACATTCCAAGCCCTCTGATCCTTTAAGGTAGAAGCTGCTAAATCTTGTGTCATCCTGATAGTGGTTCCACAATACTTGAATTGTTTCTTTCAGGCTGCTTGGAATATTTTCTCCTTGACCTGGGAACTCTGGAATTTGGCTATAATATTCCTGGGAGTTTTCATTTTGGTATGTCTTTCAGGAGGTGATTGGTGGATTCTTTCAATTTCTACTTTACCCTCAGGTTCTAGACTATCAGGGCAATTTTCCTTGATAATTTCTTGAAAGATGGTATCTCGGCCCTTTTTTTTGATCATGGCTTTCAGGTACTCCAATAATTTTTAAATGATTTCTCCTGGATCTATCTTCTAGGTCGGTTGTTTTTCCAATGAGATATTTCATATTGTCTTCTATTTTTCCATTCTTTTGGTTTTATCATTTTGTGATTTCTCATAAAGTCAGCAGCTTCCATTTGCTCCATTCTAATTTTTAAGGAATTATTTTCTTCAATAAGTTTTTGCACCTCCTTTTTCATTTGGCTAATTCTGCTTTTTAAGGCATTCTTCTCCTCATTGGCTTTTTGGACCTCTTCTGTTAATATATTTTTTAAGGTGTTATTTTCTTCAGTACTTTTTAAGGTCTCTTACCAAGCTGTTGACTTGTTTTTCATGATTTTCTTGCATCACTCTCATTTCTCTTCCCAATTTTTCCTCTACTTCTCTTACTTGATTTTCAAACTCCTTTTTGAGCTCTTCCATGGCCTGAGACCAATTCATATTTTTCTTGGAGGCTTTGGATGTAGGAGCTTTGACTTTGTCGTCTTTTTCTGAGTGTACGTTTTGATTCCTTGTCACCAAAGTAAATTTCTATAGTCTGAGTTTTTTTCCCCATTATTTACTCATTTCCCCAGCCTACTACTTGACTCTTTATTAAGGTAGGGGTCTGCTTCCAGTGTGGAGGGTGAACTGTCCCAAGTTTCAGGGGTTTTGTGGAGCTATTTTTAGAAATACTTCTAGTGATCTGTAAGTTTTCAGTTCTTCCAGAGTGGTACGCTCTAAGGAGAGGTGTTTACTCCTCTCCTGGCCTGTGCTCTGGTCTGTAAGTGACTAAGTTCATTTTTAAAAGCTTTCGTTTCCTTCTTTCTCCTGGATCTCACTTTAATGGGGTCAAAGGTGTGATTCTAGTATCAACATAAATTGTGCCAGAGAGGATTATCTAAGTGTACTGCTATAATAATGGAAACAATTGTCACATTTGAGAAGGAAAACACAGACTAAAAGAAAAATGATAAGTAAAATATAAATGTCTACTTGAATGCAAAGGTCTAGGGTCCACAAAATAAGGTTATGAAGAAAAGACACAAAAATACAAGGTACTAATTTAAAAATAGTAGTTCAGCAAAACTGAATGACTAGCAGACAGTGATAAATGATACTAAACAATAGACAAAATGGGGACCTGTGTCTCTGAATTCTTGTGCCATTTAATAGCCCTAGAAGATTGTTTATAATTCTGAGTGGGAAAAAAAAGGTCCACTAGTTCTGATGGACTTAGGAAACTGGGTGAGCATTAGATGTCTCTCACCCTAACTATAAAAGTCATGTTAATATGTACTAGCATGAAGGTCTAATATAATCTCCCAGAATCATTCAGAATCCAATAAAGAACATATATACTAGGTGTTCCTGGACTCAAGGTTAACCCAGGGCTTGTCAAGACCTCGGGTGTCATTGATTTTGTGATCATATTAGTTAAAATGATCCTCTAATTGGACCAATACCAACTTAAAGGCAGAAGAAGAAAAACCTTAGGATTCTAGTGACTCATACTACATTTGACTGTGTGGAACTTGGCACAGTGCTTTGCACTTAGGTATGCAATAAAAATTTGTTGAAGAATAGTGCTGTCCTGATACCGTGTTTTACCTATTCATGGCTTAATGGGTTTAGTACCATTTTTGGTCAGGTTAGAAAATCATGTCAAACTATTAAGTTCAATAAAATTACACTGATATAGCAATACAATTTTCACTAAGGTCCTACTCTAATGCCTCATAAAAATAGATATTTAACAAGATCTATCCATTTTCAGTTTTACTTTTATATCTTTTATCTATGCTAAATCACAAACATTAGTAAAAATAAATCATTATTTTTGTGGATTGTGAATTTGCATTAGGGAAAAAAAAGAACTACTATGCCCTGGTTGCTCCCATCTTATTCAACCCAATTCCATCTGATCATTTACCTATAATGCTATTCCCCTACAGAGGATATAAGGATATATAAGGATAATGTTAATACAGAATGGAGGCATAGGTAAGAATTTATAAATGTGTCAACTACTAGGGTCTCTTGGTCTAAGACTCTAGGCCTGGAGTAAGGTCAACCCCCAGATGCTTTGCTTTGTTCTTCAACCAAACCAAAGGGGCAACCCCTAGATGGCTAGTTCTGATTGTCTCCCTTCAACTGTTAAGTCAGTCATATATATCTTATCTTGTTTTATCAGTTCTAGAAAAAAGCCCTGGCTAGGTAATATGCTGCTACTGATATCAACAAGTTAGGAACCCTATTCACTGATATATAAGCTGGGGCAGTGTAGGCCTTCCTGTTCTAAATCCCAACTTCCAAATTTCTAGTTCTTGACTCTAGCCACTTCATTTATCATCACTGGCAATCCCCTGTTGGGAAAGCCAGGTGGCAACTGGTTTCTTTACACTATAGTAAATCTGGCCAGTGTAGGAAGAAGGACTGTCATCAGGAAGAGAGGAATGGATAGCATTCAATTGTAGAGCAATCTCTTCTCATAAAAAACAGAACATTCATTTTCTCCAGTCTAAAGATTTGTGAGTATATGACTGGGAGTGCATTATTCATAGAACTTCATTATGTTGCTGACTATTTAAGCACTCTCCTACTAAATTTGGTCCTTCAGTAAGGAAGATAATGGGAGGAAGAAAAGGTGCAATAAACAAATAAATTTAGGAAATTAGAAAGAAATGCTTAAAAGTAATGGTTGAAGTTAAATTTTGATCATTTTAGAATCTTTTTAAGCACAAATAATTGAGAGTTGGCTACATACAAAAAATTTTAAGCAACAGTTATTGATATTTAAGTGTACCACTTCATGTCCCTGTAGGGTTATCATGCACTTACAACAAGGTCACATGACAGGGAAATGAGTACGAGACTAAGAGTTGGGAGACGCATATTATAGTCCTGGCTTTGTCACTGTACAGAAATGGAAACTTTGGCACATCATTTAACTGAATCAGTTTGCTAACAAAATGAGTAGGAAAGGATAGAGCTCTTTGGGCTTTGAAGTTATGACATCAAACAAAATAGAGTTCACAGTTATATATGCTAACTTTTTATAATTACATACAAGTGGTAAAGTAACTTAGAAATCTACTTACATTCGAAGGTTTGAGTTTGTTAATGATTGTTGTTTTGCCACTGTTATCCAGCCCAAGGCACAGAACATGAACCTCCTTCTTCTTCAGGCCAAGCAAGCCTGACAGCTTGTCCAACAATCCCATAATGATGATTCAAATTTTCACAAACCAGCTGAGAGTGCACAAAAGAACACAAAACTATTATAAAAGGCCCTCCAAGTATACACTGGGTACATATGTGGGTCAAGAATATGAAGACTGGAGAGATAATAGAAAAGGTAATGTCACTACAATTTGTAATCAGTAAACAGAACATAAGCTGATTACGCTAAAGAAGTCTTGTCTGCAAAGCAGATTGACTGCTTATAAACCTGGGCACACAGGATAATGAAATCCCTTGGAGTTGCTAGAGAGGTTTCATTTCAGATATAGTATAAAAGGCAACAGTATGGATCAGATTTAGGTCAGTGATACTTTACAGTCTATAATTTTAAATTATAAATTTGAAGAGGGTCTATCAGTTAACAATGACAAAAATTAAACGTTTAGGATTTAGAACCAATAAAAAAATAAGATGACTGAAACGGTCAATTTACAAAAGAGAAAAAACTTGAAAAAATGTTCAACCTCACTTTAATTATCAAAGTGATAAAAATTAAAACAAATTTAAGGAATTATCTCACATCCATCAAATTGTTGGAGATAATTAAAAACGACAAAATGCAATTCTAGTGGGATTGTGGATAAAGAAACATATTGATGGTAGAACCTCAAATCGATAGTTTTAAAAAAATATGGCAATATACAATGAAAGTTGCAAAAAATAATATCTTTTGTACCAATAATTCTATTTTTGGGAATATACTTGCATTGGTAACTAAAGTGGGGCCCCAGGTGGGGCCACTGAAGGGAGGTCTGATTATATCTTAGCTCCCAAGTAGGCCTAAAACCCCTAGCTACTAGGTGCTAAGTAGATATGGGCTGAAGCCCCCAAGGTCCTAAGGGGAGTTGCTAAGATCAGAGCCAACAGTAAGAGCTTAAGTTCTGGTGGTTCAGATAACATTTGATGATGACTAAAGAGTGCATAAAAAGAGAAGACAGAGCTATTTGGTGTGCGGTGTGCTGATTGGAGACTCGGGTAGCTGTAGTTAAGAGCCCTCCAGCTTGTAAACCCGGATGTTCGGACTTTGTTAAACTCTGGTAACTATGCATTGAGATCTGAATCAGACAAAGTCTGTCTGTTGATCTTTGTAATTTGTTTGTATTTGCTCTGAAGTTCAGGGTGCTGGCTTTTCCCCCTGAACCAAGTGAATGATATTTGTACACCCGATTAAAGTAAGATCGTTAACCCCTTAACGTTGCTTTCCTTAGTAAAGCAGATCAAAAGAACCTAGGCTTGCAGAGTTCTGTGTGCTGGTTGTTGTTGGTTTTACACCCCCACAGCAGCTGCTAGCCGGATTGTTGAAACAGTAGGCTGAGAATGTAATCAACAACAACAAACTCTGTTTAAATAATCTTAGAGCAGCATTTTTTTTTAAATTACAAAAACAAATAAAACTGGAAGCAAGCTAAACATTCAATGAAGGAACTGAATGTAAAAATTATGGAGAAGTCTTTATGAAACAATACACAGAGAAAAAACAAATCTAAAGGAACAGAGCATACTATGACCATATAAGAGGAAACAAGAATGGACACACATAAGGGATTACAATGAATACTAAGAAAGAGTAACTGAAAAGTCCTAACATTTTACAAATTGAAATTCATTGCACAAATAGTTGCAATGCAATTTTGGGTTGTATTGATATTTAATATGATAATAAATCACTTACAAAACAGATTTAATTAGTCTAGAAAACAAAAGGCAAGAGAGTGAATTAACCCTCTGTTTATCAGATATACTTCATTTTTACTGAGAACCAAAGTAAATAAAACAAGTTTATGTTAGAACTGTTAGCAAACTTTTATGAAGTGTTGAAGACCATCTAATCTTTTTCTATGTTGGGGTATTAAAGTACAAGATACTTAGATGTATTATTTGGGATAATTTAGATATAGTTTAGTGTACTAGGTCATATTTCTTCACTGTGCACATGCCATTCAAATTTCTTCTTTCAAGTCAGAGAAATATAAAACTAAGATGAAAAATGACCAATTATGTTTCAAATTCCAAATTTGGCTAAATTTCTTACAGTGCAATTGAATCCCACTACATTCATATGTTATACCATAACTTGCCTACCCCACAATTGATGGGCACCCCCTCAGATTCCTGTTGTCACTTTAAAAAGAGCCACAGGTATTTGAAAATATCCTTAGTGTATGTATTGCTTAGGACTAATTTCTCCATATTCTCCTTTTAATTCTCTCTCTCTCTTTTTCTCTATCCCTCAAATTTCTCTGTTGATTGCTATGTAGTTCTTTACTCAACTGTACACACGTGCACGTATTCTTCCCTTCTTTGACCAGTTCGGATGAGAATGAGGTTCGAATGTTAACTGCACCAATTGCTTCCCTCTGTTTGTATAGACTTCTAACTGCACATCTCAATTATTTCTCCTAGCTTTTCCTTCTCTTCACCTTCCCTTGAGTATTCCTCTTCCCCTCCCTTTCCATTCTTCTTTTAAGATCATCAGACATGAGATATAAAAGATCCACTTCCAGGATTTCTGTCCAATTAGACTTTCTCTATGACTACTGCTGCTGATGGGATTCAAAGTTGTGTTGTGTTATTTTTCAGTCCTGTCCAACTCTTCATGACCTCATTTGTGGTTTTCTTGGTAAAGATGATAGAGTGATTTGCCATTTCCTTCTCCAGGTAATTTTACAGAGGAGGAAACTGAGGTAAAGAAGGTTAAATGACTTGCCTAGGGTCACAACAGCTAGTAAGTGTCTGAGGCCAGATTTGAATTCAGGAAGAGGAGCCTTCCTGACTCTAGGGCCAGTGCTCTATCCATTGCACCACCTAGATGCCCCAGAATTCAAAAGGGATACATATATCATCTCCCCATTTTGGAAAGTAAGCAGTTTATCTCTGTTAAATCCTTTATTTTTTTGTGTTTACTTTTTTATATTTCTCTTAACTTCTTTGTGTCTGAACTACAAAGTTTCTGTTTAGCTCTGGTCTTTTCATCAGGAATACTACAAAATCTTTTTTTATTAGAAGTCCATTTCCCCCAAGATTATATTCAGTTTTGCTGGGTAAGAGTCTATTGTTTGCATTCTAGAATATCATATTCTAATCTCTTCATTGAAATGGTGGCTGTTAAATCGTGTATAATTTTGACTGTCTTTATATTTGAATTCTTTGTTTCTGACTGCTTGCAATATTTTTTTGTTTACCTGGAAGCTCTAGATTTTAGACAATATATTCCTGAGGTTTCTTTTAGAAGATGACTGGTAGATTCTTCCTATTCCACTTTGCCCTTTGGTTCTAGGAGTTCTGGGCAATTTAAGATTTCTTGATACATGATGTTTAGGGTCTTTATTTTGGTTCTGGTTTTCAAATAGTTTAATGAGTCTTACATTTTTTTTCTCATTGATCTGTTTTCCAAGTCAGTTGTTTTTGCTATAAGATACATTACATTTTGTTCTAATGTTTCAGTCTTTTGATTTTGGTATATTCTTTTTTGTCTAATTGGTTTCTCTTTGATCCATTCTCATTTTCAGGGAGTATGCTGCTTTGGCAAGGTTTTATACCTTATGTATGAAATTGTTAATTCACTTTCAAATTCTTTTTTCCATAGCTCCCATTTCTTTCCCAGTTTTTCCTCTAAAAATTTTGAAGTTTTCTGAAATGATGGCATTAGATTTCATTTAATTTATAAAAACATTAACTTAAAAAAATGCTTGCTTCATTTCTTTTAAGAATTCTAGTTGAATTTGTACCTGACCTGTATTTTTCTTTGAGACTTTGCTTGTAGATGTTTTGGGGTCATTCTATTCTTCTGGGTTTCTGTATTCAGTGTTCCTGTCACCATAATAGTTTTTATGGCAGGATTTTTTTTTTTTTTTTGGCTCATTCTTCCAGCCTACTTCTGACTTCAGACTTTATATGAGGGCCAGGTTCTGCTTACTACCATAGGGACAGTGTGGATTTAATCAATTGTTGCTCTCATGAGAATAGTGAGAATTGTGTTATTCTAAACTTAAATTTCAGTGCTTTCAAAGTGCAGGGCAAAGTCTGATTGTTACCCCAGCCTCCACCCCCATCTGAAGTTATAGTTGCTGATGTGAATCTGCGTATGAGCAACAATTCACTGCTGCTGGATTAAGTCACCATCAGCTAGATGGAGAGCTCTGCTGGGTCAGTGACAGAACTGTAGGTTTCTTTAAAGTCTAGGATTCCTGCCCCGGTTATTTCTCTACAGGCTTCAAATTGTACTAGAAGCTAGTACTGACACTCTTTTCTGTCCACAGGTTCCTTCCTCAGGCCTCTCTGGATTTGTGAGAACTGGTACTGGGCAACAAACCTGCCAGTAAATATTTGTTCCCAGGTCACCATTTGAGGTCACTGTATGGTACAGATGTGGGGGTCACTTCTTGCCCTTAGACATGGTCCCTGTGCACTGAAATGCTGAGAAGAACCCACTTCTGAAACAGCCTCAACACCAGTGTCCACTAATCTATCTGACGACCTGGGCTGAACAAATGACTCACTGTAATTTTTTTTTTCTAGGATTTTCCAATATGATTTGGTCTTGATGTATTTTCTAGATCACTTTGGAGGAGTTTGGCGAAGGAGCTCACTATAGTCCTTCCTACTACTCTGCCTTCTTGGTTCTACCTCAGAAGTGATCTATGCCTGTATTTACCATGAAAAGTGCCATTCAGAGGAAGCCAAGAGCCTAGAAAAAGTCTCAGCCAACAAAAATTTAATCTTCTAAGAATAATACCAATACACAAATATAAACCATTTTGAATTTTAAAAATAAATTTTATTGATATCTTTTATTTTTACATCACTTACATTCCTACACTATATGTCTCCTCAACCCCCTCCCAGAAATCCATTTCTTATAATAATAAAAAAGAGAAAGAAGGAAAAAAGATGCTCCACAAATTAATCAATATATCAGAAAAGTCTGATACTCTTGTGTAGTCTGCAAGCCATTTCTTGATCCTGTCATATTTTTGAAAATTATATTTATAATCTTTCTCTATGGCCACTTTTACATTGAAGTCACTGAAAATTAAAGTATATGTTGACTTAATACGGGTGCTCCTATGCAATTCTTTTGAGAATTTTCTCATCCTCTGCCACAGATGTTGGCACATAAGCTTTTCTCCACAGTAATCTTTTTTATGATGTTCGCTGCAAGATGAAATGATCAAGTAAACAATGAAATTATATCTATTTCTGCCTTTGGATACATAAGAAAACCAACTCTACCAATTCCTTTATTTGACTTTCCAAAGAAAACTTGGAGCCTTTTTTGCATTTAGATACGATTTTTTTTTAATCTTCTGGTTTGTAGCATTGGGTTTAAACATTTTTTTTCTAGCAATCTGGTGAAGCCTATGTACTCCTTTTTTGCCTAATTCTTTAAATGCATAAAATAAACTATGTAGGATTACAGAGGAAATGAATTATACTGAAATACAATTCTCAAAATGTATCTTTTTAAAAGTTCATGGACCTCAGGGTTAAGAATCCCTGAAATATAAAGAATAACAATAAGAAAAAGATTAAGTTTCTTTGGCAACAGTATGTTAATTTATTGCCTGCTATGTAAGGAAGTCACATTTAAGGTATAAACAGTTAAATGAATGCTCACTCCCAGTATTAAAAAAATCACTGAGGAAGTGGAAGGAGAAACACAAGATGGAGACAGTCATTTTGTATTTTTCTTAGTTTTTTTTTTTTTTCATTTCCTAGGTTACCATTGAAAAAAGAAAAAAAATCATCATTTACTGGCATGATAATAAACCTACCTGTACTTGGCTAGCCTCACTATATGAATCCAACTACAGAACTCTCTGCAGAAATAAAGGCAGACATGAATAATTGGAGAAACATAAGTTGTCCATGGGTGGGTGTAGGTAATATAATAGAAATGACAATATTGCCTAAATTAATTTACTTATCAATTACAGTACCAATCAAGCTACCAAAGAATATTTTATAGAACTAGAAAAACTAATAAAATTCATAAGGAGGGGAAAAAAGGTCAAGTATCTCAAAAGCATTAATTTAAATCTCAAACTGTTGTACAAAGTAGTAAGCATTTAGTCAGTTAATAAATATTTATTAAATGCCTGTGTTCCTAGCACGATTTTAAGCTTTAAGATTGGGGATACAAAGAAATGTAAAAGACAATCTCTGCTCTTAAAAAGCTCACAGTCTAATGGGAAAGAAAATATGCGAACAATGATGTACAAATAAATTATATATAGGGGTGTAAGGAGGAAGAAGACTGAGGTGGTAGGGAGGGCAAGTTATGAAGGCAAACAGAGGATTTCATATTTGATCCTGGAAGTGATAGGGAGCTACTGGAGTTTACTGAGTAGGGCAATGGCATGGTTAGACCTTTGCTATAGGAAGATCACTTTGACAGCTGAGTGAAGGATGGTCTGTAGTAGTATAACAGAATCGGGGTTTTCCTGACTTGATTTTCTCCTTCCACATAACCTGATTAGCCTAAGCTTCCTAATTTAGGGTCATAAAAAAGCCCCTGACATGAAGAATCTTCGTGGGTGCCTGAGCCTGATTGTTGCCCCATCCTGCAGCGAGAGATGCTCTCAGAGCTCCGAAACGAGGGAGTTGTCATATCCTGATGACTTACAGACCAGACACATGTCCAGATGGAGATGTGGGGGCCCATCAAGCGTAAGCGCCACTGTACCTTTGTTGCATATTTTTACTGTTAGAGTAAAGTAAATCCACTTTGTTAAATGTTCAGTGACTTGTGAATGCCTCATTTCGTTCTGACGATAAACCTGAACTAAGAGAATGCTAGCCTTGGTGCTACTCCTCCCACAAGAAGGGAAGGAAGTACTTGTGGTAGGCAGGTCCACCTGAGGTGAGGCAGGCCTGCATCCCAGCAGTGCCGGTGTCAGAGGAGAGAAGAGAACGAATTCCAGACGCTACAAAGATGAAATCAATAGACCTTGGCAACAGGTTGGATACAGAGGGAGAGACTGAGAAGTCTAGAATGACGTTCCTAGTCACAAGTCCCTGGATGACTGAGAAGGCTGGGTGGAGTAACAGCAGGAATAAGGAGGAGGAAGAAGAGGAAGAGAAGAAAAGGAATGGGAGGTAAAGGAGGAGAAAGAAAAGGAGGAGAGAGGAAGAAAACGAAAAAGAGGAGGAGGAGTCGGGGAAGCAGACCCCCTCCTCCCCGACTCGCCCCTTCACTCACCTGCGATTCACCACCGGGGAGCGGGGCGGGAACCTTATGCGTCTCTGCTTGGGGCACGAGGGACCCCCGCTTCAGCTCTCAGGTCCTGTCCGACCCCATCTAAGAGGACTCGCCCGGCGGCCAGAGGGATTCATCCACCCAGGTCAAGAGAGTCGGGAAAACCGAAGAGCCCACAAAGTCTCCCTGGAGCTAGCAGAGGAGCTGGCGGCACCGTAGACGTCCCCTAGGCAACCGTGGCCCGTTCCGGCCTCAGGCCCCGCCCTCCCCAGGCTCCTCCTTTCTGCTTCCTCTTACGGCAATTAGCTCTATCCCCGCGAGGTTTGATGGGGAAGGTCGGGAGGTGGGGGGACCCTCCCCTTCCTTCCCTCCGGGGCTTGGTTGGCAGGTTGGGCAGTAAAGAGGGAATGCGCATGCCTGACTAATGAAGCGTACAGAAAGCCTTTCCGCCTTCAAGTACAGCTCTGGCCTGGAGCTGGTTGCTATGGGGAGGTGGGGAATGACGGCAGCAGCCTCATTGCTTCACGGGAAATGTAGTCCTTTGCCTTCCTCCTCCCTAAGTCAATTCAGGCCTCTGGGAGCTTGTAGCGATTCCTCCTCACTCCGCGTCAGCCCCTCCCAAAGCTAGATAGATGTCCTTGCTGGGAGCTGCCCGCCGAGTTTGTGTGGGCTCCCCCATGTAGGGACTGACATTGAAGAGGGGGTTGGTGTTTTTTCTGCCCTAATGAGGCTTCTCGGAGGACAGGCTGGCTTGAAGCTGGGGCGCACAGCAACGCGCTCTGAGCGATGCTGGGGGCTGATGGCTGCAGGGGCCAGTTTGTAAAGTTTTCACTTTGCAACTTTCCTGTACTCCAGGTTGGGCGGAGCGCGGATCGAGTCTCCCGATTTTTGTTTTAAAGGACAAAGGAGATGACGCTGGAATTGCTCAGACCCTCCTAGCTCTTCCCTCCTCTTGGGGGAGATGGGAACAGAACCTCGTTGACTCAGGATCCCGAAGTTCTGCAGCAGGAATAATAATCATCATAGATCAGCTTTATGTAAAATCTATCAAGTACTTTGCTTGACCCCACACCAACTGATTGATAGTGCAGGTGTTACTATCCCCTCTTATAAATGGGGAAATAGGTCCCCGTGAATTCCTAGGGTTGAGAAATTATTGATTTGGTGACGCAAGTAGGGTGCGTGCAGAGATAAATTGCTTTAAAAGATAAAGGAGCTGTTTGACACTTTTTTTCTTCATTCTTTTCTTTGGGTTGACTCCTTCCTCCTGATTTCTGTTGCTCCCCAATTCCAAGCCCAACTCTGTTGATTAGACCTAGCATATTTCCCTGTTTGCTTTGGAACCTTTACTGTATAGTTCACAGGTGACCTTGAACTGTTGCATTGCTTTCTCATAGGGTGCCACAGATCCCTTAATCATTAAATCCAAAGGCTTTTTTTCTGTCTTCATATTTCTTCATCCTTCTTAACTATTCTGTTTTAACATGACATCACTCCTTTCTGGAGAATCCCTTGACTTCTGTGACACTGTTCTATCCTAGATCGCCTAACTTATTTATAATCGGTCCTTAAGCGAGATTCCTTCCCCAACCCCCAAGTGCTGTTCTCTTAATACACTTTATTCTTAGATATCTCATCTGTTCTGTATATCCCTCTGCAATTTACAATTTTAAAGAGTTGACTTGGGGCACTGAGTGTTTAAGTAATTTGCCTAGGATCATACAGCCAGTATTTATCAGAGACAGGGCTTGAAACCAGATCTTCCTGACTCCGAAGCCAATTTTCTATTCACTGCCATGCAGCCTCTCACACCTCTGTGCAAATGACTCCCAAATCTATAAAAGTCACGCTAATCTTTCTTCTAAACTCTAGTCTCACATCTCCATCTTCCTGCTAAACATCGTTTAGATGTCACACTCACACCTCAAATTCAGTATGTCCAAAAAGGAATTCATTACCTCCAAAACCTACTCCTTACCCAAATTCTTATTTCTGTTGACATTATCATCTAGTCACCTCAGTTTAAAACGCGGCATTTTTGACTCTTCACTCTCCTGAACCGTCTGATATCCGATAAATTGTAAAAACCTCCATTCTACCTTTACAAGATCTCATATCCATCTTGTTTTCACGACTCACACTAGCATCATCCTAATCATCAGATCCTCCTGCTTAGATTACTGTCACCTAAATGGTGTCCATTCTTTTAGTTTTTTTCCCCACTTTAATTTGACCTTCACACAGCTATCAGAAAAATCTGAGCATATTATTCTCCTCAAAAAGTCATCAGTGGCTTACTGTTGTCTCTAGGATAAAAATACAATTTCTTTACCCTTTTTGCCATTTCTTTAGGGCATCTCATAGCCATTGGCATTGTATATTGGTCACATCTAATTAAGGAACTGATAATAATAATTAACATTTATAGTGTCTGCCTTCTTCCAGGCACTGTGTTAGGCAGTAAACTGAGATAATTGCTTAAGGTCACCAAATTAACAAATTTCAGATCTATGCATTTTCTCAATTTATCTTAGTGCCAAATAATGTGATAAATTCTGACTTATTTTAAACATCAAATTAGGAAAAACAATATTTCACTTAAAATGTGACCAAAATGAATTCTATTCTATGTTCCAAATGGTATTACACAGAATCTGGGGTTAGGATTTTAATGCTAACTGGAAACTTATCTTTTACACAAATGCTACTTATTCTAAACATTTCATATTATGAGACCCACTATTTCTAGCTAATCTGGTAGCAATCTGATATTACAATTTAATCTATCCCAACTATCATACTTAAGAGTATATTTTAATTTAGTTCAAATATGGGTTCTACAATCTTGGAAGAAACCTATAGCTTATTAATTTATCTATAACTTTCTATGATTTCTTAAAATGAATTGGAGCCTCATATAATTGAGTAAAATTTTCAATTTTAGCACACATGCCGATTTTAAAAAGTAACTTCAAAATTGACTAGTACTTACCTTTAATTTATAAGACTCCCTAAATTCTAACTGAGATATTCCAAACTCAGTTACCTTTGGTTGTATCCTGATTCACACAAACCTTTTCTCTTTCTGTGACCCAAGAAAGGTTAAGTGCAACCTTGAAACTTTCACTGGCACAGCCCCCAAACCTACCTCTCTTTGATCAGTGAAATGACCTTTTTTCTCTGAGATCTCAGGGGAAAAGTTTCCCCCTTCCTTTTTCCTTGTTTGTCCCTCTACATCCTCAAATGTGGCCAGAGTTCAGGAATCGAGAAAGACAGAGAGAGAGAGAGAGAATTTTTACCAACAACTTTTTCTTTCAAAGTTTCCAAGCTGTTTACTCTCAAACCCTCTGTTCACGCTTTCAGCTATGACTTCAAAGTAATGAGACAGCTTGTCAATCTTTCTCTAGCTTCTTCTAGCTACAACCCTTAGAGATTTTTCTTTTTCTGCCTGGCTGAATTTTAAATCTTACAAGGTGGCAGACTCAGACATTTTCACACAGAAACAGAGTTACAGGGGGAAGTCCACAAGCTCAGAGAGCCTTGTTAGAAATCCCCTGCACAAATCACTTTTCTTAGTCCTCTAGATTGCATTGAGGCAAGGCTGTATTACAGAAAAATACAAGGTGGCTTTTTTTAGATCTTGTAAGCTGAATTTGTTCCCATTTTGCAGGAGGCTGCTGAGTGGGGAGTCCTGTGGTCTGGGGGTGGGGACTGTCCCCTTAATGCCATAAACCTAAAGAAATCCCCCCTATAGCCACTGCTCACCTCTTCACTGGTGTCCCCTCTAGAGAGAGGAAGAAAAATAAGCTCAAAAGAACTCCTCCACAAAGTTCCCAGACCATCCTCTGTCCAGAGGAAAATGTCCCAAACAATCCCATCAAGTCTTCCTAGGTACTTGAAGAACCTCTGGGCTAAGAGAAGAGAAAGGGAAAGGCTTACCTTGGATTGGAGGGAGTCTGAATCAGAGACTCTGCCCACCCAGGGATACCAAAAATGTTTCAGTTTCATGGTGTGTTGTGAGGTTGTCTTGAAAGAATTCATAGACTCAGACCATCTCCAACCCAAGCAAAGTCAATTATTGAGAATTACATATCTCAGAAAGGGGGCTGAGCTCCAAGAAAGAATTGACAGCTTAGTGAAAGCAAGGTAGGGATTTTTATAGAGAAAAAGATGAGATGTATACATATACATACACATAAATGGATTTAGAGCTGGAAGTGCTATAGAGCTTGGAGGCCATTTATTCCAACCCCATTATTTTGCAGATGAGAAAGAAGGGGACCAGAAAGATTATGTAATTTGCCCAAGCTCAAACAGGTAGTAAATGATACAGGCGACACCTGAACCCAAGACTTCTGACACCATGTTCTTCCACAAAAAAGGGTCTAATTTTTCTCAGTTTAAAAATCAATAGATAATTCCCACCAAGTGACTTCAATGCATTAGTATAGTTTCTTTAATACCACTTTCAACTTTACTTTGATACTGATATCTGCTCTTCTTTCTGTCTAAATGACAATTCATTTTGGACCTGGATCCTACTGTGTCATTATACCCTGTTCTATTTCTATATTATAAAAGCTCACCTTTTCCCTATCTCTGGGGCTATTAGTCCATTTTGTTTGGTCTCATACTAACGTCTTCATTATAACACAGAAAGTATATCTTTGCTCAACGAATCAGATGACTTTTGGACAAATAATACCACCAAAGGAACCTTAGTGTGCACCTCTTTTTTCTAATGCCCAACTTTTGGCAATTGTGGAAGAATTCTAGCATTCTCCACTGTGAAACCAATTCTCAGAGAGTCAGAAGATGAATTAAAAAATGATTATGGAAGGTGTTTTTGGACAGAGTTTCGGGGGGGGGGGCGGTCGAAATCCCATAGACAAGGCAACTCTACCCATAAACTGTGCTACCCTTCCTCAGTTTCTTCCTATTGTCCATTTATAAACTTCTGAAGTTTCTAAGGTTCCTTTATTTTCCACAGAAGTTTTCATAGCTTTGGGGCCTTTAAACATGGATGAGCATAAATCGGGCAGGGACTATGGTGACTGTCTGTAAGTGGGAAATTAACTTTAATTAGACTTCCCTTAGCTAGGAAATTTTTCTTGGTGTTTAACTTATATCCTTCATGCTACATTGTTCTGAATGTGTGCTTTAACTTTTGAAGAACTTGCCCTTAATTGAATTTCTCATGAATTTTTAATCTGAAAATTTCATTTAAAAAAACACATGGCATATCACATTGGTGTTTCACAAAAGGACCTAGATTTTGTTGGAAGAAGGCACCTGGCTCAGACCCAGCTTATAATTGTCTTTGGTGCTAAAGTTTAGTTTCTAAACTGAGCAATTCTAAGAGAAGAACCATTATAATTGCAGTATTTGATATGTGTGGCCTTCACTGGTATTATTGGCGAAGGGCACTTGCCCAAAGTAGGATAGTTGATGGATGAAGGATTAAGAGACTATCTTTTTCAGGGAAACCCAATTCACTCTGGCTCTCAGTGATTGACAAAAAAATAGGTCCCTGACCAAGCACCACTTAATGGTTATTTTTTGGGCCCTGGTGGATCACAGAGAAGGTAACCCTGAGGCCAGAAACCCTGAGGGTCTTCCCCTCCAAATTTGATTTTTTTTTTAATTAAAGAGGCCATCCCTTGATTCCCCTCTTAAACAGACCTAATCACTGAATGGGCATTGCCTTACTCAAAGTGAGAACTCAGAAATACTTTAGCTTAAAAAGGCCAATGTTTCCCTCTGAATCCTGGGCCATCTCCAGTTTTCCTGATCTACATCTGGCCACTGAACCCAGATGGCTCTGGGGGAGAAAGTGAGGCTGGTGACTTTGAATAGCCTTCCCTCACTTAAATCCAATTCAGTTACGAGTTGTGGCATCATATTCTTGATGTCATGGTCCTCTTTGAGAATAAAGGACAAACCACAATCTGTAAGTAGTCTGAGCTGCCCGAATGGGAACCTAGCTGGCCAGTTCCAGTTGGACAGCTCAGCTCCTCCTTTATTGTGTCGTAAGGAATGATGAAAAGGAAAGTTTTAGAAAAACCTTTGAAGATTTATATGAACTGATGCAAAGTGAAGTTGAGGAGAATCAGGAAAACAATTTATACAATAGCAACAATACTATGAAGACAACTTTGAAAGACTTAGGAACTCTGATCTACACAATGGAACCAACCATAGTTCAGAGAATTCATGATGAAATATGCTATCTATCTCCAGATAGAAAGGTAATAGACTCATAGTATAGATTAAAGCATATGCTTTGAATATTGCAAATGCAGGAATTTGTTTTGCTTAATTTTATATATTTGTCATTTTTTTCCTTTTTAGTGACTGGTGGGAGGTGAAATGAGAGGGAAAGAATTCAGAACTAAAAATAAAATATTAAAAACGTACAAAAGGTCTAGATAATGTCCTTCCCTTCCCTGTAGTATGCAGTGTAGACCCCATTTGGAGGATTTATTTAAGGACATATGCATGAAAGTTTTCTGGACTAAGAGGGCATGGATGACTATGGTCTATCATTGGAAGTGGTACCAACACTGATGAAATCACAGATCCATTTGAGTATTTAAGCACTCCTGGTGCCCATCACAGTCTGTTATGCATAGTATGTGCCTAATAAATGGATTTATTTGTTTAAATTCTTTCTACCTCTCCTTTATTTGGCTATGCTATTGAGGACTATACTTCTTATATCCCATTCTGCTGAGGGCAACTTCTCCTACTCCTCTCAAATTACACAACTAGGAGAAGGTATGAGCATACATACTTCTTGTTTCTCTCACTTCTATGCTGTTTTTCTATCATCATTCCACAACAGCCTTGCTTCTTTTGTAGTCCATCCCATCCTCTGGCATAATCATTAGGAAATTCAGTATTCATGTTCACAACACCTTTAACATACTGACCTCTCAATTCTTTAAATTCATCAATTTAATTTTCTTATCTATCTTGCTTCAGCCCTGTACCTGTATAGTGATGCTTTAGATGTCACTCTTTTGAAATTGTACCACGTCTAAAATTAATTTTTTAAAAAATTCCATTTTCTAACTGTAGTATTCTATTTTCCCCATCTAATCACATTCACAGTAAACTTGAGGTAGCAAGATATGGCAAAAAAGAGCATTGAATTTGGAGTCAGAGAATCTGAGGTTCATATCATGGCTCTACCTGTGTGACCTTGTATGATCTTAGGCAAGGTGCTTAACTCTTTATAGGCCTCAGTTTCCTCATCTGTAAACGATGAGGTTGGGTTAAATGACCTTTAAGGTCACTTCCTGCTCTAAATCTATTTCCCATGATCTTACTCTTTGCTCTTGTTGTGACTTTTATCCTTATTTCTTCCTTTCTTCCATTCCTATTTTCTAGGTCCATTTCCCCTGACTCAGACTTCACTCAAGTCTATGCCTTGTTTGGACCCCACGGTTTACCACTTTAATGTTTCATTTCTTATACCCTAGAAATTCTTGCCCTCTTACCCAACCTGTGAATCCTTGTCCTTAGTTAATCTCCACCATCTGATTCTTCCAATCTTGCTCCAGTCCTGTTTAGCATTACTAGAGAAAATTATATAATCATTCTACATGCTAATACACATATTCTACACAAATATAATCCTTGTACACACTAATAAATTCATGTTAAATAATCTCAGCTATATCCTTGCTGCTGCTCAAGAATCCTCTTTTACCTTTACTGACTTCTTACCTCATCACTTAGTACCTGTTCCAACCCTTCTCTTCTACCAAGCCCACCTCCAGTCCCCATATTTAAAGCAGATAATTTACCTATTTATTTCATTAAGAAGATTGAAGCCATCCTACATGATATTCTTTGAGAATCCTCATCCATTCCTCAAACCCTCTTGGTATCACCAACCTTTCCTCTCCTTTCCCCATTTATATTTCCAATTTGGACTAATCCCTTTGCCTGTGCCTTTGATGCCATTCTCTGCAATGTCAGAACCTTGCTCCAGCAATTATCCTCTTTTTCATACATCTTCGATTTCAGCCTTACCACTGGTTCCTTTCTATTTGCCTATAAACATGTTTATAGCTCTTCCATCACAATAAAGACTTCCCTTAACCTTACCCCATTTATCTACTATTCCATTTTCCTGTTCTATTCCACAGGAGAATTCTTGGAAAAAAAGTTCAATGCTCAGTGCCTTCATTTCCTCAGGAAAAATCCCTTCTCAACCTCTTACAATTTGGTTTCTGTCCAAATTCTTAAGGAGGACCTGGTAGATATTGTCAAGTTTTTGAAGGGCTGTCACTTGGAAGGGCGATAAGACTTATTCTTTATGGCCCTAGACGGCAGAACTAGAAACAATGACTAGAGGTTGTGAAGAGGCAAATTTAGTTTGATATCAGGAAAAAATTCCCGACAATTAAACTACTGCAAACCTGGGTGATACCAGTCTTCAATCTCTGCTACTGGTGAGGCTGAGGCTGCTAGATTGATTGAACTCATTAGTTATTAATTATAGTAGGTATAAAGCTGATTGGGTGTCTGCATTGTCTGGCACCCTTGAGAGTAGGAGGCAAGGCGAGAAGCTCCCAGGCTGCCTAAGGAGGGACAAAACTTCTAAGGTCAGAAATGGGATATATGAAAGCTTTCATGCCCATCAGCATGGGTATACATGAGTGGCCCTCACACTTCTGAGCTGGGAGAGATAGGAAGATTCAGTCTCAAACAGACAAAACAATTAGAACCATTAAAAAGTAGAATCAGCTGCCTAAGGAAGCAGTGGGTATCCTCTCCTTGGAAATCTTCAAGAAATAAGTAAATGATGACCTCTTGGGTATATTGTAAACCAGTGATGTCAAACTCAAATAGAGATAGATATCTGTGACTGCATATTGACTTAACAAAAACACAAATTAACATTATCTATATTTCATTGTATTTAAATTTTTTTTAACCATTTCACAATTACATTTTAAACTGGTTCTGCTACACTGAGGAGTTTTGCAGGCCACAGTGCAGTCAGTTTGAGATCCTTGTTGTAGGCAGAATTATTTTTTGGTATTATATTCCCTCTGATCACTTCCCACAGTGCTTAGCTCCTAGAAGGCACTTAATAAATATTAACTGACTGACTAATGAGTCAGATCTCCAGAAAGAGGCTACTATTCCTACTCAGAATCCTAGGGATAACCCAGAGAGTCTGAATTTCTATATCTATCACTCATGAACTCCCACAGGCATGCCCTCAATTGTTTATCAGCCAGTAGTTTCAATTTTCTTGTAGAGAGAGAATTTACTGAGTCTGGTATGAACAGTTGGTATAAACCATTTCATCCAGATTGGAGACATCCTTGCCATTTGCTCATAATAGGGCCCTAGGATGAATGGGCTCAGACTTACAAAGGTAGTTTAGTACATGTGTAGAGAACATGTATGCCAAAGTGGTACCTTGAATATCTTGGTTCCTGGAAGTCCTTTTCTTATTATGTAGTCCTTGTGAAGTTGACTAGGTATTTACGACTGGCCTCCAGGAATCAGTGCCTTTGCAACAGCCAGTACTTCTGTCTCTTATGAAGGGGTCATGATCACCGAAACCGTTGTCATTCTCATGTGACAATCTTTGCATCTATCTGCACACACTTCCTCGGTAATTTATTGCTTATTGCTCTGGTGAACTCTGCCACTCCCACTAGTCATGAGTGGAAACTTTGATGAATCTTCTGAACTCAATTGCACTTCTGGGATGGTGGTGGAGTGGGAGAGGAGGAATTTTATTTCTCTTCCAAAACAATTTTCTCTAAAGGGCTTGACTGGAATTCCCCTATCACTAGATTAGCCTGCTGATGGAATATGTGATTCTTTTTAAAACTTCTTTTGTTTATTTTATTCTTAATTTATGGAGTAAAACAAACTTTCCATAATATGGTATAATAAAAAAAAAGATGATCGTGCATGAAACTGTGAATCTATACTGTCCTTTATTCATTTGACATTGTAGCTAAACCAGTCAGCATCCCAAATGAGTGTTAAACTATCCCATTTCTGTCTCTGTTTTTGAACCCGTGTCTTCTAGCCTCTAAGGACTAGATATCCCTTTGACCTGATTGGGCCCAGCTTCCCTAGATCAGCTCATATGGTATTATGGTTTACCTGTTCATCTGAGCAGATTGGAAGGGGAATAAACTGGGGAACAGATAATAGACTTAGCACTCATAGCTTAGGTGCATAGGGACAAAAAATTAGACTAAGGTAACATATATGTGTGTGTATATATATATACACACATATGCTATACACATACATATATATTAAATTGAACTTAACTCTTTTCCACCCCAAAATTTGCCCCTTCTCTTGAGTCTCCTATTTCTATGAATGGTGTCACCATTTTTCCAGTCACCTACGTTCAGGTTTTTTCAGCTCTTTCTCTCTTACTCCTTTTGCAGATAATGATAAACACTGTCAATTTTACCTCTGTAATATCTCTCGCATTCAGTCTCTCTTTTCTATTCCCATTGTCTCCACCTATGCAAATTTAAGCCCTCTTATCTTCTCTTTTATGTTATTCCTAATTAATCTCACAGTCTCCAGGTTCATCTTGAGAAGCAGTATTATATATATATCAGAAAGAGCTTGGAGATTGAGACGTGGTGGAGACAGGAGAAGGAGAAGTGGTAGAAGCAGTGAAAGCAGCAGTAACAGTGGCAAGGCAGCAGCCACAGAAGCCGAAGCCGAAGCAGAAGCTGAAGCAGCAGACACTATTGAGAGCAGGACTGACCTGCATGCAGACTGGAGAGTGCTGAGCAAGGGCTTGAGGTTTTTCTGTAACCTCCTGGTTACTTTTGTGAGGTGGACTTATTGGGCCTGGAAGCTTTTGGCCAGGATATAGAATTGGGGACACTAGTCCATGGGTCTGCTACTTTGGAGCTTGAATAAATGCTTTAATTCCTCTGCCTTCTACTTAGAGAATTCCTTATATTCTGCTATTCTGAACCATTCAGGCATATTTATGATTTTCTTTGAAATCATGAACTCTGCCTTTATGTTATATCTAGCAACAAGGATGGGATCACTAGGTATAAGATCTCTATTTAGAAGCAGAACTTCAGAGGAAGAGATGAATATCCCAGGGTGGGAGGATCCATTTTATTCCTCCCTAGTAAAGGAATGGACTAAAAGAGCTGGACTCTGTGAAAACTGGGAACCAAGGCTGCAGATTGGAGATCCTAGGGATTTGGAAAGATGTTTACAAGAGGTTAGAATTCGGTTAGGGGTATCACTATCTAGGTAAAAAAAGCCTTTATGTTATAGAGAGGAGGGAAGACAGAAAAACCTGTAATAACAGGCTATTGGAACAGTTCTTAAGGAGGGCATGTACTTGAGTGTTGACAATGGGACTAGAGATGAAGGGATGAAGAAAGGCTGAAGCAAAGGGACTTGGTAATTGGTATATTTTAGGCACTTAAATACTTGTTGAATACTGAAAAAAATGTCATTGGGTATGTCAGTTAGGAGGCCAGTGATGATCTGAAAGAGTTTTAGAGATGGAAGTCAGATTGCAAAGAGTTGAGGAGAGGTTAGTGAGTGAAAAAGTAGAGGTACTGGATATAGACAATTTTTTTCATGAATTTGACTCTGAAGAAAAGGAAAAAGAACTGCAGTTGAATTGGGGCAAAAGGGAAAACTTTTTTTTTGGGTTAGGAAGACTCAGGACTGACTGTAGACAGAAGAAACGAAAAGATTGAAGATAATAACAATAATTGGCATTTATTTAACTTTAAGGTTTGCAGAGTCCATGGATTATCTCATTTGAGTCTCATAACAATTCTATAAAATAGGAACTACTGGTATTGTTATCCCTATCTTATGGATGAGGAAACAGGAAGAAGCTAAGGCTCCATACTCACAAGTGTTGGAGATAGGATTTGAACCTAGTCCCTTCAGACTCCAAAGTCAGCACTCTGAAGTCGAGTGGAGAGAAGAATGATTTTTGGAGCAAGATCTTAGAAAAGGCGTGAAGACTGGGCACAAATAGAAGGATTATTTCAGTGAAGAATGATGAAACAAAACAACAGATGGAGAGGAAATAGCTGATGATATTGAGAAGTCCTGAGGAGTGGAGAAGGGAAACAGAAAAATCCAAATCAGCCTCCTCAATCTTCTTAGTGAAGTTTTGTGCTCTACCTTTAAATTTTTTTAAGGATTAGGAAGATTTGGGACTGTGGTGGGATGGAAAGGAGTAGTGAGGGAAAGTGGAAGATAAGAATCTTCACTGGTTAAGGGGAGTGGTTGAGGGCTTGAGATAGGCAAATGTTTTGAAGGAGTCATCCTGGGGAATAACCTTTGCTACTCAGAAGTCTCTTCAATTTAATTCCTATCTATCTCCCCAACCTTATACTATAATTGTTCACATACTCTGTTTTCCAAATATTTAAAATGCTCTATTTTCAATTCTCATTTCACACTAGTAGATTAGTAATAAAAGACAATATTCAGGACTTAAATAGTATTCTTCTGATAAACCAATGAAACTTTATTATTTAATTTGTGCATTACAAGAATTTTTAAAAAATAATAAATAGTATTTATATAGCTCCTTAAGGTTTGCATTATGCTTTGCAAATATTACCTTATTTCATCCTCACAACTCTGAAAGATAGGTACTATTTTACATATGAGGAAACTGAGGCAAATAGAGATTAAGTGACTTACTCAGGGATGGCAAATCTTACTCTCTCAATCTTATATAGTTCTGAGGCATAAAGGATTTTTACAGAACCTACATTAAGAAGATTTAAGCATCATTTAGACAATGTGCTTTATATATGTTTATTTTGACTATTTTTTCCTTTTTTGGCACAGTACATAGAAAATAAAAAATAGCAAACAGAATGAGAACATTTTATAAATTAGGAAGCAGGTCCATTGCAGTTATTTGATTTGCTCAAAATCTAGTAACTAGAGTTAATAGCAGAGCTTAGATGAAGAGATCTGATCTCTAATCTCATCTCTGCCACTAGCTAATGGCATGACGTTTTGCAAGTCACTTAACCTCTTTCTTTGGTTTCCTCATCAGTAAGGTGAAAGAGCTTCAAACATCTTAGAGTTCCCTTGCAGGCCTATGAATTGTTTTTTTAATCGGTGAAGTTAAGAGTACTACAAAGGTTGACCTGATTTTCATCTTAGAATCCTTTCTCCAATTTATCAGTGCACTATAAAGATAATGTTTTCACTAGATGTTAATTACAATTAACATAGGATATTGACTAGAGTAGATGTAGCCTAACTAATTATCCCAATTTGCAGAGTAGGACAGTGGTGAGGACAGGGAACAGTATGCTGATTTTGTGCTAAGTATATAAATTATTTTGTATAATGACAACAATACTGAATTGAATAGACAGAATTCCTAAGGGTCTGTGATAGGAATGAAATTGTCACAATAAAAAGTAAAGGTATCTTGAATATATATCAGCAAAGACAAAACAAAAAGTCATGAAGTCAACCACCAGAACTGTAACTTTTATTTGCTAACAAATATCTTAATAAACAGGCTTACTTCACCTGTAAGACCTGATAATGCCTCTTAGGAAATCATAGAAAAATAAAATACAATAATAATTAGTAATTTGTACTTTGTACAAAAATCTCATTATGTTGCTCAGCAGGTATTTTTGCTAAACCCCATATTTTTTCTGCAAATAGATGGCAAATGTGGTACAGATCACCATAAAAACTCCCTAGTGTTGAGAGCTGAGCATTCTATGACACTATTAACTTGTAGGCATGCCAACACATGGAAAGTTACATGGAGCATCATAATAATATAGAAGGTTTTTAAAAGATGAAAACAATCTCACCTTCAAATAGATATGGGCTACTTCACTGCTGAAGTGAAGTAGATAACAGGTAGGTTCCCCTAGGGATGGTGGTTCAATCATGAATACCTTTTTCACTATGATTATCTTTCTACCATATTGTGATTATTACCAGAAAAGAGAATGTAGTAGGTGTTAGGAATCTGAGTGCAAGGTAAATATTGAAGCTTTAAATGCTGATGGAATCCCAAGAAGAAAAGTAGTTTAATTCCTTGTTTGCCTAAACTACGAGGTCTTTTTTCTCTGTTGCAAAACCAGATAGGTGCATTGTTAGTGTTCATAACTAATGGTGAACAAAGCTCAAAGACAAGTTCCCAAAGAGACATGCTTATTATGACCTTTTATGTGGATAAAAGCAATTTTCAGCAGCAGTCAATAAGATCTAGGTGTAAGCTGGGTATCTTTATATAACTGTGCTCTTCAATATTCAACCAATCAATAAAATTTGCAAGATTTGTGCCATAACCAAAGATTTCTTATGTGTTCTTTGATTTTGATTATATTGCAACCGCAGAAGCTATCTACCATTTAAATTTTGACATGGCTGTTTAAATATTATCTAAAGTGTCTCATCAAATACATACTAATATGTACACATATGTTATTACATCTTATGGCTATGCTAGAACAGCAAACAATGGAGAGCAATCTTATTTACTCACAAGCTAATTTTACAGAAAATACACAAAATAGAAATCCATGTTTAAAGCCCACCACATTGAATTAGAGGCTCTCCTGAGATAAAGCACCAAATACAACTAGAAAGATCACATTTTTCCTATCCTATAGGAACATCAGATAGGATAATCACCATATTGCTTCATGGTTCTTTCAAAGGAAGGAAAGGAATGAATTCTTTTTAATTTGAGCACAATAAAAATAAAACAGTTATTGCTTTTTTAAAAAAAGTATTAGGACATGCCTCTGTCTTTCTCCATATCTCATATCTCAAGATGAAGGTTTCAGTACTTTCTAAAATATGTGTCCCAAAATATATAATTTTCGCAATTATAGTAGAAAGGCTAAATTAACATTTAAGTCTAAGATTTGGTCAGGCCTTTTCATTTTGTAATAAACACAAATGTAGAAGAAAAAAACCTCACCTAGCCATACCTATAGTGTTCAGTAAGATTTCAATTAACCCCTGCACTGAGAAATAAAGGATCTGTGGCCACATTCTTTTGAAAAAAAAAGTGAAACCTCAGAAGCAGTCAATAAAATGACTTGGAAATCTGGAGTTGTTAAAAAAAGAACTAAGGAAGACATCCTTTTAAAATGTAATTTTTTTGTAACACAAATCATTATTATTATTTTTTGGTTAAAGCATTTTATAAACAATATGTCTTTTGAAAGTCAATCCAGAGATTATGATGGAATACTTTTGCACTATAAGAAATTATGAGCAGGATGCTCTCATAATAACCTGGGAAGACTTGCATGGGCTGATGCAAACTGAAATGTACTGGGTACTAAGTAACAGCAATATTGTAAGATGATCAGCTATGAATGACTTAGCTATTCCCAGCAATACAATGATCCAAGATATCTCTGGAGGACTTACAATGAAAAATGTCATCCACCCCCAGAGAAAGAACTGATGGTGTCTGAGTACAGATTGAAACATACTTTTTTAAACTTTATGTTCTCGAGTTTTTTTAATTTATGTTTCTTTCACAACACGACTTATGGATATATTTTGTATGACTACACATGCATAATCTATATGGAATTGCTTACCTTCTCAATAAGGGATAGGGGTGAGGAGGGAGCAAGGGATAGAATTTGGAACTCAAAGTTTTATAAGTGAATGTTAAAAATTATTTTTCCATGTAACTGGGTAAAATTAATAAATTAATTTTTTAAAAAAGAAAGTCAATCCATATTTTTAAAATGAAGAATAGTGAAAATTTTCATCATGAGTCTCCTTCCTGGCTTTTACTTCCACTATCAAAATTGAAAGACTAAGTCCATAAAATGAAGGAAGGGAATATGTTGATACCCCAGGAAGAATATGGAGGTCACTGGGAAAATCATGATAATCATGCACAGATGAGAAATCTGTTTATCCTACATTAGCTCTAAATTTTTTATTATACACATTTTCCACATTAGGAAAGATCTTTCCTAAGAGAAATGACCAAGAAGTGTTTCCCTTTCTTTCTTCAAGCTTGGAAAAAGGGAGCACAAGGTAAATTTGTTCTAAAGGCTAGCTTTAAATATGTTGACATTAGGAAAAGGAAAAGCACTATGTAAATTAATAAATATGAGTTGATTTAATACTCAAAACATCAGAAGAGAGGAAGAAATTGCCTGAAGTGGGAATATTTTGTTGATATGAAAAAGAAATTGAAAAAATTAGAGATTGAGATATAATTTTAAGCTCTAAGAAAGTTTAAAGCTTATATATTTCTTAATTTTGTGTAAACATGATTAAAATTAATATCAGTTGTGTAATTTATAACTGATACTGAGCAAGATGCTTTTTTGAACATAATTATTCCTGTTTTAGGCAAATTACGTTATTGGTTTCATATTTATCTATCTTTGAACTAAACTAGTATTAGAACATTCACTTTGAAGAGTAATTATGAATTTACTTAACAAGTATAAAGTATTTTGAAAGGAAAACATTAAACATATTATTGAGGTTTTCCAAATGCAATATGATGATATGTTTATCATGTAAAAGCAGAATTAAAAGTGAGAAAAAACATTATTTTAATCAAGAACTATTTGGTCAGAGTATTTTCATACAATTGCCTATTTTATCATAATTTTACACAAACATATTTGAACTAAAGATATTAAAAGTATTTATATGAGATACTCCTCATAATACATTTTGATTTTAAAAGTGTATCACCAGAGCACCATGTATTAATGCTAAATAATAATTTTCTCATTAAGTCAGTATTTTTCTGGTTATGTAAAGAAATTCCTGATTAATAATATAAAGACTTATTTGTGTTTCAAATTGTCTAATTTTCCCCTTTATTTGAACTTTCAGTTGGTCTTCTAGGTTTTTTCCATTATTATTATCCTTTCATGTTTGCTACTTGATTTTTCACTAGTTAAAATAGCCAGTAACAATATAGTAATAAAAACAATTCTAAATAGCCTGCCTTGTACACACAATTGAATTTAAGCACAATGGATGATTTTTATTTGTTATCTGTGGATATAGAGATAAACCTATTAATCTTAGGGCCCTATAAATAATAGTAAAGTTAGTAGTTTTGAACAATGCACTGCAGACCTGGAGTGTAAATCCTGTCCTAGTAGCATGGCATCATAGATTGTTCCATTAAAGGAGAAGCTTCTAACACCACTGGATTTCTTTTCATTTTGAAATCCACTAAGGGAAGGAGACCCTTTCTGAATTTTTAAAATTGGAAGCCTAGAATTTAAGTATATGTATCCCTGTACACATTCACATTAGCTTGCTAATTGAGAGATTGCATAGGTAAAACATACATACACACACACTGTTAATACAGTTCCAGATTTTACTCTAAGGATATACGTGTGTGTATTCAGTCTCATTAAAGCAAATCAAAACTTAGATTACAAATTTATAGCATGTGCATATATTATATAAAACCAAAGCCGGAGTTGCACAAGATGGGCAGGCACAGATGGGGTATTATTTGCATCATTGGAAGGAGTACCATACCCATGAGATCATGGATCATTTGAAGTATTTGAAACTTTCTCTTTCATTCAGTGCTGGAAATGTAAAAACCCACAAAAATTATTCTTTTATTTTTTCTATGAATTCAGTGATCATTTCAATATACTTTTAGAAGGATATGACAACAAATAATTTGAATAAAAGCATTTTGGTCATCAAACAAGTTAGGTCTAGGAATAATTTAGCATCGCAATAGCCACCAAAAGCAAATGAGTGTGAATTAGCTTAATTATCGGGATGCCTCTGAAGGCTAAGCAGTTTTGTTTTAATGACACTCAGAAACCACTGCAGTCAAGTGAATAAAATATACCCACTTGACCAAAAAGAGAAAAAAGGTGACAAAATTTTTGCTATGGTGTTAATGACTAAATTAGAATTCTCATCCTTAGGAGGCATAACAATGCTGTGTAGGTAAAAGAAAATGAACATGGTAGAAATGGTACATAATGGTTTGTATCCATTGTAGTCAACAAAATAGGAGTATGTATTTAAGTAAAAAGCAAACAAAAAGCATAGACTATTCCCAAAATACATGCATAGAGTTCATTTTGGCAATAACTGAAGGTAGGATAGAACACATTATAAGCAAGATCCTCTCCAACTTTAGAATGGAAAGGTTGAAGTGTGTAAACCTGGGCAAATTAACTGTCTTCTCCAGACCTCAGTTTTCTTACCTGTAAAATGATGGAGTAAATGACTAAATGATTTCTTAGGTACCTTTTAGCCCTAAAATCCTATGAAATGATGTAGAATTAGTATCTGCAGTTAAAATAAATAAACCTAGATTCATGGCTCAACATTTCTAATTTCAATATCATTGTGGAGGTTTTCTTTTGTGGGGGAAGTGTGTGTGTGTGTGTGTGTGTGTGTGTGTGTGTGTGTGTGTGTGTGTGAATTCATCAGTGGGGGAACTTTCCGTATAGAAACTCCCTCTACCAATGAAGGTGAGCAATCCATCTGCAATTTATAGCGTTAGAGTATTGCTCTCTGCATTGGTAACTAAGGTGCGACTTTCTTACTGTTTTAGAATGATTAATTAAGTGACTTTGATTGAGCCTTACTAGGTGCAAAGCTCCAGGCCCAAACCCCTACCTACTAGGTGGTAAGCCTATGTGGGCATAAAGCCCTCAGGGTCCTAAGGCGAGTTGCTAAGACCAGAGCCAATAGTAGGAGTCTGAGTTCTGGTTGCTCAGATGACATTTGATGACGGCTAAAGAGTGTATAAAAAGAGAGAACAGAGCTGTTTTCTTGAGGCTCTCACTCCTGGAGGCATGGGACTCTTGGGCAGCCGCTCTAAGAGCCTCTTGGCTGAACTCAGATGTTGGTGGTTTCTTGGTAACTATGCATTGTATTTGGTCTGTTTATAAATATATGTTTGTAATTTGTTTGTATTTGCTCTGAAGTTCAAGTTATTGGCTTTTCCCCCTGAACTAAGTGAATGATATTTGTATGTTGGATTGAAATAAGATTGTTAACCCCTTAACATTGCTTTCCTTAGTAAAGCAGATCAAAAGAACCTGCCGCTGGCAGCATTCTTGTTGTTGGGCTTGTGCTGGTCTTTTACCCCCATAGCAGCTGCTAGCTGAATTGTTGCAACACTCGCCATGCTGAGTGCTTTGTGGTCACAGAGCTAATGTGCCTAAGAGTGAAGATTTAAACCAAGACATTCCTTATTCTATGGCCAGCTCTTTATCCACTATACCGCACTACCTTAACTATTTTAAAGGCAGAATTTCTAATAGTCTTAACTTTTCCTTATGTTAATTTCAGTACCTTTGGGGGAAAGATGTCTGTTCATCCTTTTGAGTGAGGTGGATTCATAAAACGAATTTTTATGATGAGTTGGAAAGTCCAGTGTTACTTAAACTAGAGGCTTGAGGTATAGCTATCTTTCTTTTGCTAATTTAAAGAGTAATAGTATGTCCTGATCAGTTATTTAACTTATTTGTATCTCATCACAATGTCCCTATCAAGAAAATGTCTACAAAATAGAATTCCAAAAGGAACTGCTTAATAATTACAAAGAATGGAGAAAAACTAGCCAAAACTCATGTCATAGTCTTACATAGTAGATAACTTTTGATAAGAGTAGCATGATTTATATTATTGATATTTTCTACTTATTCCTAGGAGAAAGATAGGATAAATAAATGTTTTTATTTTTTCAATGAAATCTACTTCTGCCCTTTCCATTCTTCAGCACAAATCCTTCCTGAGCTGTTAGTCTTTTTGTCTTTAGTGTTTGCTATTTTGAAGGATGAATGCAGTAATATGTCACTGTTTAACCTCTCAGATCAGCTCTACACAGCTAAAAGAAAACTGAAGATTGTTTCTCTAGTGGATTTTGGGGTTCTTATTAGCCATTTTGGATAATTGAGAAGAAATTTCTTTCTACTTTAGTTATGTACCACCTTAGTTTCAGTTGCAACTTAAAATGTGGTTGAATGAAGAACAAAGACTTTTACTGGGGCCTGGGTACAAACCAACCAAATATTTGTTAGTATTTTGTCATCCTTATAAGCCCAAAATGGAGACAGTTCTTTCTTTCCATTCTGTTGTCTTACAAATCTGCTCTACTAGCTAATGCCTAAATAATCTTTTTGTTTGTTTTAGGTAGAATATTTCTAAACATGTTTTAGAATAGTCCAAAAGCTTCAAATAAAAGTTCTCTTAGTCATAGTTACCTCTCCAAACTTAAGGGTAAAAGAGCAAAAGGCTTTCAGGTGAAGTCCAAGTGACCTTTCTATGTCATTGGAGTGAAATCCAGGAGAATGTTAGATTGGTGGAAATTTATCGAAAATATACTTTGAAGTCTGTTGCCCATTTTCAAATCAGAATACTGCTACGTTTCACTAATGTTAAGAGAGGAAGCTTTCATTATCTTAAAAGTTCAGTCCACTTGCCTCATATTTATCTTTATAAAGGAAGCTAAAAAAGATGGGATATTGTATTCATCTCCAACATTAAGACTTCCTTTTCTTTTGTCTTAACTATCTCTATACTGGTTATGGAGATGAGCAGTCACATCTCTCCTTTGTTAAATGAGAAATAGGAAAATGATGTTATTCCATGCAGACACAGCAGATTAATACTCATTACAAAATTTACCAGAATCATTAGAATGGGCTGGACAAGAGACAAGGGAAGAAATGAGTGTCCTTGACCAAGGACTATGGATCTTTAAGTGAAAGGGAATTTTTGAGGAATCAGTTAAAATTTTTTAAATGACAGTTTGCTGTCCCTCCCCTGAATTTCCTTAAGTGATAGAGAAAGATGGCTTACAGAAGTCAGCAGGGATGGTTA
The DNA here is from genome assembly GCA_028646595.1 of Phalanger gymnotis. NCBI lineage: Eukaryota > Metazoa > Chordata > Mammalia > Diprotodontia > Phalangeridae > Phalanger > Phalanger gymnotis. The sequence goes on along the minus strand of CM053622.1, from coordinate 473,104,372 downwards.
GGGACTATACCTGCTATAGAATCTGAGGCTAAAGTTCTTACTCTAGGATATTTGGGGAAATAGAAGTTTAAAAGTTAGTTCTATGGGAATTTGGGTCCATGGTGTTGCCATATCTACACCACTTGTTACCTACTGGGCAAAGTTTCTGGGTGTTTATTCTCCATCCCCAAAGAGAAAGCCATCTCTATAATAAAATGATGACTATAGTAGGGACTCCACACTCTATAATGCTCATAGGTAGAATATTTCTTAATTTAGTCATTACCTTTACCAAATACCAGAGATTGAGCTGTGATTGCGTTATTGAAAAAGTTGATCACAAAGCCAAAAGTCAGGTTTTGGTACTCTCTAATACCCCTATCTCCTTCAGAAATCTCAGTTTCTAGTATCAACAGAGATAGAAATTGGGTGGCAAGGGTCAGGGAACAAATCTATTTTTATTTTTCATAATGTACTTCTTTATCTCAGTGTCTTCTACTGAGCTCATAGCAAGTGTTACATAAATACATGTAGGAGTGTGCATTGGATTTTCTCTGCTTAGGAGCTATTACAGTTAGGGGAAAAAATGGGACAGGATAAAGAAAGTGTACACATTTGCTTCTGTTACTCTCTGTTATCAGGGAAGCGTTGCTTATGATCAGTAAGCTAACGACTACATGTTTTGATTTCCTTCATGTTTAGATTAGAACATTGATTAGAAAGTCATAATGAATCTCTTTAGTGAAAACTCTGGAAAATGATCCTAATTCATTTTGGAACTATCTTTTCAATTGACTTTATTTTCAATTAATGGCACCCCAGAGCTAATACGAATGTGAAGTTAAGTGTTAATGAATTTTAAAGGCTAATGCAGTAGAAAATGGGACAAATTTGTTCTATCTGGCCATGTGTCCATGACATACACAGGCCTTATTAGTGACTGTAATAGAATTCAATAAATATCCAAGTACTCTTTTTCTACTGAGTCCACAATTTGCTAAATACTGGTTACAATTTGAACATGTTATTGGCTTTCTTATTTACTTACTTTATCTCATTCTGAAACTATTCATTGTTTTAATATTTTCTACTAAACATGGACTATGTGAGATAATGAGTGTAAAGCAGAATGAAAGTTGGTTTATATAGTGTCTTTCAAGGCAAAAAGCTCAATAGTGTCAATTAGTCATTATAGAGAAGAGCTTAAATGTATAATGTATATTTCAATTATGTATGTTTCTTCCCCAAGGTTTATTTCTGATTTTTATGTAGGTTATTCATTTTCTTTCTATCAACAAGTTCTATTCTTTGCATGTTTAAATAGTTTTGATTTCTGTGCATCAAATATATCTAGATTCAACATGTGAACATGTATTTCCCAAATTTCCCTGGTAGTGTGACTATCAGTACGACTGCTAGTGCCAAATATCAGAAGAGATAAGCAGTCATTAGGAGAAATGGTAGACAGTTATGGTCCATGCTTCTGGTTAGTTTTGCAGACTTACCCTGGATTTCACCCAAGTTTTGTTCTAAAATTTACAACTAAAGTTATAAAGATATATGGATCTGGAAAAAATTGCCATTTCATTCTATAGCTGGGCTAGAGAAGCATAGGAATTACCAAGTTTTTCTTTAGGCTAGTTAATAATAAAAAAATGAGCAAAAGCCAATAAGGTCGAGAATTATCCAAGTTTTAAATAAAAGGGTATTCCATAGAGACCCTTAACCTTATAATCACTACATTCTCTGCCTACAGAATTTTTACATTAAGTTATGGAAATTTATTTTACCTGGAGTATACAGAATTTCCTGGAAGAGGAAAGTCTTACTGGAGATCATCACCATTTTAGTTTTCACTTTCAGACAGCTTTTTTTATCTTCTTGTTTTGTAAAAATAAATATATTTGACCAATAAATTTGTCTATATTATTATTACATCTGTTCTTACTGACTATACATAGATATTTGAAAGAAGGTAAATATGGAAATTATATTACCTCTAAATGTATCCATATTTGTGTAAAATGCATAAACAGCTTGCATATAGTCTACAAGAGATGCCTGAATATGCAAGTGACAGCAAGAATGCACACCTAAGTTTTAGACTGATGCTGAGCTATTTCAGACACACACACACACACACACACACACACACACACACACACTCTTAACAACTGATTGATCATCCTGGTTTTGCTTTTGTTTTAAGACTATTTTAAGGATTACTTGCAAAGGCCATTTTCTTTCTAGCTGTATTGCCTTGGTAAAGAAAGGGAAATTAAGTTGTGGTTCGCAAAGTCAGGAGATAAATCAATAAAAGAAATTTCATTTGAGGAATCTAGCCTAATAGCATAATCATCAAAGTCTTAGAATGAAAAAGAGTATTTATGACTTATTAAAGAAACTGGGGGTTGTTTCTAGTGAGGATATGTTCCCTAGAAATTACAGTTTAGGGAGAAATTCAGTAGTGTAGGGAGGGTGCTATCCTCCCTAAGCTAAAATAAAATTGGTTTGTAGAAATCATCATCTTTACAACTCTGTTTTCTTTTTTTATTCTAGGAATGCTTCCTGATTCCATTCCTCATTTACAAATCCTATTAGGAGGCTTAACTTTTTGGTGTCCTCCACTTTCTTTGATCTGGTCACAGCAATTACTTTTCTAGTTTCAGAGGAAAGAATATTTTGAGCCTTGAATTAGCCTAATGAGTAGAATTATCTTGGTAAGGTGACTGTGCTTTAAGACAGTGAGAAATGTATTACATAAGCTTTTTTGGGTACCTGTTCAAAACTAATCAGAATATGACAAGGATAGAACATTCTAGCCATCATTTCCTCATTGCTATCTCTCCCAAAGTACACAAGTTGACATTCAGTTTGCATATGATCATGTAGATAAATCTAGACATGCTCCCTTTCAGACAGAAAAGCATACTTGTATCATATAAGGTTTTGAAAATGTGGCCGACCATGATCATATAACCTTTTTTTGAATAAATGATAAAAACTAAAAATCTTGTCATATTAATTGGTGACAATCGGTTTGGTATCATCACCTATTTTCATGTACCTCAGTACTAGTATAAAATGATTCCAAATTTTAAGAATGTCATTTATATCTCATTCAAGATATTTAAACAAGGAATAATTACTTCCTTTGCTCCTCTGATAATGATTTTTTTTTTCCCAAACAAACTTCTAAAGATAAACCCAAGGCAATATTTTAATTGTATCTTCCACTATGTATCTGTCTGTCTCTCTCAATCTCCATGGAAGCTGTTAGTGTCATATACTCAAAGCTTTTTCCAGGGATGATTTTCATAATGTACTTATTAAAAATCAAAAGGAAAATGACAATAACAAACTACAACAAATAGTAAATGATATAGCAAGTGTTGGACACTGATTAAAAAAAGAAAGCTAAACTCAGGGCCTTGGAGGATTTAGAAGCACTTTTTTCCCTCTTCCCCCTTCTCCCCAAATAGCTACAAATAATGAGAATTTACTATGTAGGTTATTGGTTGCTTATGCAAAGAATCCTAGCATGATCAGGTACTAGTTACCAGCAGTTAAACTATTACAAATAAGGTGTGACCCATACAGGTAAATTTAGTTAACCATAAAATAAGTATTTATGTCAAATTGGAAACTACATGATCACAAAACACAAAAAGAAGTCAGTTTTTTGATTTACCAGTGAACTCTAAGTACATAAATTATGAAGCCACGTGTGGGCAAATGGGCTATCGCTTTCTATGACCATTTCCCAAATATGATTATACAAAGTTACATATCTGTGCTGAGTTATGTACCAGTGTGTAGTGACAGTCTGCAGTGGGTCAGTGTATTGGCAAGTAACTAAGCAGTATGATTAAAAATCCAAGTTGGAAGCATAGATGTAAGATGTATTCATAGTATGAACATAAGACTGTAGTTTGTGAAGTCAGGAGAATCAGAAGGAGGAAGGAGAGAGAATATCTTCCATTTTAGAATTGCTGAGGCACAAAACATAGTTGTTTCTATAGTAATTTCATACATGAAATCCCTTCTCCTGTATGTGCATCATTTGTAAACGTAAAGTCTGTATGCTGCTCACTATTCGTCTCTGGTGTCCAATGAGTATGACCCCAATTCTTCTAATATCACTGTGAGAAAAAGAAAAAAAAATTGGGCCTAGTGACCTTAGGTGCACAAGAGGATTGATTAATTTACTAATCAAAGACAATAACTAACAAAAACAAAATAGAAACTCTCTAGCAATAAAAGCTAACAAACAAATGAAGAAATCTCAGTGGTTAGGACACAGCTTAGAATATTCAAATTCAAGTACTTACACATTATAAAAGCACTTTTTAGAAACGGTGTTCAGATATTTCAAGAAGTCCAGTTGAGGTAATTATGAAAATCTAATGTCACAATAGTGTACAACTATTAGCAACCCTGAAACCTTGTAGAGTGTAATACACAAAGAATCAATTCATATTGGTTACCCCTATAATTTTCCCACATGAAGCCTTTGATTTGTTTAGGTTATATGAATTTCTAGATCTTTCTAGTGAATCCATCTTCAATATCTTCCCCCTCCCTCCAAAGTGGTAAAAGCAGTTTCTTTCTTCATGTTAACATTGACTCATTAATGGACTGCTTTTGGGGGACCAGCCATTCAGTCAGTTCCAAATCCATTTAGTAATATCAGCTAGCCCCTGTAATGTCTTGTCTACAAGAATAGCATTAGAGATTTTTATTACATGCTTTGCTGAAATCTAAACACACTACATCTATGTCATTTCCCTAATCCACCATTTCCTTTTAGTCAATCACACCCTCCTTCAACTTTCCCATTTTATTTTTGGTCAAAAGATCTCTTGATTAGATTCATAAGACCCCAAGAAAGCATGTTTTTAAATTAATTTTTTCAATTAACAAGTATTTTTTCCTCCCTCCTCATTCCTCAAGGAGAAAAGAAAAACAAAACCTTAAAAACAAATAAATTGTTTTCATTGACCATTTCTGGTACACTTAATTTCAAGTTAAGAGATCATAATTTTTACATTTAACTCGTGGTCCGGCAATACAAATTCCCTTTCTTATATGCCTTCTTTTTACCCAGTTATTCAGTGTCCAAATCTGTCTTTCTCTTCTGAAACTCTAACTTTTAGCAGGTAGCAGTGAGAACCCCACTTGCAATTCCTCTTAAATTTTTTAGTTTGTTGCCCAGGAATTCCTAACTCTTACCTATGATTTCTAGATATTTTCTTGTGGAATCAATGGAACCCGCATGAATCACCAAAAAAATAGGTAGTGCTTGACACATTTGATAAATCTTGGAAAACTCATTACATCCTAGATTCAGGTTACAGGAAAAATGCAGATGTCTCTGTCTTTCATATCAAGTCTACAAATGACTGTCCTACATACACCTCAGGAAGAAATACTTAACTGCCACAACTCGCATTGTGTGTTTGTGTTTGTGCGTCATTACTTCTGACTTTCACAATACCTGCAGGTCCACATCATTCTTTGATCCCAAGACACTATTTCTTTGAGATATTGTCTAGCTCTGACCTCTCTAAAGGAAGTTTCATACTTGTTAAATACTTCCAAATATTCAGTAGTCTTTTTCCTTCTTTTCCTTTTTTTGTCACATTCTTCTACCTTCCATACTCCTGATATAGATGAGAATTCCTTCTGTCTCTTTATACCCTTTTCCTTGTTGATATCTTCCTTGAAGCCCTTATTTCATTCTTTCAAGGAACACTTCATTCTCCCTAACTTATTACTCCTTGATTAATTTCCCTGGAGAGTGTAAATGCTTTCTTATAGCCATTTCACTTTCTTCTCTGGGATGGAGACCAATTTGCACTTCATGCAAACATAAGCATTAGCTGGTTCTGGCAGAAACAGAAACACAGCACATTCTCTGTAGGACACGGCATTATTTGTTTTGTTTTTCATATTTACTTGAAACAAGAACAATTAACTGTTAAGACACTGGACTCGATATATATTGAGATAGTTACTATACTTTAAAAAAGGCAAAAGATAAAAGTAGAGACAATGAAAAATAATTGATGAGTATGATACACACTCTTATTTAATGAGATTATACTTTGTGTGAATATATATGTATATATGTATGTATGTGTGTGTATACACAATACGATGTTTATAAATAAGAATTTATTAGAATTGATTATTTTGTACGACTAATAATTGAGCCAAATGACTATATTGGTGTAATTTCTACAAGGTTTGAATAACATTTGTGTTTTTCAGAAAGAAATTATTATGGCAATTATTTTAAATAACCCCTAAAATGAAATAGTCACAAATAATCACAATTCAGGGAAGAGTGCAACCTTGGGGAGCTTTACACTCATTCACACCTTGAGACTTCAGTGTTACTTACTGCTTTTCAAAATGTTGTGGAATAGCTAATTTCTATTCAGAGGGTTGCCAGAGGAAGGAAGAAAGATATGCAAATGTCATCTTAGCCTTTATAACAGCAATTACAGCCATGGTGAACTAGACATAGCATGCAACTGTATAGATCTATAGCAATACAAATAAATATGTTAGCACAAACAGTACTACTTACTCAATGCTCATTCTTGAAATCAAATCCAAAGTAGTAAACCCTGCTGCCATAAAGTTATTCTTATACTGGCCCATTTTAATTGAATCCAGCCAATCACCGACTGAAACAATCAAAGGATATTCTGGGACTTCACTAGGTGAATCTGGCATCCTGTAAAACAATCAAACAAGCAAAGAAGCAAATTATTTGAGTCAGGTGAAACAGCTTTGCTTTGTTTCTCTTTCTTTTATACCACTGAATTTAATGTTTACATCTTTTTCTTTAAAGTAAATTCGAATTCAGAAGTGAAATCAGAGGCCCTATACTTGAGTACTGGCACTGCCACTTATTTTCTGTGCAAACTGGGTATGCCATTTTCTGTTTCTGAGTTTCAGTTTCCTTATCTGTTAAGTAGAGATGATGATGCTTACTTAATTCAAAGAGTTTATGTGAGAATCCAAATAACATAAAGTGCTATATAAATGTGAATTTCTGTGATTACTAGTAAAGATCTTAATCTCAATTCCATAGTCCTTCTTTTCTCAAATTACCCTAGTTTTCTTGTGTCGAAAATGAATTTCTGTTTTAAAAAAATTCTTTTTGTGTTTACTTCTACTATTATTGCCAATCTACCTTCCATTGTGTAACTTAATATACCCAGAAAAAAACTCACATTCCATAAACATTTATTCTCATCATTTCAAATTGCATATGTAAACTTATTTAAGTCTGTTCTGACCAATGGGAATTTAACTAGTCATAAGTTTGTTGTAAAATTCTCTACTATGCTATTTTGTACTCTTCCCTTTGCTGTATTCTTTATTCCTTTTCCAAATTAATATTTATCTTCTTTTTGATGCTAACTCTGCTAGATAAATATCATTTTAAATTTCTCAGCTAGTCGACAAGCATATATTGAACATTTATTGACATCATCTTCCATTCCCTCCTCCTTTAATCTTGAATAAAGAGATGACTCTTCTTATCAAGGTCAAATTTTTTGTGTGTAGTCTTGATGGCTTCCCCCCTATCTTTTCTCAGAGATCATCTCCCTAAACAATAATCTCTCTGACTTTCAATCTCTCCCTATTCACTAGTTCTTTTCCTAAGTTCTACAAATATTCTCGAGTCTCTCCCATCCTTAAAAATGTTCACTAAATCTTACCATCCACTCCAACTTTCATTCTACATTTCTCCTGTCTTTAGAAAGTCATTAAGTTTGTTTTCATACTGAGGTAATGAAAAATAACTGCCAAGTGTGATTTACCGGCAGAACTCTGACTTGATGAGATTATACCGTGTGTGTATATATATGTATATATATACATATATATGATATTAACCAATAAGAATTGATTAGAGTATATTAGTTTATATGAATAATAGTTTACACAGAAAAGAACCATATTAGTTTAATTTCTAGAAGGTCTGAAACATTTTTCAGAAAGGAGCTAATGGTGAAGAAAGCTATCTACAATTGTTGCCTTCATTTTCTTTCTTCTCATTTACTTCTCAGTTCTCTCTAGTCTGGCTCCTGCTCTCATCATCCATCTGAAAGCACTCTCTTCAAAGTTGCAAGTGATCTCTTAATTGACAAATATGATGATCTTTTTCTTAATCCTTATCTTTCTTGACATTTCTGAAGTATTTGATGTTATTAACCACACTTTTTCCATGGATTCTTTTCTCTCTTTGGTTTTTCATGACACTGTTCTCTCTTAATTTTTACTGCATGGTTCCTTGTGCTTGTTCATCATTTGTATCATATCTCTAATTATGAGTGTACCACAAGGCTCTGTCCTGTCTCACTGGGTGACTTCATCATTTTCCAAGGGTTTAATTATCCTCTCTATGCAGATGATTCTCTCTCTTGCTCTCCCTCTCTCTCTTCAGTCAGTCATTTTGGTCACTTTAAACTAGATGTTCTAAAACATCTTAAACTCAACATGTCCATGCTACTAGGAAAACATACATGTTAATAAATATATTATTGACATATCAAGTAGAATAATACAAACACAAATACGTATACACACATATATTTACAATAGAGATCTAAGCTGTCCTAATCTGTTATGTCAGTAACAATCATTTAAAAAGTGTTTTAAGAAAATCTGTATTTTAGGGTAAACCAAAATTTTCCCTTTAGGAATGCTTTGCCTCTTGAGTAGCAGTTTCCAACTGAGCAAGGTAGCTTCGTCAGTTTACTTATTCAACTGGCTTGAATGCCTACTCTGTCCAAGGCTCTCTTAGATATTGCATGGAATCAAAAAATTGATCAAAGAGTATAAATCTAATTCTCAAAGAGTATACAATCTAATACAGATTTTTCTTTCCCTTTGGGTTTAAAAAATGACAAAGTTAAAAAAAACTGTAGAAGGACTAGACCAAATGGAAACCAGAGAGCTAGAGTGTCCATTCCTTCCTGCTCCAATAAGTGAGGGTCTTTTACTTGTCAAATACCAGGAGCTTTCTTGGCTGATGTAATCCCTCAATGTGTAGAATGTGAGGGAGCTTACTTCTGGGAGAATCATGATGACATTTAAGGGAAGTGCCTTGGATAGACTGGGCTGTAATATGTGTGGAAATTCTATAACTGGTTTTATTAACTAACCATGGGTAAAAGAGGTTCTTTGATTAACTTTGGAGGCATTCACAAAGGTCTGTCATTATTAGTAACCTCCTCTTTTGCCTCAGTCATTCTTGGGGGAATCTTGCTGACTCTTTTTCTCATGGTGTCTGGTGTTGTAAGGGAAAAGGTCTTAGGTCTTTCTCCCTCTCTGAGGTTCTGTGGCATCATATGGGCCTGGATCTTTGGTCTCTGTGTTTATTTTTTTTTCTGTTTTAGGTGAAGGGAATAGACCCTTCATGACCTTGTGAGTTAAGAAAGACTGGGGAGATTCTTAGCTTTCAGAGTTCCAGAGTCCACAGATTTTATAGCCAGCACAGACTAGATGCCACAAAGAACAGGGAGAGACTTTTCTCAGCTCCAGGAAACTCATTCACAAGGACTCATTCAGTGGTGACATCACCTTTGGATATGAATTTGGTAGGACCAATGTTTTATAGTAACTGAGCTGTTTAGAACCTACTCATCCAGCAACTAGTGTAGGGTGATATAGGGGAGAGTATGCCTCTGGATGTATTGTAAGAAATGTTTTATCTTCAAAGTAAATATCCCTTTGTAAAAGTTAACCAATGTTAAGTGGTTAAATGGAACTGAGGTGTTAGTTGCAGCACCCTAAGAGTGCGAGAAACCCAGTAGGTCTCAAGCCAATGGAAGTAGAGAAGGGTTGCTATAACCTAAGGGTTGCTACCTGGAACATTGAGAAAGGAGATGTAGCTAGCTTGGCCCTGAAAGAGAGAGCCACAACACATTTACTACATTTATATTTCACATTACTATTTTTGCTTTTCTTTCAAAATATATTACCTAACAAGCTATAGTATTAATAATTGTATCACACAAAATAACAGATTCTTCCACTGTAAGCTAGACATATTAGGAGATATCTATGGAATGGTACATACATAGGACGTACATTATCTCATAAATTCCTGATTCTTAGAACAATTGCTTGTGTCTACTTTTTTCTGATTCACTGAATTACTACATTACTACCCAACAGAGGCTGATGATTTTGTACCCAACATGTTTCTTTATAATTCTGTTTGGTTGTAGTATATTTCATCTTAGTTACTCTCAGAGTGACTATACATTTGACATGAAATACAGATTAATCTTGTACAAAAAGGGGTTTACACAATGTGTAAGGCACTTGGATTATAGACAGTTTGCTGTTATATGATCAGTTCTTCTGCTTTACTGGCTAATATCAAAATAGCATTACAATTTTTCTCTATTAACGAAAATAAATCTCTACCTGTCAGAAAATTGTGATAAATGTCACAATCCAGAAAAAAAATAGTTGCTTTTGTTCTTTCCCTATCTTTTCCCAGAGAGTTTGGTAATATTAGATAATAAGGTTAAGAAAATCTGATTCTGTGATTTCCTCGGCAAACATTTGTGCTTCTGCATCAATCAGTTAACATGCATTAAACACCTACTATGTGCTAGACACTATGCTAGATCTGCAGTGATATAGTTAAGCAACTTCTGTCTTCAGAAATAATGATAGTATACCTCTGGAAATTACACAATTTATTATAATTGGTGAGTGACATGCAATTGGCCAATTTGTTGCTTTTAGTACAGAAAGATCACTAAAGAATATATTGTTTACCATTGAACTGGCCTCTTTCCCTGGAAAAGGAGTCACAAGTTGTTCCCAGAATGTTTCAACACAATAATTTCTATTTTCTCCACATAGTTGTATACTACTATCCCTCTAGTAAACTGGTTACTTTTCAGCCTTTATTCTACTTCATTGACAGTAGATTTAATAAGGTCATGGTCTTCTCATTGTTCAGAGCAACCGTAAATCATCTGTGCTTTATCTTCTAACTATGTGGGAAATGTCAGGGACTAGGACCTGACATCATCACCTCCAGATGAATCCTCTGGAATATTATCTAGAAAACAATAAATTTCCTCTCTTACCAATCAGGCAGGATGACAAATTCAGTCTGCCACTTACTGAGCATGTAGATATCTCTGTTATTTGGACATGGTCAGCCATCCACCAGTGAGAGATACCTTCATAAAAAGCCTACAGCACAAAAATGTTCGTGATGTGGAATGGTGGGCAACTTGAGTGTCTGCTGTTTTCTATTAAAAATGAAGAGGGGTTGGAATATATTTTTTTAATTTTTGGCAGGGCAATTGGGGTTAAGTGACTTGCCCAAGGTCACACAGCTAGTACGTGTGTCAAGTGTCTGAGGCCGGATTTGAACTCAGGTCCTCCTGACTCCAGGGCTGGTGCTCTACTCACTGTGCCACCTAGCTGCCCTGGGGTTGTAATATTTTAAAAAATCTTGCCAGCATTAAATTGTTAGGTTTAGGATACCTATTAAACTGGAGTAAGTATTCTGAAGTTAAATGAACAATAAACATACACCCCTATTTTTATCAGGGGCAATTCAGACACAGTATGAACAAGCAAAGCTTACTTAGCCAAGAAGCTCTTAACTTAATGGATATCTGCACTCAGAGTAGTACCATTTTTGACACTAAAAGGTTTTTTAGATGTATTGTCAATAGGTTTCTAAAACTGCTAGGAATAAGAGGGGAAGTTTCCATTTTCAAGTATTTTATGTAGCTCATTGATATCATATAATTATAATTTCTAGAAGGAACCTTAAAATGTTAAAAAAATACCCCCAAATTACATATATTCAGAGGCAGAGCCTACCCAGTACCTAGCTATTAGTTCTTTGTGGGAATATCTTTTTAAATTAAAACAAAGCAAAAATAACCTCAACATAATATAATAACACACATCATAGTATATACATGATATACAGCAGAAAACATTTTGAGACTACTAGATTGTAAATTCTATGGTGACAGAGATCATGGTTCATATTTTTTTACCCTGAAGTCCTAGTATCTAGAAAACTGCTATGACAATCAGCACTCAGGGGCTTAGGATGTATTTGTTGATATTGATTTGAACATAAAGTTCTCTTTAGTAAAGCCATTTTCATGCTATAGTAGACAACGCAAGGTAAAAGGGCTTTATTTATTTTCAGTGCATTCTGTTAAATGGCAAATCTGTTGAATAGTTCATAGATCCTCATTCATGAAAGAAGCAATCTTTTTAATGAAAAGATTATTTAGCTTTCACATCATATACTTCTTGATGTAACTCAGTTTCCTTAGTTTGTGTCTGGATTTTTGTGGGATACAAAGTGGAGACCTGGAAAAAGTAGTGTAAGAGAGAGAGAACTTATTCAGAAGGAGGAAGTTAGGGGGAGGCAGCAGAAGCCAGAGAAGGTCTGGGAATCTCATGTGAAGCTATAGCAGAAGGCATAAATACAGCTGTGACAACATTTCTCCTCCTCCATAACAAGGCATTTAATCATTTCTTACATTATGACCCAGACTCTGCATAAACCACGAAGGAATCCACAAAAACTCCTTAATGCACAGGCTCCCACTCAGGCTGGTCAGAATCTGTTGTTATTTACAAAAAAAGATTGAATCCTAGAAATAAAAATACTTGTTTTATTGTGGCAAACAAAAAGGAAACAATGATCCTTCCAAATTTGGAAGCTAGATGTACCTTTCTTAAATACTATTTGAATTCAAATTTAGGAAAGCAGATTTCAAAAAGTTCTGAGAAATGATATTTGTGCTACAATGGACAGAGACTCTAGAAAGGCAGTAGTAGTGCAATGAATTCTGATTTTAAAAGGGTACTAGAGGATACAAAAGGGAAAATATGTAATCTGCGACAGACACAAAAGGGATTCTACTGATGGCAAAAAAGCAGTCAGAAAGAAGGCAAACTTCAAATTCTATTCAGTTTCTGGCTCCTCTATCAATCAGAATGAAAGGCAAAATAGAAAAGATAGAATAAACATGATTAAGAAAGAATTAAAGACCGACATAGATAAGATAGCACTGCCATGAAGAGCTTGGCTCCTCATGCTTGAATCCTGCCAGTCCCCACAGATGACATTAATCCATACCTGCTGATAGTTCTCATAGATTTGGGACTAATCCAGACCCTAAGCATGGGAATGGTAAGGACCCATGGAGTCATCGCTTAGGTGCCTCATTGTTAATTCAGTTCTGTTGCAGGTTCCAATCTGACCTTGTATTATAGTACTAGTATAAGTACTAGTACTTATATACTAGCCCAAGGGAAGGCAGAAGTCTAATCAGCTATTTTAGTGGGGTATAAAATATATACCTACATCTGTGTATGGGTTTCTGTGAGTCCTTGCATCTTATGCACTTTCTGTTGGAGTGAAATAAAGGTTGTCCAATTTCAGATACCTATGTTGTATACGGAGTGCCTTTGCTGGAATTTGGGACCTTCTTAGCCACATTTGAGGAAACCTAGACAAGTATCTTGGGTCCAAGGTCAAATCAAGTCTGAGTTTTATTTTGGAGATTTTCTTGGAGTACTCCAGATCGGGGTAATGAACCAAAGAGAGTGAGGTTAGTCAGTCAGTTAGGTTGGACCTGGTCCACATGAACTCATGGTATTTGGGGGGCCCTGGGTCACAGCTTATATCTAGAACTTTATGGTTTAAAAAACAATGTGTTTAAAAACACATCATCTTACTAAATTCTCACAACCCTGCTAGACAGGCAATATAGGTAGTATGTAAGTGTCACTGTAGGCAGAATGATGAACCTAGTAGTCAAGAAGACCTCCTGAGTTCAAATCTGACCTTGATCACTTACCGACTATATGAGTCTGGGAAAGTCACTTAACCCTTGTCTGCCACAGTCTCCTTATCTGAAAAGTAGGAATAATATTAGCGTCTATCTCATAGGGTTGTTGTGAGCCAAAAATGGGAATATTTGTAAAGCACCTATAGGCAGCTAGGTGGCTGCCTAGGTGGCTAGTGGGTAAGTATTAGATATGGAGTCAGGAAGACGTATATTTGAATCCCGCCTCAGACACTTAGTTACTTGTGTGGCACAGCAGATACAGCACTAACCCTGGGGTCACAAGATCTGACTAAATATCTGGCTTCAGACTCCTGCTAGCTCTCTGAGTCTGGACAAATAACTTAATTTCTCCCGGCTTCAGTTTCCTCATGTGTAAAATAGAGATAACAATAACACCTACCTCGTAAGATTGTTGTAAGGATCAATTGAGATATTTGTCAAGTGCTTAGTATAGTTCCTGGCACACAGTAGGTGCTTAACAAACATGTGTTCTCTCCCACTCTCCTGTCTGAATTCCCTTCCCTCCCTGCCTCTTGCACTCCTCCCTCCCAGTGGTGAGTGCTGGGCAATTCACTTAATCTCTCTCAGCTTCAGTTTGCTTGTCTGTAAAATGGGGATGATGATAGCATATTTCTCACGTGGTTGCTATGAGGATCACATGTAAACCTTAAAGCAGATTTGCATATGAAAAAACTGAGTCTTAGGTAAAGTGATTTCCCTATGTCCATATGGTCAGTAAGTCTCAGAGACGGAATTTGAACCCATGTCTTCTTGATTCCAAGTCCAATGCTTAATGAACAGTTCCTATAGAAGTTAAAAGATTTGACCAAATCCCTCAGGCCATGAAATAGCTCAAAAAAGGATTTGGAAAAGCAAGTTAGAGAAGTAGAGGAAAAATTGGGGAGAAAAATGAGAATCATGCCAGAAAACCATGAAAAACAAGTCAATGACTTGCTAAAGGAGACCCAAAAAAGTACTGAAGAAAACAACACCTTAAAAAATAGACTAACTCAAATGGCAAAAGAACTCCAAAAAGCCAATGAGGAGAAGAATGCCTTGAAAGGCAGAATTAGCCAAATGGAAAAGGAAGTCTAAAAGACCACTGAAGAAAATACTAGCTTAAAAATTAGGTTGGAGCAAGTGGAAGCTAGTGACGTTATGAGAAATCAAGATACTATAAAACGGAACCAAAGGAATGAAAAAATGGAAGACAATGTGAAATATCTCACTGGAAAAACTACTGACCTGGAAAATAGATATAGGAGAGATCATTTAAAAATGATTGGACTACCTGAAAGCCATGATCAAAAAAAGGGCCTAGATCTCATCTTTCAAGAAATTATCAAGGAGAACTGCCCTGATATTCTAGAGCCAGAGGGCAAAATAGAAACTGAAAGAATCTACTGATTGCCTCCTGAAAAAGATCCCCAAAAGAAAACTCCTAGGAATATTGTCACCAAATTCCAGAGCTCTCAGATCAAGGAGAAAATACTGCAAGCAGCCAGAAAGAAACAATTTGAATTTTGTGGAAACACAATCAGAATAACCCAAGACCTAGCAGCTTCTACATTAAGAGATAGAAGGGATTGGAATATGATATTCCGGA
>CM053622.1:473054122-473088404 GCA_028646595.1 Phalanger gymnotis | reverse complement strand
TCTTTCTTCCTTTCTTCTTTCCTTTCCTTTCCTTTCCTTTCCTTTCCTTTCCTTTCCTTTCCTTTCCTTTCCTTTCCTTTCCTTTCCTTTCCTTTCCTTTCCTTTCCTTTCCTTTCCTTTCCTTTCCTTTCCTTTCCTTTCCTTTCCTTTCCTTTCCTTTCCTTCTTTTTGTCATTGCAGGGCATTCTTCAAACAGCTAGACTAGCCAGATTGTGGAATATCCTAGGCTATGTAAATTGCATTTTTGTCACTGATTCCTATGTCCAAGGGCGGATGTTAGATGTACTTTGGTAAAGCTTCCTTGAAGGCACACTTAATTGAACACTGAATATCATGCTGTGAACCATAGAAAATGACATTTGAGATTCTAACATCCTTCATTCATGAAACATGATCACATAAGAGAAAACTGCTAACACTCTGTCCCTTCTCCAATCCATCTTTCACCCAGCTGTCAAGATAATCTTGGTGAACTTGTCTGATCTGGTCACTTCTGTCTCAGAAACCATCACTGGCTCCCAAATACTGACTGGATAATATACAAATGCTGCAGCCTGACATTTAAGGTTTTCCGTAATCTGTCCACAGCCCCCCTTTCTGACCTTATTTCACACTGCTCCCATCTACATCCTGATCTCCTCTTGTATTTTTCTGCCTTTACATGCGACCAGTTCATACTTGCTCCTCATCCCTACTTTTCTTCCTTCAAGGCTCAGCTAAACAGTCATGTGTTTTATGAAACATTTCTTGATCTCTTCCAGGTAAAAGTGCTCTTTCCCTCCTAAATTTTTATTAGAATGCTTGGTCTTGAATTCTTCTTTTCCCTAACATATTCTATTTTACTTCATACTTATTCTCTATATAGAGGTCATGTCCCATCATGAGAATGTGAAGCCTGAGAGAGAGGACATAGAGTTATTTTTCAATCTTCATACTCCGTAGTACCCAGAACATTGCCTTTTAATAGTAATATGGAATTGCCAAATCTCAGAGTTGTAAAGAACCTTAAAAGAATTAAAGTATTTATCTAGTCTGACTTTTATCTAATTGAATTGAGCATTGGACTTGGATTCAAAAAGATGTGGGTTCAAATCCTACTTGGACATTTATTAGCTGTGCAATCCAGGGCAAGTCACAACCTCCCTGGGTTTCAGTTTCCTCATGTGTAAAGTTAAGGAGTTAGACTGGATGACCTTATAGTCCTTTGCAGCTCTAAATGTATGATACTTTGATCTCTGACAAGCACGATTCAAGCCTTTGCTTGGAGATTTTAAGTAAAAGTAAACTTTCTCCTGAGTCACGATCCTACGTCATTTGCCTTCATTCCTACATACATGCTGCTGAATGAAGCTAGAGAAAGCCAAGAAACTGTGATGACTGAGTCCACCACAAATTCATGTTACATAATCTCAACTGGGTCCTCATTGCTGCAAGTGAATAAATTTCACACCTCCCTAATTATCACACACCACAATGGCTCTTCCAAACTTTTTCTCTCTCCTCAAACCTCTTCTGACTCCCCTTCCCCTTATTTTCTCAGCTGAAAAACCACACATTTATTTTATTGAAAAATGAGTCCATTTGCTGAAAGCTCCATCTTCTCCCCTCTTCTTCATTTTATAACACCCAGATAGCTCACTTCATAACACCTTCTCCTTCACTCCTGTCTCACATAATGAGGTGGCCCTTCTCCTTGCTAAAGCAAACCTTTCTACATGAACAAATGATCCCATTCTATCCTGTCTTTTCTAATAGATTGTCCCGGCTATCATACTCACTCTCACTTATCTTTAATGTCTCTTTACAGGTTGCTTCCCTATTGTCTACAAACATACTTATGTCTTTCCATCCTCAAAAATCCTTCACTTGATCCAACCATCTTGGTTAGTTATTGTGCCATGTTTCTTTGCCTTTTTGTGGCCAAGATCCTTTGGAAGGTCGTTTATAATATGTGCCTCCGCTTTCTTCCCTCTCATCCTCTTCTTAACTCTTTGTATTCTATCTTCTGACCACATCATTCAATTGAATCTGTTCTCTCTAAAATTACTAACAAACTCTTATTTTCCAAATCCGGTGTCATTTTCTCAATCCTCATCCATCTTGACTTATCTTTGACATTGTTGATCATCTTCTTCTCCTTGATTCTCTCTTCTCTTCAGATTTTCATGACACTGTCCTATTCTGGTTATTCTACGTACTTATCTGACCATTCTCTGTCTCCTTCACTAGATCTTCATCAAGGTCAGGTCCTCTAAGGTCATGCATGTCCCCTAGGGCTTTGTCCTGGGCCTCTTCTCTTCTCCTTCCTTAGTATTTCACTTGGTGATCTCATCAACTCCCATGGATTCATTATCATCTATATGCTGATGATTCTCAAACCTACTTATTCAGTCCTAACCTGTCTCCCTATCTCCCACCGGACTTGAGTCTCTAACTGCTTATTAGATATCTCAAACTGGATGTCTTGTAGTCATCTTAAATTCAACATATTCAAAACTGAATTCATTGTCTTTCCCTCCAAACCTTCCTCTGCTCCAAACATCCCTTTGACTGTTGAGGGCACCACTAAACTCCCAGTCACCCAAGTTCTCAACCTAGGTGTTGTCCTCAACTTCTTATTCTCTCTCAACACCATAGCCAATCTGTTGCCAAGTCTTGTTGATTTTTACCTTCATAACATCTCTGGAATTCACCCCCTTCTGTCTTCTGACATTGCAACCGTTATTGTGGACAAAAAGATTTTCCCTGATTATCTCACACAATTGTTGTGAAGACCAAATATTACAATGCACCTTAAAGTACTTTGTAAAGTATAAAGCTTTGTATAGATATATCATAATTCGATCAAGAAGTCTTTTTTTTAGTAAGCTTGCCATACAATGATTATTCCTCACAACTCATTATTTCACACCTGGACCATCGTGATAGCCTTCTGGTTGGTCTGTGTACCATGAGTTTTTGTATCTCCAATGCTAAGCACAGTGCCTGGAACATAGTAGGGACTTAATAAATGCTTATTGACCGACTGACTAATATAATAGAAGGAGTTTCCAACTAGGAGTCATAAGTTCTGAATTCAAATCTTGGCTCTTCTACTAACTAGCTGTATGACTTTGAGCAAATAACTACCTCTTGGTTTCATCAATTTTAAAATGAAAGGATTAGACTAGATAACCTTGAAGGCATCTTATACTAATAAACCTATGCTACTATGACATCTACCTCTTTGATGCTAGCAGTCAGACTACATCTGTAAAGCATTTCTCCTTGAAAGCCTTTTGGAATGAGTGGAAAATTACAAATCAAAAGTTTTAAAGTCAAGGAAGAGTATTAGAAATGTTTCATTGACAGGGAAGTTGGGCTATTCTGGTTAGTCCTGTGGTGTTCTGACAACAATTTCTTAAATAATAAAATCAGCCTTACAAGATTCTATTTTAAAGGCTATGTGGTAAACATTCTTTCCTCTTTGAACAGGAAACTTTACAGGTATAAATTGAAAAGTTCTTTAAATAAGATACTGTTCAGCTTATTACCTCTTCTCTGATTTAACAGTCATCTTTTTACTCCCTTGAGTTTTCTACATCTTTTCCTCCAAACCAATTTAAAAAGGTACAGCGTAAATAAGAAAGCTGGTGAAAGGTTTGGGAATGTTAAGCTTAAGAACTAAATTTATCTTTTTTTTTCTTATTCCCTGTGTATACTAAGGGTAGCAGTAATAGCACATATGTCTTAGTCAGGAGTTAGGATAGAGGATCCATCACAAACTCTTCCACTTGACCACCCAAAGATTAGACTCTGGGACTGAATAATTGCTCCCAACGGATACACACACACACACACACACACACACACACACACACACACACACACACATACCTCTTAACTATAAATAAACTTCATGTGTGTGTGTGTGTGTAATCTTAATTCCCATCTTTGTTATGGCTACTGTATCATTGTGACTGATGCTTTCTAGCCTGTTATATAGATCTTTCCTCTTGGATATCCTCCATGATCGGTAATCCCTACAAGCCACAGACTTCTGGCCTCTGGGGACCTTCGGGTGACTCTAAAAGCTTTGACTTGGCTTGACTGTTAGCTTTTGTCCCCTTTTTGTTCTGTCTTCATCTCAGCCCTCTTATTAGCATCTTTAAAATCCAACTAACATGCTTATTCCTCCCATTACTGGAGGGAGGGATCCAATTATCCCTTCTCTAGAGGAAATATCCTTATAGATACAGTTATCCCTTCCACATCATGACTTTTCCCGTCATAGTTTTAATATGTTGCAGGTTGGCATAAGAAATTAAATGGGAATTTTGGGGGAGTTCGGTGGAAGCTGCAGATAACATGCAAAGGCCTGCAGATGACACAGAAAAAGTTTAGAAACTCAGAAATGTATAAACTACATGTATAGTATTGTGTAATATCAATCCAAATTTTATAACAAGGTACTGTAAATACCCCATAAAAGAAAAAGAAAAAATTCAGACTTCTTCTCTGGTATGAAGGGAGTGCCAAAACATTTTATGTGGATTTTCCAGATCTTGGGGGCACCATACCCCAAGCATCTGTGATGTGGAAGTGATAACTGTACTTTGACTCTTTGCTTCTGCAGCAATCAATATGCAAGGAACTTTATTAATGGAAAATAGGAAGTAGGGTTACCCAGATGCCATGTGAAATGGCAGGCTTACAATTTTGGTTATATATGCCAACCTTCTCCATTAATTAAATTAATTTTTAAAATATTTTATTTTTTAATATGTTAATTTATTTATTTTTAGTTTTCAATATTTATTTCCATAAGTTTTAAATTCCCCCCCCCCCAACTTCCTTCACTCTCCCTCCCCAAGACAGCATGCAATCCAACTTAGGCTTTACATATACATTCATTTTTAAAATTAAATTAATAAAATTAAAAAGATGATTGAGAGTTGATTATTATTGAGGCTACTAGGTGGCAGAGTAAACAGAGCACTGTGCCTGGAGTCAGGAAAACCTGAGTTAAAATCCAGTCCCAGATACCTCCTAGCTATATGATCAAAGCAAAGTCATGTAACCTGTTTGCACCAGTTTCCTCAATTATAATTATATGTGCTTGGCACATAGTAGGCACTTAATAAAAATTATGCTCTTTGCCTTTTTGTGTTGTGTAATAATCTTCATAATAACCATCTGATGTAGATCTTTTGAGAGGAAATTTATGATTTTAACCATATAGGGAATTGTTGGCAGAGGAAACACTATTAATGTACACCAGCACCTCTTCTGCAATGTATATTTTCAGACAGTTGCTTGAGGGCACTGAATGGTTAAGTGATTTGTTTAGGCTCACACAACCTATTCCTAGGAAGGCAGACTTGAATCCATATCTTCCTGATAGTAAGGCTGCCTCTCTAACCATTATGCTTTGTTGTTTCTGGAGTAGATAGGGCAGATAAGAAAAGTAGGCACTGCAAGGTTCAGGGTCACAGAGATAATGAAAGGAAGAACAGAGACTAGCCTCCAGGCCTCCAGACTATCTGTAGCAAAAGTGTCCTTTATTTTGGCCTTCAGTCTTGCCTTTGCTTTTTATTATATATGCTCTCTTATATATGCAAACTTCTTTGGAAAGATAGACTAGAGTAATAGTTTAATATCTCTAAGCTATTTCATGCTTGGTCTCACATTGCTGAGGTTGCCAATTAGAGGCTTGGAGCCGAACTCCTGTGTACTTAGTCCCAAACTGAGACTGATTTTAAGTAGGCCTTGAATAGCTTTAAACCTTTCTGTCACTAAAAACTGACATCGATTTGAATTTGTGACCCAAAGTTGACAGTCTCTACATCCTGTTAATCATCTCTTGTATTGAGAGACTGAGTTTTAAAATTGTTTAGGAGATTTTTATGTAATTTTCAATTGCATTTGGATAAATGAAAATATTTCAAATTCATTAATAATTTAAATTAAATAGCACAATAATGAGTCACCTGAATGGACAGTTTTCTTTCTTCTTACCGTTCTTCCCATGATTTTGCTTCAGAGAAGAGTAAATCAATTTTCTAAATTCAACCAACTATTTTTTAAATGGCATTTCAGTGTCATCATTTTCTTGTCCTGTCATCAGTCTTTCTTGGGAAATTAATTGGAGCAGAGTGAGACCATTCCATCAGGGAAATACTCCTGCTCTTAGCCGAGTCACAAATTACCCCTGTTTAGCCTTCCGTTTCAAACAAATGGACAGGGCATGGAATAGACAGGAAAATTATAAGTGGGGTTTAGGTGCACAGAGATTCCACTATAAATGGTAAAGAAACACTAGCAAATAGTGAAAGAATGTATAAACATCAAAGGCCCCTGTGGGAAAAATATTAAGAAAGCAATTCAAAAAGATTAGATATGGAGAGATGAAAAGTCAAGCAAACTGCTTTCTTGTGCAAAAAAAATCTATTTTTCTTTATACTCTTAGCAATTTGCAATTTCAGCTGATGAATAAAATGTGCTTTCTATATCCAAAAGGTTGGCAGACTCAATGCTGATAGAGCTGAGTCTTTACCTATTCTTGTCCTGGAAGTAATTACACATTCAAGGAAAAAGAGCAACTTTTTGCATCTTACACAAGTATGTCCTCCACCAGAGTATGAAGGGTGCTGGGATTTCGGATTAGTTTGTCTAAGAAGCTGACAATATCAGTAAATTTCGGTCGGTGATTTCTCTCTTTCTGCCAGCAGTGGAGCATCAGCTGATGGAGAGATGCTGGGCAGCCCATTGGAGCTGGGAGTCTGTAGCCTTCCTCAATGGACAGAATTACCTAAATCAAAAAAAAAAAAACCCCACATCAGTCTATTAAATTTCACTTAATTCCATTCAATAAGCAATTATTAAATGCCTAC
Organism: Phalanger gymnotis; assembly: GCA_028646595.1. Lineage (NCBI taxonomy): Eukaryota > Metazoa > Chordata > Mammalia > Diprotodontia > Phalangeridae > Phalanger > Phalanger gymnotis. The sequence continues at coordinate 473,081,532 of CM053622.1, read as the reverse complement.
TATGTTCAAGTCATCAGTCTTCTTGAGTCTTCCTTTACAACCTCTCTCACATCTGTCCCCTTCTCTACATTTGCCAGCCTAGTGCACACTCTTACTCTCACTTGACTGGACTACTAAAATAAACTCCTAATTATACTTTCTATATACAATCTTTCCCCTTTTGAATCCATCTTTCTCATAGATGCCAATATAATCGTTCTAAAGCACAGGTCTGATCATGTCTTTCTCCTGCTCAAAAATCTACAATGGCTCCGTGTCGCCTCTAGAACAAAATACAAACCATTACGTTTGGCATTTAAATTCTTCACAATCTGGCTTTAGTCTACCTTCCAGATTTGTTTCACATTACTTCCCATTCATACATTTTGTGTTCTAGCCCAACTGGCTTACTTTTTCTCTAATCACATTGCATTAGCAGCTTCCATGCTTTTTCATAGACTGCTCTTTGTTACTAAAAGCACAATCTTCTCACTTCTGCCTCATAGAATCCTTAATTTCTTTCAAGGTTCCATCAGATACCTCTTCATATGTAGTCTTTCTTGAGACCCGTAGGTGCTTAATAAATGGCTGCAAAAGGAGTTGAAGGTACTGTATTAGCTGCTCAGGAACATGTAGTCCTTTACAGAAATCCTCTTTTGCCTCATTGTGCTGTGAAAGTGACTGGCAGGCTCCATCAGCTGGGAAGGCTTTGAGTGTAGCTTTGATTGTATGGCTATTGGCTGAGGACCAACTTGGCTAAGTTCAGAGAGGCCATTGCTTCGTTAGCCATAATGAATTTTTTGGCCACATTAATTCTCAAAGACCATTTGCTAAATCTTAATAGGGTTCAATCTGAATTAATTTAATAGGGACACTGACAAAAATTACAACTCCTGGAACAAGTGAAATAAAGATAAACACAGAAAAGAAGCCAATAAGAAAAAAACATGTAGAAATTGAGTTTGTTGTCTGAAATAAAGAGAAAAATTATGACCATGGTAAGATAAATAGTAGAGTCTGCTGAATTCTACAAGCATAATACTCCTAGTGGTAGAGGAGCCATTAGAGGCCTACTAATCCATTCCCCTTGTACAGATGAGAAAATTGCTGTTCAGAGAGGTTAAATAACTTTCTGATTCACCTTGGTAATGTCAGAAGCAAGATTTGAAACCATGTCCTCTGACCCCAGAAACAGGGCTCTTCCTGTTTGCGTGAAAAACCAATAGCTGCTAAAAATAGGGACACTACCACACTTTGAAGAGTAAGGATTAGGTCAAGTTTGGGGGAAATGCCAGAAAAATCTATAGTTGTGCATTAAGGAGAAGTCCCCAAAGCCTATTTTCAGTGACTCTTGCTAGTAAAGATGTCAGCATAAAGTCAATAGGCTCTGTGCAAACCACACATAAAGTCATCTAAGTGAAATTTTGCCTCTCCTGAGGCACTGATTTATTTATTTTATGTCCTTTTATAATAAAATCTATAGGCAGCCTTTCCTAGTCCTCATTCCTTTTCCTTTCTATACTTTTCATCTCCTCTTCATTCATTGCTGGCTTCTTATTCTGACACTATATGTTATTATGGTGATTTACTATTTCTCTTTGGGCCAGCTAAGACTTAGACTGCTGTCATCACCCTGCTTATACCTGAGAACTCACACTGATCTGCAATCCAATCAGGATGAGGAGAGTCCTAAAAGACCAGGGAGTTAACAGGTGTTAGGAATGCTTTCCCTGGCTCATGAGAAATCACATGGGTTGTCTCCTGAGAGTCTTCTTTGGATCTCTATTTGCTACATGGGTGTAATAATAATCTAAAACAAAGAGTCCTTTCTGAATTGCTCAAAGGAATTTCTGTATGTTGTTTTATTCTCTCCACATCCTTTATCAGAAAGGCAAGAGAGAAGGGAGAAGGGAGAAAACGAAGAAACTGAGGCGCAGAGTATGTCTTCTGAAGAAAGTCATTCATAAATTATAAAGAAAAAAATACTATTAATGATGACTTGACTGTACTTTCACTGAGAAGAATCAGAAAGACCTTCTACTTCATTCTGCAGACTCCTTTCACATAAGCCATAGCACTGTGTACATTTAAAATTTTAACAATGAAACACATTTCCCATTATTCTAAATCCTTTCTTTAGTTAATGCTATCAGATCTGCCCATAAAGTAATTAACCAATATATTGAACACCTACTATGTGCCACGCACTGTGCTAAGTGCTGGGGATACAAAAAGAGGCAAAAGATAGACTTTGCCCTCAAAGTGCTTAAAATCTAATGAGGGAGAAAACATGCAAACAAATATACACAAATAGGTTATGTACAGGAAAAATAGAGAATAATTAACAGAGGCAAGCTATTAGATTTAAGAGGGATTGGGAAAGGCTTCCTGTAGAAGATGGAATTTTAGTTAGAACTTGAAGGAAGCCAGGGAAGCCCAGAGTTAGGAATGAAGAGGTAGAGCATCTGTTTATGTAACTAGACATTTGCAAGTAGCAATAATAAAATGTAATCAACAAGACCTCTCTCTTACTGATATGGTGGTAGCTTTTTGGGTGACAGCAAATAATATATACAATGTCAGTGTGACCAGCACACATTACCCACCCCAGGCTCCCTACAATTTCTTTGCACAATGTTCCATCAGTAAACATTGTTTATACTTTTCAGCAATTTTCTGACCAGGCTTATAATTGGAGTGAGCACAAGCTTAGACACATTTTGAAGAATAAAACATTTGTCGAAATCGTTGCAAAAGGGTAATTTTTTACAAAATGTAAGAAAAGGAAGTTATCCATTGTGAAGCATTTTCAATCAATCAATCAATAAGCATTTGCTAAATACTCGCAATATGCCAGTTACTGTGCTAGTTGCTAGGGATATAAAATATAAAATGAAACAGTTGATGTCTTCAAGGAACTTACCTTCTATCAGGGGAGATAAAATAATAATAGTAATAACTAGCATTTATATAGTGCTTTAAGATATGCAAAGTGTTTTACAAACCTTATCTTAGGTATCCTCACAACAATTCTGTTAGGTGGATGCTATTATTACTCCTATTTTACAGATGAGGAAACTGAGGCTGACAGAGTGTTAAGTGACTTGCCCAGAGTCACACCACTGGTAGGTGTCTGAGGCTGAATTTAAATTCAGGTCTTCCTGCTTACAGGTCTATCTACTGTTCCACTTAGACAATGTGATAATTGGACTTCAATATGATTACTTGGATCCAAATTTAATATATTAGTACTTTGATAACACTTTGATCACATTGATGTGGACACTTTCTCCAACTGTGTGGATCACAAGCCCTCATGGCTTCCCATCCTATGTTCCTCTTGTCCATACCCTTCCATAAATCTTCAATAGAGGGTCCACCCAACATGCTGAATGACTTCCTCTATTTCTTTCTATGATATGTTGTTGTTGTATATTAGTTTCCCCCAGGTTTCACTACCTTTTTTCAGTCATACATCTCTTTGATAACATTTTTATATTGTTTTATGTGACTTAAAAAAAAAAAAACTTCCCTGTTATTCCACTGGAGGGAACTTCGGGTCCTATTTGTTGACTCAAATCCTGAACTATCCTGTACCTTATAGCTTTAGATAGTAGCCTGTGGGAAATGAGAGGTTAAATGACTTGACTACGATCCCTGATAGGGATCTATCATAATCTAGGAAACTAGATTATGTAATGGATAAAATGATGTACTTAGGGTCAGGAAGACCTGAGTTCAAATCCCACCTCAGACCGTTACTAGCTGTGTGACCCTGGGCAAGTCACTTAACCTCTGTCGGCCTCAGTTTCTTCATTTCTAAAATAGTGATAATAATAGCACCTACCTTCCATGGTTGTTAGGAGGATAAAATGAAATCATATTTGTAAAGTACTTTGTAAATCTTATGTTTTTGGTGGTGGTGGTAGTAGTAGTAGTAGTAGTAGTAGTAGTAGTAGTAGTAGTAGTATATGCAAGGGTGGAATACTTGGACCCAGCTCTTTTTGACTTCAAGGCTGGATCTCTATTCATTATATTATGCTACCTATTGAGTATCTTGCATAATAATTTATTAATAATGCATCATAGTCTATTTATACTCACTCTAGCTGTTCCATTGCCATTTAGGTGACCCTCAACAAGAATTTCTTGGATGGCAAAGTATCCCATGATTTAGTTTAATATCCAGGCAAAATGAAAATCTGTTCTCCAAAATCAAGTTCTCCAAATATGATTTCTTGGATAATTATTAAAAGTTGTGTGGAAAACAGCTAATATTTAATCACAGCATTCAACCTCAATTAATACAGATGCATCATGGCTTAGTTGGTAGAGGGCTAAGCTTTGAGTCCAGGAGATTTAATTTCAAATCTTGTCTTTGAAAGTTACTAGACCTGTGACTCTGGACAAGGGGCTTACCTTCTCTATGCTGTGATAAGAGGATTAACCCCACCCTGGTCATTTTATGAGCAATTTCCATACCAGGAATTGTTTGTAGACTACAGAACTGAGGTGAAATGTAAAATTCCTAATCTTTGATCACACAAGTTACCTTGTATTCTGAGGAGGTTTAAGTACTAGCCTCTCAAGAAATGATTGTAACAATAGTTATGCTACTGCATCCTATTTTAAGATGTGTCAATGTGCTCTTGTGAGAATCTTTCATGTGAAGGAAATAAATACCTGTTCCATGCATAATTATGCATTAAGTACTTTTAAAATCTACCTTTTGGGGAAACAGTAGACAGAAATGATCCTAAACTTAAGCTTTAAATAATTGTCTGGGGCATCAGGCTTGTGCTTTTACGAGCTGGGCAATATTAGGAAAGGGACTCTAGCTCCCCTTTCATGAGAGACTTGGACCTTGTGTGTGTGTCCAAAACATAGGGGCCCTTTTGGGAGAGGGACTTAGGTGCAGTACCTTAAACTTTGGGCTTGACAATGGTTCTCTAATTTTAGAATCAAAGATTGAGAGCTTGAAGAGACTTCAGTAGGGCATCTAGTCTAACCCCTTCACTTTGCAGATGAAGAAACTGAGGCTCAGAGATCACTTGTCCAGAGTCAAACAGCTAGTAAGCCTTATTTTTTAAGTCATGGAAGCCCCCGTTAACAAAGCCATTAACCAAGACAGTTAAACTATTAGAAGCAGTTTGAATAAAGCCCAATTTGGTTTTCCTCCTAAGATTATGCCATTCCTAGGAAAGTATTGCTTTGTAATGTATTTCCTGATTTATCGTGGTATTTGTCCTGAAGACCTAATTTTTTTAAGGTTATAGAAAGGTACTAATTAATTGAGAAATGCTTTTTAACAAGCGAGTTGTATTATATTTTAATGCTATCATCCTCTGGGGAAAGGCTATATAAAAAGATATCCCTTTCCAAAGATGTAACAAGAAAATTAAAAACAAAGTGAAAGAAATGAAAAGGTATAATTTACATTAAAAGGTAGAAGGGATTAACCTCCCACCAGAAATGATTACATAAAACCAAGTTGCTTATTATAGATAAACCTTACTTGTCATCTAAACTGCAATCTTTAGCATCTTAGAAACAACCTAAGCCACAGTAGGCACACATGGCAGATTATACTGTGCTTGCTGAATCTAATGAGTTTTTGAATTTTGGTGATGGTTTTGGAATCAGAGCAAGTGATGTGTGCCTTTTATTAAACTAAGCAACCCCAGATGCATCAAACAATAAAAGATGCTTAAATGTTCCTGGAAGCTACATGGGCATTGTCTGTGCACATTATAATAACTGTTGTATTGTTTACAGAGAGAGAAGTGCATGTACTTTTTATAATGTTCAAAAGGAAAAATATGAAATATCAGCAAGGGCTGAAATGTTCTCCATCAAGGGGTATTATTTTTGCATGTCTTCACACTCTTTTTTCCTCCTTAGTTTTGGGAGAAATTATTTTCAGTTAAAGCATGTATAGTAAATTTGTTCTTATAAGCTACTAAATATACTTAAGAATCTATGCATCTATAAGTAGAAGTTCCCTTCATCACAAATGTCCTCTTTTGAGGATGCATGTGATATTTATTTATTATCAGAAATTTAATTTTATGAAAGAAAATACCCAATGGCACTGCTAATGTACTTTCTTGGTGTTTCAATGGAAAGATATATCTACAAGAACCAAAATATGCAGTAAAAATTGTGCATGGTGGGAGCAAGCTTTTGTTTTTTATTCTTCATCACAATTAATTTCAATATAAAAAGTCTGGCTAAAACTGAAATATCAGATTCAAGAAGTGGTGAAATAGGCCCATATGAAAGCAATGAAAATGATAGAAGTAGGACAGTACTATAAAGATCGCAGATTATTTTCAGATAGTGATTACATGGAAATTCTTAAGGAATGGGGATTCAATTTCCTTCACAAGGTTGAGGTAAGTTCTACTCAGAAGAAAAAGTTTAAGATAGGTCTCAACATCTTCCCTCTTCTCCATCCTCTGTTTACCCAAGTATGGATGGGACTGCAAATGAGCTTTTGTGTGTGTACAGTACTATATTATAACCAGTGTGTGCTGTGTAACTTAATGCTATTATTCTTCAGAACAGCAACTAGGTTAGGGTGACCTGTGCTTTGTCCCAGGATCCTAAAATTAGAGTACTGAAGCAATCCTTCAGTATTTAGAAACAATGTAGTTAATATAGGAAGTTGCCTGGTGGTGGGTTGGGGTGAGCAACTCCTCACCTGGATTCACCTCCTCTTCAACTAAGGGCTTCACACTGCTTCCCTGGGTCTCTGCTTTATTCTTCAACTGAGGTCACTTGTCCCCATGAGATTTTTCTTCAGGTGAAAAAATTTCTACTTAAGGATGTTGTTTTCAAAAGGTAAAGGTTATTCATGAAGTGGTTTATCTTTTGGAATAGATCTGTTTTTCACTTGAGGCTTATTATTAAGTAGTACGGTTGAATAATTGGTGGGAGTTTCTACCAGTGACTTATTTGTGCTGCAATTTGTAGACTCTTGCAAGGCTTGCAAGTGGTATAGTGAGAAAAAACTGGCCTTGGGGTCAGAACAACTTGGGTTCTGTGACAGTTAAAAAAGTTCTGAGAGAGATAGTTTCTAGGTAATTTAACTATTTTATTATTAAAGCCAGAATGTTTGTTAACAAAACGACGGTCATTTGGCTGTTTTAGACCAAAGACTCCTCATGGGGGTGGGCTCTCACCCTTACATGCCCTTTGAAGAGCAGGTGTTCCTGAGGGGTGGCAATCAACTCTGATTGGTTAACAATTAATGAAAAAATGAATACTACAATAAGAGGCTAGACTATATTACAATGAGAGTCTTGGGGTACAAGACTTGAGTCAATCAAATCTTGATCAAAGAGATTTATAAATTCTCATATTACCTGTCTGACAAAAGGGAGAATCAACACTTCCCAGACCTGTCTGAGCAAACAGAATGAGTAGAAACGTACCCATTAGCCCAAACTTAGAATTTTTTTTACTGTCTGCTTAGATCTTGGCCTGAGGTAATCTTTAAGAGAGATTTCTCACACTTACTGGTTTCTGGACGAAGAAGTAGGAAAGGGTGAAAAACCTTTGTCCTAATCTGATAATTTGTTATTAAATAAAAGAGAGAGAAGTACTCATTTCTCACAGTTCGAGTCCTGTCTTTGATTGATACTGGCTGTGTGACCGTTGTCAGGGCACTTCACCTTGCAGTGTACCATGCAATTATTTAAGGCTATAAGTTGCAGAGAAGATACCAATCTGCATTGGTAGAGAATTCTCCAAACTGAGAACTCCCATCACTGATGAAATTACAAGTCATGTATAAAAGAGGAAGAGGAGCTTATTTTCCTTTAATAAATGAACATATTAGTAACTTCTGGATAAAACTTTCTTCCTTGAATAAATCATGTTTTCTGCTAGAATATAAGCTTCATAAAACCCCATTATTATATTATTTGTTTTTGTACCATGCACAATATTTCCCCATAGACAGTGCCCTTTTTAAGGAATTTGTCCAACATTTAAATTTTGTTTGTTGTAAATTTTCTTTTAAAAATATATATTTTATCTTTTTTCAATCAGCAAAAATCAGACTTCTCACTTTCCCATCCTAACTCTCTCCATCCAAGTGAGAACCAAAGAAAACAGAACTCCTGTTACAAACATATATAATCAAATAAAATGAATTTCTACATTAACAATGTTCAAAAACAAATATAAAATTCATTTTGCATTCTGAATCCTTCACCATTTTGTCAGGAGGTGGGTAACATGTTTCATCATTAGTCATCTGGAATTGTATTTGGTCATTATATTGATCAGAGTTTCTAAGTCTTTCAAAGCTATTTGTCTTTGCCATATGGTAAAACAATACTATTATCATTGTTTTAATTGTTTTCCTGGTTCTGTTCACTTCATTGCAAATCAGTTCATACAAGTCTTGCCAGGTATCTCTGAGACCATGCCCTTCATAATTTCTTAAAGCACAACAGTAACTCATCACATTTATGTAGCATAACTTGTTCATCCATTCTCTAGAGTCTAATTGATGAGTACCCCTACAAACTCCCATTCTTTGCCATCTTACCCCACCTGCCTCCTTGTTTGGATAGCTGTATACTTGAGTACCCTAATGATGTGAGGTAGTTTTCCCTAACCTTCATTTTTCTCTCCTGATACCCCCAGTGTACTCCTATTTCTTTCTACTCCTATAGGTCCCCTTCTCAGTCTGCCCTTGATCTATGACTCACAACTAGGTGTTAAGCAACAAAGCAGCCAGTTGGTACCTATTCCTGTCAAAGTGCCCTGGTATGTGTCTGGTAGTACAGAGGTGTGGGTCTGGGACCTCCTCTTGACCTGGTGCACAAGCTTTCCCTGGGTGAAGGAGTGCTTCTTTCACAGAGTGCTCCTGACCAGATCCAATCCCCAGTGCTGGCAAAGTTCTGTGTCTATTTTTCCATGCTGACCTGGGCTGGAAAAATAACTCAATGTGGCCTTTTCTAGATTTCTCAATCAGGATTCAGTCTGGGGTCTTTTAAAAATCTCTTAAGAGGAGAATTTTTTTGAGGGGAAGCTCCTTGTACTGCTTCCCGTTATTCTACCATCTTAAGACAATACCTTTTAAGCAAATAGGACTCAATAAATTGAATGTGTTTGCTAAAAGAATATGTAATTGTTGAATGACACTAGAAAAGAACTAGTTTAAACTCAAAAACACACCAAACGCCTATCTAGAAGTAGAAAAAGTAGCTCATGAACTCAAATAGAACTAAAAGAAAGGGTGGGCATTTAGGATTTAGAGTCAATTGTCTGGGTTCAAATCTTAGAATTTCCAATGATTTCCAATGAGATTGTAGGCAAGTGTGTCGGTAAGGCAAAATGGGCTCCTTAGCACTTCAGGAGTTTGACTTTTGCTTACTTTGAGTGATTCGGCTGTTTCATTTAATCTTGCTAAGGGCTAAGCCCCAGGTCCAAAGCCCTATCAGGTTCGAAACCTGTGTGGGTGTAGATTGATGACTTAAAAGGGGCCAACTTGGGAACCAATTGTCTCTGGTCGTTGAGGCGGGGCTTGAGGACGCCAGAGGCTTGGCTTCAAGGAAAGGCGAGCTAAGAGACAACTACAGCTGAAGCTGAAAAGAAGCTGAAGCAGGAGCTGTGGAAGCAGAGCCGACCCATGTGGACCTAGGAGTGCGAGCAAGGACTTGAGGCCAGTAAATATGAATTGGTTTAATACCATCTTGTTTTTCCTTGGCCTCCTGGTTACTCTTATGAGGAGGGCTTATTGGGCCTGGAAGCTTATAATTACAATATTGGAATGGGGAGGCTGGTTCATGGGTCTGTCACTATGGGGCCTAAATAGATGTTTTGATGCCTTCTACTTGGAGAGTTCTTTATACCCAACAATTTCGAACCATTCAGATATATATATGATTCTCTTCAAGATCATAAATTCGGCCTTCATACTACAGCAAGTCACCTAACCTCTCAGATTTCAGTTTCCTTTTCTGAAGGAACTTGACTAGGTGACCTCTACTGTCCTTTCCAGAACTGGATTTATGAGTTTTATATATATTACTTTTGTTCTATGTTTCTTCTAAAGAAAGAAGTAAATGTGTAATTTATTTTTATATGAAGAACTGGCTGATATGTAACCATGTATTTATATAAAGAGTAAAGTTCAAACTCCTTTAACTGGGATTCTAGGCCCTCCACAATGTGGAAGACCCTTCTAGTCTTACTTGATATTACTTTTTTTCTATCATATTTGGGGTATTTTATGTTCCTTAAAGAATACTCTATTCTTTTGCTCACACTTCTCTATTCCTAGAATGTCTTTTTTCCATCCCCAGTTGAATTCCTAATCTTTTTCCTTCCTTCCTCCCTCCCTTCCTCCCTCCCTCCCTTCCTTCCTCTCTTCCTTCCTCCCTTCCTTGAAATTTAATTTTTAAAAAATGAAGACCCATCTTTTCTTCCTCTCTTTTCCCCTTCCCCTCCTCTTCTCCCCCATTCAGAAAGTGAAAAAGTTAAAAAACAAAACTCCCGGTATATACATGTAGTCAAATAAAATAAGTTCTTTTGTATTTATTTATTTTAATTAGATTTTTTATTTTTAGTTTACAACATTTAGTTTTACATGTTCTTGAGTTTCATATTTTCTTTCCTTCCCTCCCCCCCTCCCCCTTCAAGACTATATGCAGTCCAATGTAGATTCTACATAAACCTTCGCATTAAACTTATTTACACAATAGTCAAGTTGTAAAGAAGAATTATGACCAATGGAATGAATCACAAGAGAAAAGAAACAAAACCAAAAAAAAAGAGGAAAAAAAGAGAGCAAATAGTTTGCCTCAATCTGCATTCAGACTCCACAGTTCTTTCTCTGGATGTAGCTAGTTCTCTCCATCATGAGTCCTTTTGGAGCTTTCTTTGAGCCTTGTATTGCTGAGGAGAGCCAAGTCTACCAAAGTTAGTCATCACAGAATCAATATGTCTGTGGTTGTGTATAATGTTCTCCTGGTTCTGCTCCTCTCACTCAGCATCACATCATGTAGGTCTTTCCAGGTTATTATGAAGTCTGCATCTTCCCCATTTCTTATAGGAAATTGCTGGGTCAAAGGTTATGCATGTTTTTACAGCCCTTTGGGCATAGTTCCAAATTGGTATCCAAAATAGCTGAATCTGTTCATAACTCCACCAACAAATGTATCGATGTTCCAATTTTCCCACATCCTCTCCAGCATTTATCATTTTCCTGTTTTGTCATGTTAGCCAATCTGACAAAAGAGATGTGGTACCTAAAAGTTCTTTTGATTTGCATTTTTCTAATCAATAGTGATTTAGAGCATTTTTTCATATGCCTATAGATATCTTTAATTTCTTCCTCTGAAAACTGCCTATTCATATCCTTTGACTATTTCTCAATTGGGGAATGACTTTTATTCCTATAAATTTGGCTCAGTTCCCTGTATATTTTAGATATGAGGCCTTTATCAGAGATACTGGTTGTAAAGATTTTCTCCCAATTTTCTGCTTCCCTCCTAATCTTTGTTGCATTGGCTTTGTTTATACAAAAATTTTTCAGTTTAGCATAATCAAAATTATCCATTTTGTATTTTATAATTCTCTCTATCTCTTGTTGGGTCATGAATTCTTCCTTTTCCCATAAATCTGACAGGTAAACTATTCCTTGGTCTCCCAAATTGCTTATATTATCAGCCTTTATTCCTAAATCATGTACCCATTTTGACTTTTTTGGTATATGGTGTAAGATATGGGTCTATGCCCAGTTTCTGCCATACTATTTTCCAATTTTCCCAGCAGTTTTTGTGAAATAGTGAATTCTTAGCCCAGAAGCTGGATTCTTTGGGTTTACCAAAGAATAGATTGCTAGAGTCAATGACTTCTGAGTCTTGCGTACCTAACCTGATCTACCACTCAGTTTCTTCGCCAGTACCAGGTAGTTTTGAGGACTGCTGCTTTATAGTACAGTTTGATATCTGATATGGCTAGACCACCTTGCCTAGCATTTCTTTTCATTAATTCCCTTGGTATTCTGGAATTTTTGTTCTTCTAGATGAATTTTGTTATTATTTTATCCAGCTCTGTAAAATAATTTTTGGTACTTTGATTGGTATGGTGCTGAATAAGTAAATTAATTTAGGTAAAATTGTCATTTTTACTATATTAGCTTGGCCTAACCACAAGCAACTGATATTATTCCGTTTAATTAGACCTGACTTTATTTGTGTGAGAAGTGTTTTGTAATTGTGTTCATATAGGCCATGAGTTTGTCTTGGCATGTAGACTCTCAAATATTTTATAGTGTCTACAGTAACTTAAAATGGAATTTCTCTTTCTATCTCTTGCTGTTGGGCTTTGTTAGTAATATATAGGAATGCTGAGGATTTATGTGGGTTTATTTTGTATGCTGCAACTTTGCTAAAGTTATTTATTATTTCAAGTAGTTTTTTACTTGAATCTCTAGGATTCTCTAAGTAAATCTTCATACCATCTGCAAAAAGTGATAATTTAGTTTCTTCTTTGTCTATTCTAATTCCTGCAATTTCTTTTTCTTCTCTTAATGCTAAAGCTAACATTTTTAGTACCAAATTAAATAATAGGTGTGATAATGGACATCCTTGTTTCACCCCTGATCTTATTGGGAATGCATCTAGCTTATCCCCTTTACATATAATGCTTGCTGATGGTTTTAGGTAGATGCTGTTTATGTATTTAAGAAAGACTCCTTGTATTCCTAGGCTTTCTAGTGTTTTTGATAGGAATGTCAAAAGCTTTTTCTGCATCTATTGAGATAATCATATGGTTTCTGCTAGTTTTGTTATTGATGTGATAAATTATGCTGATAGTTTTCCTAATATTGAACCAACCTTGCATTCCTGGAATAAACCCTACCTGGTCATATTATACATATGTTATACATTCTCATGATATACATATACTCATGATATACATTCTCATGATATACATATTCTCATGATAAATTGCTGCAATCTTTTTGCTAATATTTTATTTAAAATTTTTGCATCGATATTCATTAGAGAAATTGGTCTATAATTTTCTTTCTCTGTTTTCACTCTTTCTAGTTTGGGTATTAGTACCATATTTGTATCATAAAAAGAATTTGGTAGGACTCCTTCTTTGCCTGTTTTCCCAAATAGTCTATGAAGTATGGGAATTAATTGTTCTTTAAATGTTTGATAGAATTCATATGTAAAACCATGGGGCCCTGGAGATATTTTCCTAGGAAGTTCATTGATGGCTTGCTCAATTTCTTTTTCAAGAGATGGTGTTATTTAGGTAATTTATCTCCTCTTCTGTTAACCTGGGCAATTTGTATTTTTGTAAATATTCATCCACTTCCCTGAGGTTATCAAATTTATGTGCGTACAATTGGGCAAAATAATTCCTAATTATTGTTTTAATTTCATCTTCATTGGAGGTGAAGTCACCCTTTTCTTTTTTGATACCGGTAATTTGGCTTTCTTCTTCCTTTTTTTTAAAAATCAAATTGACCAAGGATTTATCAATTTTATTAGTTTTTTCATAAAACCAGCTCTTAGTTTTATTTATTAGTTAAATAGTTTCCTTGATTTAAATTTTATTAGTCTCTTCTTTGATTTTCAGTATTTCTAATTTGGTATCTAATTAGGGATTTTCAATTTGTTCTTTTCCTAGTTTTTTCAGTTGCATGACCCTTTCATTGATTTCCTTTTTATCTATCTTATTCATGTAAGCATTTAGAGATATAAAACTTCCCCTGGAACTGCTTTTGCTGCATCCCATAAGCTTTGGTATGTTGTCTCATTATTGTCATTCTCTTGAACGAAGTTATTAATTGTTTCTATGATTCGATCTTTGGCCCACTCATTCTTTAGGATTAGATTATTTAGTTTCCAATTAATTTTTAATTTATCTTTCCATGGTCCTTTATTACAAATAATTTTCATTGCATCATGATCTGAGAAGGATGCATTGACTATTTCTGCCTTTCTTCACTGGATTATGAGGTTTTTATGCCCTAGTTACATGGTCAGTTTTTGAGTATTGCCATTATCACCATTTAGTTTTCTCCAGAAGTTTATCATATCTGCCTTTTTGAAAATTCTATTCACCTCTTTAACTTCTTTCTTATTTATTTTGGGGTTATATTTATCAAGTACAGAGAGGGGGAGGTTAAGGTCCCCCACTAGTATGGTTTTGCTGTATATTTCTTCTTGTAACTCCTTTAACTTCTCATCTAAGAATTTGCATGCTATACCACTTGGTACATATATATTAAGTAATCATATTGCTTCATTGTTTATGGTGCCTTTTAGCAGGATGTAGTGTCCTTCCTTATCTCTTTTCATTAGATCTATCTTTGCTTTTGCTTTGTCTGAGATTAGGATTGCTACCCCAGTTTTTTTTTTACTTTAGCTGAAGCACAATGTATTCTACTCCAGCCTTTTACTTTTACCCTGTGTGTATCCCCCTGTTTCAAATGTGTTTCTTGTAAACAACATATTGTAGGATTATAGTTTTTAATCCATTATGCTATCTGCTTCCATTTTATAGGTGAATTCATCTCATTCACATTCACAGTTATGCTTACAAGCTGTATCTTTTTCTCCATCCTGTTCCCCCCCCGTTTATGTTTTTGTTTCTCCCTCCCCCCTTCCGCTCCTCAAAAGAGTTTTGCTTTTGACCCCTGCCTTCCTCAGTTTACCCTCCCTCTTGATTCCCCTACCTTATCTTACTCTTTTCCCCTTGATACCTCTTCCCTCCCTTCTATTCACCCCCCGTTTTCTTTCCCCTTTCCCCTCCTACTGCCTGTAGGACAAGTTTGAGTTCTATACTTTTTAGAGTATGTTATTCTCTTCTTGAACCAAATCTGATGAGAGTAAAGCTCTTATACTACTCTTCTCCCTCCCTTCTTTCCCTCTACTCTAATGTGTTTTTGTGCCTCTTCATTTGATGTAATTTACCCTTTTCTACTACCTCCTTATCTTTTGGCCCAGACCCCACCCTTTCCATCTCTTAATTATGTTTTTTATCACTATATCGGTTACTTTATACTGACACCCACAGTCTGTGTATATCTCTTTCAATTGTCACAATAACTGTACTATTCTCAAGACTGACATATATATATATATGTATAACATATAAAAAACAATATAATCCTATATAAGGATGTAAAAAATTTGCCTGTATTGATTAACAAGTTTTGTTGGGGTTTTTCCCCCCTGTTTACCTTTTCATGTCTCTCTTGAGTTTTGTATTTGAAGATCAAATTTTCCATTGAGTTCCGGCCTTTTTATCAGGAAGGTCTGGAATTCCTTTATTTTGTTGAATATCCATCTCCTTGCATGAAAAATTATGCTCTGTTTTGCTGAGTAATTGATCCTTGGTTGTAGTCCAAGCTCCTTTGCCCTTCGGAATATCATATTCCAAATTCTCCTGGCTTTTATTGTAGAAGCTGAGAGATCCTGCATGCTCTTGACTGTAGTTCCATGATATTTGAGTTGTTTCATTTTGGATGCTTGCAGCATTTTCTCCTTGACTTTGTAATTCTGAAGTTTGGCTATAATATTTCTTGCAGTTTTCAATTTGGGATCTCTTTCAGGGCGTGATCAGTGGATTCTTTCAATGACTATTTCCCCCCTGGTTCTAGGACCTCTGGGAAGTTATCTTTGATAATTTCTTCAAAGATACTGTCCAGACTCTTTTTTTCATCATGGTTTTCTGGTAGACCAGTAATTCTTAAATTGTCTCTCCTGGATCTATTTTCCAGGTCAGTTGTTTTTCCAATCAGATATTTCAGGTTTTCTTCTATTTTTTCATTCTTTGCATTTTGTTTGACTACTTCTTGATGCCTCGTAGAGTCATTAGCTTCCACTTGCTCAATTCTAATTTTTTAATGAATTGCTGTCTTCATTTTGCTTTTCAGTCTCCTTTTCCAGTTGGTTGATTTTACCTTTCTGGGTGTCATTTCTTTCTTTACAATCTGAGTCTCCACAGGCATTTCACCAATTTTAGTTTTTAAAGATTTGATCTCATCCATGTTTTTTTCCCCCATTTTTTCTTTTACCTCCCTAATTTGGTTTTTAAAATCCTCCTCTACTTTTTCCAGGAGTGCTTTTTGGGCTTGAGACCAGTTCACATAAGGTATCAGATGTGGGTATAGTGTCAATGCTGTGCTCTTCTGAATTGGTATTTTGATCTTTCCTGTCTCTATAAAAAGAATCAATGGTCCTTGGTTTTTTCGTGTTCTTCTTCTTGTTGGTTAGCTTTTTTTCTGGCTTTACGGTGGATTTCTGCTTTTGGGGCTCAGGGATCTTTGTCCCAGGTTTCTTGTTCTGGGAGCTGTGAGCCTAGTCACTAGCTTTGTGTGCTATGGCCTTCGGTTTCCTGAGGTGTCGGGGAGGGGTTGTCTGGTTCCCCGAAGTCTCCTTTTCCCCTAGGGGTCCTCTCCAGCAGCAGTAGTCTCAGCTGTTGTCTGTGCTGGTGTCTGCCACTTCCCCTGGCTGTGCAAAGGCACATCTGGATTCCTGGTATTGACCCTTGCTGGCTCTGCCCTTCTGGGACTCAGGAATGCTAATGGAGCTCCACTTCTGTCTCCTCTATTCCAGCGTTTTTTCCAAGGAATCTCTGGGTCAATGCAAGATACTCAATAGAGAGCATAGTATAATGAATAGAGATCCAGCCTTGAAGTCAAAAAGAACTAGGTCCAAGCATTCCACCCTTGCATATACTACTACTACGACGACGATGACGATGACGACGACAACGAGGACGACTACTACTCTGGGTCAGTGAGGGAGGGAGGGATGAGAACCGTTTACCTAGCCATTATGTCTCCTGGAAGTTCAAGCAGGTGTGTTTCAAACCTTTGACCTGCAAGCCTCAGGAGAAGATGTCTCACGGCCACAGCTGCTGCTGCCTCCTGCTTCGACAGACTTCCATCCTGTGCTGGGAGGCCTGGGGATCTCCACTGGTTTCAGGCACCTAGCTTTCTCCCAGCCTGGATTGCTGGCTGGTTTCCACAGCTGCTTCTGCTTTGTTGCTGTCTGGTGCAGCTCTGTGCACCAGGCTCTCTCCCAGCCTACAGATCCAACCTGTCAACCTTTTGGATTCTCCTGGCTTGGAAATTTGCCCCACTCAGTTTACTAGTGGCTTCTAACTCTCTCAAATCTGCTCAGATTCACTTTTTTAGAGGTACCTGACAGAACTTGTGAGAGAGCTCTGGTATGATGCTATTTTCATGTGGCCATCTTGGCTCTGCCCCAATAAAATAAATTCTTAAAAAAACCCCAAAATTCCAAACCCCTAAATTTCTCAACTTGTACTCTGAGTCTATCTCCTCTTGGCAAGTAGACTGCTAAATATTTTCTATTTTCTGTAGTGATTTAAAATGGAATTTTTCTATCTCTTTCTCTTTGATTTTTGTTGGTTATATATATATAAAATGCTGATGATTTGTGTGGGGTTTATTTTATATCCTGCAACTGTGTTAAAGTTAATTGTTTCAATTAGTTGTTTAGTTGAGTCTCATCATACATCCACAAAAAATGATAATTTTATTTTCTCTTTGCCTATGCTTATCAGGAGGTGTTGCCCATCCTTTTAAGTCTGATTCAAATGATGCCTCCTTCCCTAGGAATTCACTGACCTTTCCTATTAGTAAAGACTTTCTCTCTCCCCATCCTGCCCTGCAACTCCACCTTGAATCACATAGAGTTTTTCTATATCTTTTCAATATACTTATTATATAATCTTTTGCATTATGGCTCTCTATAATACAAAATACAATTTTTATTTTCCCCTTATTAAGCTAAAAGGTTCTGAAGTTCAGAGATTATTGCATCACCTAATTCTTGTATCATATTCACTTTACGTTGTATTTGTTTCCTTGTTATCTTCTCCATTAGGGCAGCTAGGTGGCACAATGGATAGACTGCTGGGACAGGAGTCATCAAGACCTGAGTTCAAATTTGGCCTCAGACACTTAGTGGATAAAGTATCAGACTTAACATCAGGAAGACTCATCTTCATGAGTTCAAATCTGGCTTCAGACACTTATTAGCTGTGTGACCCTGGATAAGTCACTTAACCCTGTTTGCCTTTGTTTTCTCATTTGTAAATTGAGCCAGAGAAGCAAATAGGAAACCAGTCCAGTAAATTTTCCAAGAAAATCTCAAATGGTGTCATAAAGAGTTGGACATGACTGAAATGACTGAACAACGTATCTACCCTGTTAGATTGTGAGTTCCTTGAGGGCAGGGACTGTCTTTCACCTCTTTTTTGTATATCCATTGCTTAGTACGGTGCCTGGAACATAGTAGATGCTTCATAAATGTATATTGACTAACTACTGATGTACCGAGTGCCAAACACAGTGATTTGAACACAGTATATGCTTAATAAATGCTTGTTGAATATGAATACTATATTAGCAAAGTTTCAAAAGATAATAAAATTGAAAAGGACCATCTGAGTTGGAAAATTATGGTTGCAAATGTGAGAAAATATTAATGCAAATTTTCTCCTGTCTGAGAAAAAAGAATAAATTCAGGTACCTGAAAATGTTGAAAAATCATCTCATCCAGTTTCCCAAATAATTCAAGAATTAGCTTTTGAAATGTGGTAAATAGTATTGCTCTACTTTGTTTATAGTGGCGATTGACTGCATGATATTCTCATTCTTATTATCCTGTTACAGCAGAGGGACTTAAGTGATAGTTTAATTTTGTTGTTCTTGTTGTTCAGTTATTTCAGTCATGTTTGACTCTTTGTGATCCTATTTGGGGTTTTCTTGGCAAAGATACTGGAGCTGTTTGCCATTTTCTTCTGCAGCTCATTTTACAGATGAGGAAACTGAGGCAAAGAGGGTTAAGTGAGCTGCCCAGGGCCACACAACTAATAAGTGTCTGAGGCCAGATTTGAATTCATGAAGATAAGTCTTTCTGACTTCAGGTCTGACACTTTATCCACTGAGCCACCTAGCTACCCTGAAAGTTTAATTACATTGTACTTAATTAAAATTTCAGTTGTCTTTTTAATACCAATAGTAGAATCAGTTGGGAAATATGGTGAGGAGTAGGTCTTTTTTAATAACTACTTTGATAGTAAAACTAAGACAGATGCTTCCTTGGTCATATGGAAGGTAGAATTAATGACGATGTGGTTAGCAATGATTTGTATTTTAAATGATCATTTCAAGGCAGTATTGCTTAATCAATTGAAGTTTGAAAAATGTATAACAAGAGCCCCAAATTTGCAGTAGCTGGACATTCTCTGAATCATAAAATCTTACTTCATTCCTATCTGTGTAAGTGGATTTTACATATCCTACATTGTCAGCTCAAGTACTGACTCATACTCAAAAAAGGTTGCAGAATTACTGACAAGACAAACAGGAAAAGTGGTGAAATGTAAGTTTTTCCCCCCATTTTTCATGCTTGAGAAGGGAATAAATTCAGGTCCCCTTAAAAAGCCTTAGAAAAGAAAACCCCAAATACAAGTTCTCATTCTGTCCTGAAATGAGTCTGAGAAAATATCAGGAAGACTCTGAAAGAAGAAGAGAAAGAAATTGAGGTAGAAGGTTTTTTTTTCCCCTGGTAACCTTCAAAAATGAATTCACTTTCTGGGAAATAGAAATAGCTAAGCAACATGTGCCCAAATGAGGCTGTACTAGGATGCAGACAGTACATGAAATAGCTCCAAATTGAACAGCTTTATAATAATGTCAGGTCAGGAAAACACAAGACTCAGGTCTTGTATCCAAATTACTAGCTTGAGCTAAATGTCTTCTTATTCTAGTAGTGCTGGCTTTTTCTTGGATATTAGCTGTCTTGGGATTTGACTGTTTAATGTTACCTGCTGTTCCTTTTTGGCTTAATTGCACTTTGTTAGGTATAATACCTTGTATAGTTGCTATTGGAGGGGCCTTCAACATCACCTCATGGAAAGAAATGCAGCTTTTGAGCAGGAGTGTGCTGGTAAATGGTTTAAAAACTGGTTCTCCAGAAAAAAGTAGGCATTACACACTTTTAAGCCTAATCTATATTGTTAACATTTTCTCTACCACTTTATTAAGTCCAAACAATCGCTAAAACAATGAATAAAGCCCTAATAACATCTGCTGATTTCTGAGATGTAAATGCCCAAACTGAAAATTTAATAATTGTCTCTTCTTGCCAGATGGTATGAGCTGGCTCTAGCTCCCTCCTGTCTGTGAGGCTCTACGTAGATCATTAGTGTTATAGTACATGTAGAAACAACATAGATTGGTACTTGGTTTGAATCCTGCCTCTGACTCCTTTCTTGATCCATGACCATGGACAAATTATTTCTCTGAGATGGGTGGAGGTCTCTGAGGATTATCTATTAAATTTGAGGTTGATTTTTATAAACTAAATCCTTGACATTATCATAGTACATTATCATATGTATGATATGTTACTTAGGCAATTAATTATAATTATTATTTTGAAAAATAAAACTGAAATACTTAAGAGTTATTAAGATTTTCTTTTTAGCAGGGTGGAAGGAAACAGAAAATGTGATGTTAGAGAATATAGAGATGTAGAGATAATAGGGAATTTCTGAAGAGAACACTTTTTCTATCAATACAGATGAGTAGCTGTTCAGGAATGTATACTTTTAGGGAGATATCATTGACACTAAGAGGTCAAGCTACTTGCTCAAGATCGCACAAACATTATCTATGTGCCAGAGGCAGGCACCGAATCCAGGTCTTCCTGACTTTGGATTCTCTCTACTCACTCCCTGCACCATGTAGCCTCTATCAGAAAATTACATGCCAAAAGATAGCATGGAACACTGTACCTTTAGTATACATATGAAACAAGTAGCCAGGGAGGGACTTAACTTGTCTTTCTTTACAATCTAATAGTATGTCATTGACTAATGAGATATTTAAAGGATTAAAAAAGGACATATTGATTGCTGACCAATTTTTTATATCAAGAATTCAAATATTAAAAAGATATAAATTTCTTATGAGTATCCATTAAAGTTTGTGTTTTCCTTAAGTAAGATTAACTGCTAGTTATAAACTCTGTTTGATTCCACTCCCGAAACCATTAAGTCATGTAGTGGATAGAACATTGAACTCAAGTGCACTCAGGAAGACCTGAGTTCAAATCTTTCCTCAGACCCTTGCTAGGTATATTACCCTGGGCAGGCCACAACCTTTGTCGGCCTCAGTGTCTTATCTGTAAAATGGGGATAATACAAACAGAGTTGCTTTAAGGCTCAAATGAGATAATATTTGTAAAGCAGATTGTAACCCTAAATAAAAATGCTGGCTATCATCAATAATAAGAAAACATCTTGTTTCTCTTTTGATGCCATAGATTCTAAGCAAAATACCAAGATGAGACACTCAAAATGATTCTATATAATGTAAGCTGTGCAGGCTATACTGAAAATTAGAAATTTTTTTAGTAAAATTGGAAAAGTATTATTAAAATGATTATTTATAATATTAATATCTTAGTACCATTTGATAGAGCAATGTTGGAACTTCCCTTTAAAATGTGTACTTATATAGTTCATTGTAGAGACCAGTGAACCAAAAGTGTGAGAAAGGACCCTAAACCTGACTACAGGGCAGCTAGATGGAGCAGTGGATAGGGTGCTGGGCCTGGAGTCAGGAAGACTCATCTTTATGATTTCAAAACCAGCCTCAGACATCTGTGACCCTGAGCAAGTCACTTAATCCTCTTTGCCTCAGTTTTCTCATCTATAAAACAAGCTGGAGAAGGAAATAGCAAACCACTCTAGTATTTTTGCCAAGAATACCCCAAATGGTGTCATAAAATGTTGGACACAACTGAAAAATGACTAAACAACAAGAATCCTGACTATAAAACCA
The DNA here is from genome assembly GCA_028646595.1 of Phalanger gymnotis. Lineage (NCBI taxonomy): Eukaryota > Metazoa > Chordata > Mammalia > Diprotodontia > Phalangeridae > Phalanger > Phalanger gymnotis. Next base: position 473,059,679 of record CM053622.1, on the reverse strand, counting down.
TAATTAGGACAAGATAACCAGGGCATTCCCCCAGGGTACACAGATTTGAAGTGCATTGATAGTACTTGTGGTCCTTCAGTAGCATGGAAATAACTAAGTTAGCTTCCCTAGTAATCTGGAATAATTAATTAAAATTTTTAAATTCTATCCTTTCCCTATTTGTGTTGGCACTGGATGGCTTCTGCCTTTTGGCAGAAATACCTCAGGTCAGTTCCTACCCAGTTGTAATGGCAAGCAACATGGGATTTTTTGCTATTTTTCTGTGTGTGTTGTTCAGTTTCCCAGCCTCAGTCTTACATGTCTCTGCGCTGAGCCAATCAGACATGTGCAAGTGGGCTCTAGTCAATCAGATGCTTAGTAGAATTGTGTATATATAGAGAGCCAGTGTTAAGAAAGCAGACTTTAAGAGAGCCAGTGATGTTGTTGCCCTGTTGAGCTTTGTTTTCCCAGAGGCAGAGAATGGGGGCAGGAGTCCCTGGAGCCTGCTGTCAGGCAGGAGCAGGAAGAGCTTGGAGTGGAGCAGTCCCCGTGAGCTGAGATATGGAGCAGGAGCAGAGAGCTGCCTATGTGTGAATCCAGGTGAGAGTGGGAAAAGGTCAGCCCACAGGAAGAGCCATGGGACTTGTAAGTCAACCTCAAATTAAGATGAAAGAGGACTTTACTTGGACACTTGATATTGATTAAGGAGATTGCTCTTATTGTGACCTGGGGATGGATGGTGTGGTATTTTCTGCTACCCTTTAAGGATGTGTTGTGCTAGGGATAACCTTGGTCTGGGACCCCCTGATTGTGTAAACATGTATTTTGGGGAATGCCACTGAATGTAATGATATATGCTATGTGTCATATGACATATATACGTATATGTGTATATATATACATATATATAACGATATGTTTTGCTGACGGATGTTGCTATGAATCTTATGCTTTAGTTTATTGAATAATGTTTAAATCTGAATAGAGAGTTCATTATGCTACGCGCAATTAGACCCTTAAAATTATTCACAGCGGTAGGCCTCAGGTATGCTGCTGTGATTGGCATTACACCAGCCCAGGCAGCTACTCACTCACTCACTCACTTAACTCACTCAACAAACATTTAGTAAGCACCTACTATGTGACAAACATTATACTAGGGCCTGGGGATACCAATTTCTGCCCTCAGGAAGCTCCCATTCTTTCAGAGGAGGTTGGTTTCTTGCCACTCCTCTGCGGGCGAAAATTGCTCGTTATAAGTCTACTTGGTTCCACTCCTGAGTACCTGTGTGATCTTGAATGAATCTACTTCAGACTTTCTGAGTCTATTCCCCCATCAATAAAATGGGAACAGTAACTCCTGCCTTGCTTCCTTCCTGGGGTTTGTGGGAGATAGAAGTGAGATGATATATGTGAAAGCACATTTTTAGAGCTTTACATAAATGAAAGGTGTTACTACTGCTACATTCTTACATGGCTCTTTTTTCAGTTAGATTATAATCTCCTTGGTGGCAAAACTGGGTTTTCTATTCCTTTTGTCTGCTTCGAAGTACCTAGCCTCTTTCTGCTCCACATTCAGAGCTCAGTGAATGCTTGCTGATTGAGTATGTGGAGCTTAGCTGCAGATACTTTTGTGTTAAGCCTTTTGTGCTGCAGGTTCTATACATGCAGATTCCTCCCTCTCCCCATTTCCCTTTCCTAATAGAAAACATCATTGACCTTTCTCAAAACACATTCTACAAACTCAGAAATGCTTGCTGTTTTTCAGAATAGATTAATGTCTATAAAACTATCTGGAATTTCCCTAATTTATTTCAAGGCTCAAAGCACTTTGATTTGTATTTTACTTTTTAAAATTGGCCAAAGTGTAGTGAAAGAATAAAACATTCAATATCCAAACAATATGGTTGAATGTTCATTGCTTAAAATATTCCCCTACTTTATATAAGATCAGAAAGAAAAAGTCACATATAAGGCAAAACATAGCTATGTAAGCAAATAAATCAGGGACACATAGGAAATAGCCAGTGTTTGGACAGAGCAGCTGGGGAAATTTTGCCTAAGCCATTTCTATTTCCAAACAGGAATTCTGATTACAGAATCTGTCACAGATATGCTAGCTTCTAATGTGTTAAGCTAAACAGACTTTACTGCAGATGCAAAGACTAGATTTCTTCAAGGTGCTAACTTTTTTTTTTTCTTACAGATTCATCTCATTTCAAGGAGCTAAAATTTTTGTTGTGGTACTGGATTGTTTATGGACAATTTCAGATCCAGGCTTGAATATATTTTGGTGACCTTAGTAAAGACTATGAAAAGCTGAGAGCCTGAATTCTATCTGGGATCTGCTCCTTACTTCAATCTCATCGACACGCTGGAAATCCAGTCAGTCAGTCAATCAGTTGGATAGGTCATCAATAAAGCAGTAAATCAGTCAACAAACATTTATTAAATACTTATTATGTTCAAGGCACTGTGCTAAGTGTTGAGGGACCCAAGGAAAGGCAAAAAAGAAGAAGCCCCTGTCCTCAAGGAGGTTACATTTGAATGGGGTAGAAAACAAAAAATTAGGTACCCGCAAGATAGATACAATTTGAATGGAAGGTAGTTGGAGAGAGGGTGGCACTATCAGGTAATGAAGATGAATGATCCTTAAGGAGTCTATCCCTATCTGCCCGAATCCCACTTGGGTTCAGAAAATACCCTCTGTGGTATTGAGAGAAAAGCAGAAGGTAAATTTTCTCTGAATTGACTCTATGGCAAGTGAACTATGTGGAGTTTTAGGAGATTGCAGAAAGAATACTTTCCACTCTGGGATCAGAACTGGAGGAATTCCAGTAGAAACCTGCATGACTTTAGGTAAACTCTTTCAACCTCTTGGTGCCTCACTTGCCTTAACTGTGAAATGAGGATTATAAAGCTTATGGTCCCTCACAGCTTTGTTTAGATGCTCAAATAAGACAAAATAAGTCAAGTGCTTTGGAAAACTTTAAACACCATATAAATACCATCGTTTGGTTGTTGTTCACTATCATCTCATTCTCATCTCTTTTTTTGGATGAAGTTATGATAGACCTAATCGGCCCATGAATAAAAATTTATTAAGTGCTTAATATGTGCCAAGTACTGTGCACAAATATGAAAAAGTCAGTCCCTTGCCCTCAAACAACTTACAGTCTAGCGCGAGGATTCAACACAAAAGGAGGCTTTCAGCCTTTTCAAGAGGGGTGAGGGGAGACATCCAAGGACAAGCCATCATTCCGCTGTTATTTTATTTTATATTTTGTATTTAATGCTCTATTGCACAGATAAATAGAATTATTACTCTTTAAAACTGAGTAAGAGTATTGGCATGCAAACTCATATTGACTACATCTTTGGGACAACTTCAACAGTAGATGGGAAAACAGGGAAGAAATGTACCTTGTTTTATACCCATAGAGTTTTAATTTCTTTAATTAGGCCTCTATTTTTGAAATTTTGAGTTCTATATTGCTTAGAGATTACAAATGTCTAGTATGGTGACATCTCTTCTTCTGAAAAGGTTATGTCTCAGCGTTGTGGTTAATAGTTACGAATTCCACCACAGCATACTGCCTCTTGGTATCTGTGGTTTGCAAGTTATCTCCCTGTTAGATCTGAAGCTCCATGAGAGCAGGAATCCTGGTTTATCTGAGCTTTTGTACCTCCCCCAATGCCTGGCATAATATAACAGTAGGCAAGGCAAAGGTAGCAAAGTGACAAGGGCACAAGGTAAGTTTGAGTCTCAGCACTGCAATTTATTGCATGCGTAAGTCTTTTAACCTCATTGGGCCCAAACTGCCCTCCCTGGCTACCACTCCTTTAGATGTATCATTTTCCCAGATAGAATGTAAATCTCTTGTGGGAAGGGGCTATTTTTGCTTTTGTAATTTTATCCTGGTGCTTGGCACATTCTTGGCAGATAGTGTTAAATACAGTAGACACTTTTTTATTCATTCATTGGATATTGGTTGAATATTGAATGAATAAACTGCATCTCAGTTCCATCATCTGCAATGAGAAGCAGCTTGGTATAGTGGATAGGGAACTAGACCTGGAGTCAGGAAAACCTCCATCAGAATATGTTTTTTACTAGTTTTGTACCTAAGCATATTGCTTAGGCAGCTCTCTAAGCACCTGGTGGAGATTTCCTGCTCTGATGAAACCTCAGATTCTTGACATATTGACATGATAGTAAATAGAGGCAGTGACAACAGCACTAACTTTAGAGTGAGAAGACCTTAATTCAAATCTCAGTTCTGCCAATTATTTCTCTTCTTTGGGTCTCATTTTCCTCACTGCAAAATGACGGGATTGTACCAGATGACCTCTCAATTCTCTCCCAGGAAAAAATTCATGATAATTCTTTGTCATATAGGGATATTGTATAGATAGATTAGATTGAAATAAAGTAGATTGAAGGACCCATATGTATAACCATCATATAAAATATTAATGTTAGTAGTATTATATACTATTATGTATTAATACATTGCCTATTAGGAGCCATTGTTTTCTTTGAGAGAAAGTTCTATGCAGTGTTTTTAAGAAATACTTAATTTTTTTGAAGTTTCAAATCACCCTCATCTTAATGACAAAAACTTTAAACTGACAAGGTAACTTTAAGCTTACACATCTGGAGCACTTACATCTTGGTTGGACATTTCCCAGTAAGGTCTTTCTCCATAGGACATCACCTCCCACATGACAATGCCATAACTCCATGCATCACTAGCTGAGGAGAACTTCCTGTAGGCAATAGCTTCTGGGGCTGTCCATCTTATGGGGATTTTTCCACCCTGGAAAATACATTGTAGATTACTCAGTTGACTCACAGTAGAGAACTCCAGCTCCATTTCAAACCCGAGATTATTGTCATCAAAGATCTTTCTGACAAAAAATATTCTGAACACTCAATAATGGCTTGGCAATTTAAATGGAAGATAGAAAGAAAATGGAATATTTTTAAACTGTTAAGTGAGTTTCCCTAAGGTGTTTATTCAGTGAAACAGTATTGCTGGAAAGAAGCCACACTTCAGAAGAAAGAAAACATTTTATTCATTAGAGATATTGGATGTTATTTTAGATTCACATAATTAAACAATACTTTTGCCTTATGATGGAAGTTACAGATTTGGAACATTAAAACCAAATACTACTCTATAGCTATTAAACATTTTATTGCATTTGCAAATAATAATAATAAAGAACCTCTAGCTGAGGCAAGTGGTTAAATATTGAATTGAGAAGTGCTTTGCTAAATCAGCGTTAAACAGAGTAGAACTGCATTTCTTTCATTTTCTTTCCATCTGTAATCACTTCAGTTATCTCTTAATCTTTTCCTATAAATCCCTTGACATGGTACAAATGAATCTAAAATAGACAGTTTCTGGGTAAGAGTGCTTTAAATTACTCAATACTTTTGAACATCTATTTTTTAAAACTTTGAGTTCCAAATTCTCTCCCCTTTTCCTTTCCCTCCTACCTCCCTAAGAAGTCAAGCAATTCAACATGGGCCACATGCATATCATTATGTATAATCCTTCCACAACACTCA
>CM053622.1:473036813-473053622 GCA_028646595.1 Phalanger gymnotis | reverse complement strand
CAGTATATTTTTGGGTCTCCTTTAGCAAGTCATTGACTTGTTTTTCATGGTTTTCTCGCATCATTCTCATTTCTCTTCCTAATTTTTCTTCTACTTCTCTAACTTACTTTTCCAAATCCTTTTTGAGCTCTTCCATGGCCTGAGACCAGTTCATGTTTTTCTTGGAGGCTTTTGTTGTAGGCTCTTTGACTTTCTTGACTTCTTCTGGCTGTATGTTTTGGTCTTCTTTGTCACCAAAGAAGGATTCCAGAGTCTGAGATTGAATCTGGGTGCATTTTTGCTGTCTGGCCATGTTCCCAGCCAACTCACTTGACCCTTGAGTTTTTCAGCAGGGTATGACTACTTGTAGACTAAAGAGTTCTATGTTCCAAGCCTGGGGGCATGCGCCAGCTCTGCCACACCAGCACTCCTCCTTCCCCAAGAACTCCCAACCTGGATTGGACTTAGATCTTCAGCAGGCTCTTCACTGCTGCTCTGATCCTTCACTTAATTCCTCCCACCAGGTGGGCCTGGGGCCAGAAGCAACTGCAGCTGTAGTCCTAAAGCTGCCCCACCTCTGCTGCCCCTGGAGTAGTGGCCGAACCACAAACTCTATCCCAGTCCCCAGCAGCTTCTCCCACTAACCTACTCTGTTGTCCTTGGTGTTTGTGGGTTGAGAAGTCTGGTAACTGCCGCAGCTCACTGATTCAGGGCCCTAGGGCATACTCCGCCCGGCTCCTGGTCCACGCCGCCCATGCTGGGCTCAGCTCTGCTCAGCTCCGCTCTCCTCTGCTCCCAGATCTGTGTGGGAAAGACCTTACCCAGAGACCATCCAGGCTGTTCTGGGCTAGAGCTCTGCTTCCCTATGCTATTTTGTGGGTTCTGCAGTTCTAGAATTGGTTCAGAGCCATTTTTTATAGGTTTTTGGAGGGACTTGGCAGATGCTCACGCTAGTCCCTGCTTTCCAGCTGCCATCTTGGCTCCGCCCCCTATTCAATACTTTTGTTTTCTAAGCTTTCATTCCAACAGCTGAACTCACTGAGAAGAGAAAATTAAAATTCAGCCTATGTGGTTTAGCTATTTTCTGATTCTTCAGTAGTTTGGCTTTAGAAGATCTATCTAAATAACATTTTATGTATTATGTTTAATTTTTAATAACATTTGCAGAATTTTATTAAGAACATTATAGAAATTCCTTGCAATGACAATGGCAGGAATAGAATCATTTGTTCATTTCATTTGGCATTTTTGAAACATTCTCACCTCCCTAGTGGGAATACAGGATTTTTTTAAAGCAAGATATATTGAGCCATGCTTTATAGTTCCACTAGATGGCAGAAGAGAACGGTCACAAACAGGTTTGTGATCTCTAATAGCAACAACTTTGCAGGACCCTGAAATTTGTTTGTAGTTAACTAAAATATTTTTGACAGAGGGAATCCATAGCAGAAGTAGATTTTGATGATAGAACTTTGCTGATGGTCATTACCATCAGCAGCACAATCATCATCATCAACATTGTTTGAAAATCTCTTTTGTTAAGTTCTTTGTACACAGTATATTGAAAATCAGAATGGAAAAAAAAAAGTTCCTGCTTCGGAGAAAGAGACAAGAAAGTTAATAGGGAAGTTGTAAATCAAATACACAATTGCTACTTTTTGATGATTTATTAGGCAGCTACATGGAATAGTGGATAGAGAGTTAGGCTTGTAGGCAGGAAAAACTGACTTTAAATCTTGTCTTAGAACTTATACTGGTTGTGTGACCCTGGGCAAGTCACTAAACCTCTCTCAATGAGCCTCAGTTTCCTCATCTGTAAAATGAGAATAATAAAGGCACCTAGTTCAGAGGGTTGTTGTGAGGATGAAATGAGACAATATTTATAAAACACTTTGTAAACTTTACAGATGACATAAATGCTAGCTAGCTAACATTATTAGTGGGGAAAAGTGATTAATATTCAATAGGAAAAATAATGAACTGCAAGGCACAATTGGAGATTAATTAAACACACATTTATTAGTCATTTACTATGCACTGGTGCTATAGTACTAGTATTGCAAGGATTTGCATATAAAGTGAAAAGTATAGGACATTCAAATGGGAAGGTACCCTAGAGACCATTTAGTTGAACCCTGTCATTGTTCAGATGAAACAATTGAGGTCCCAAGAATTGAAATGATTTGCCCACTTGGGATCTGAAGTTGTGTCTGCTGATCCTCTCCCAATGTTAATTTCATTGAGACTCACTCCCCTATCAAATGTTCTATAAAGAGTAAATCATTATTATAATCTTTAATATCCCAATATATATTAAGCATAATAGCTCATAAGAGCAAAGCTGCAATTTGATAAAAGTGTCTAAAATGTGTTGCTTCCACAAAACAACACAGAATCGATTAATCAACAAGTATTTATTAACTGCCTACTATGTGCTAGGCAGTACAAATACAAAGAACGAAGTAATCCGTATTCGTAAGATCAGAAGCAATAGGCAAATACATAGTAAAAACTAAAATTCAGAGTGCTCAGCCATGGTAGCTAAAAGAAACATCATTTTAGGATTTATCCTTATCTCGAGATTGGAGTGGGATTTATTTTTAAATTGTAATCAGATTGGCATGGACTGCCATACAGCTGAATTTTCTTTCATGGACGTAGGAGTGATATTTGCATGCAAGAAGCATGTAAAATAAAATGTAAACTACTTGAGGAGAAAGACTTTAGTTTATGTGTTTGTATCCCAATGCCTAGTTCATACTAGGAGTTTAACGAGTATTTCTTGAGTTGGAATGAACTAAATCAAATTGTTGAATATGTTTGGATCTATGGATACAGATTTATGAAAAGATTCTGATCCTAACAAAATGGAGCTAAACTGAATGCACAGAATAAAGTATGTGCAACTCGGTGCCCCCTTCTAACAGTGGTTGGGAGTAGGAGGTGTTTGGATGAGGAGGAAAACTACCTAGTGGTGTTAGGGAGACTTCAAGGATGTTAGCTTCTTGTCCTTTCCCTTCTTCTCTTTGTTGCATTGTCCTCTGTGTTTCTTTACTTCTTCTTATGAGATGTTGGCATTGTTCCTCTTATTTTGGATAAGAGAAGGAGGCTTTTTTTTTCAGACATATAGTTACAGCCCCTTTTATTCTTGAATCAGAATACATTGAGACCCTCTGTCCTGTCCTGTAGTCATCCAAATCAGCTACATTTCCAATTCTTTGGGTAAAGGAGTGCTATGCTTTGGTTACCAAATAGGAATCAGAGTGACAGGATTTTGTCAATCACTGAAAGCACCTAAATCCCCTCACAATTTGGTTATCTGTTAACGTTACTGTGAGGTTGCCAAGATCTCCACTTGTTTTCCATTGTATTCTTCATCTTGTTAAATGGTTATAGATAAATTTTCTGAGTCCTATGGCTCTGCATTTCAAACTAGGAAACTATATTTCCAAACTCTGAAGGACAAACTTGAAGATGTAATTTCTAAAGGGATGTAAGAACAAAAGTTTCATCTTGCCATTTCTTTACTGGATCTTACTTGCCATAGTGGGCAAACCATATGCAGAAGTATGGTGATAAATGTTTAACAAGTGACTCTCCAGAAAAAAAAATGCATGCATGACACTCTTATAAATTTAATCTGTGTTATTTATGCTTTTGCTTTCACTTTTTAATGTCTACACAACAAACAAAATAGTAACTCAATCTCTGATTTATAGGGTTTGCCAATTTCCAAGTTGTAAATGCTCACATGGAAAATTTAATAATTAGTTCTGCAGCTGGTTCAGTTATAGCATATCATTGAATACATAGATGTTTGTGTCATTAGGTGGCTGAAGTTCCCCTTTGCTAAGTGTGTTGGTAAGCAAAATGGCCTTTGTTTTCTTTGAGTGGCTCAGTGTGTTTCATTAAGCCTTGCTTGGTGCTAAGCCCCAGGCCCAGAGCCCTGTTGGGTGTAGAGCCAGGAGCTCGATGGGAGGAGAGAGGACAGCTTGGGGATTGATTTTCTGTTGGAGCCAGAGACAGCTACAGCCGAAGCTGAAGATAAAGCCGAAGTTGAAGCAGGAGCCGACCCGGAAGCAGAGTCGACTCAGAAGCAAGGCCGACCCGTGTGTGGACCGAGGAGAGCCAAGCAAGGACTTGAGGCCAGTGGGCGATCTTACCAGAGAGGGGAAGCATGAACATGATTTGGTTTAATATCATCATGTTTTTCTGTGGCCTCCTGTTTACTCTTGTGGGGAGGACTTATTGGGCCTGGAAGCTTTTGATCAAAATATCAAAATGGGGAGGCTGGTTCGTGGGTCTGTTACTCTGGAGCCTGAATAAGTGCTTTAATTCTTCTGCCTTCTACTTAGAGAATTCCTTATATCCTGTGGTTCTGAACCGTTCAGACATATATATGATTCTCTTTGAAATCATAAATTCTGCCTTCATAATACACTAAGTCAATGTTGGTTTCTCTCAAAATAGGCTTAAGAAAGAGAGTGATTTTTTTGTACTCATATCATTTGTTCTTTATACAATGTCATTTACCACAAAAAGGAAGACATTCTTATTACCTTTCAAGGTGATTCAAAGTATTGTCTTATCTCTTCCCTCCCCCACTCCTAAAGAAACTCCAAATATTTTCTTTGGCATAGCCAGGACTACAAAGTTGCTTTTGCAAGTTAACCGACCTTGAAATTTCATGTTACAATTCAAGCTAAGAAAGTAAGAACCTGAAGTCATAAAATATAATATATGCTCATTAATGTGGGATTCTCCTTCCCCAATCTCAGCTCCCACAGGCTGAGTCTCCTAGAGATAGGATATCCTAAGCTTGATGTAGTCTATGGGTGCTCTCTCCTACATTTATAATTCACAAACTCCCCACAAATGGTGTTACCAGGTAGAGGAGACTATTAGCTCAAAGTAAAGACATTTACTGAGATGGCATTGTAAGAACAAAAATAACAAAATATCCCCCCCCCCCCATAAAACTGGGGCTCACTTTCCCACAATTTGTTTTGTTTGGCCTTTGTTTTAGGGGAAGACCAATGACATCATGGGTGATATCTTGACTCAAGCATAAATAAGATTTAAGTGAGGCAGAGTTGCACAAAGTCGTCAGCCTCACTGTCTCTTCCAGAGTCATCAAATTCCAGTGGCAAAGTCAAGAGGACTGATGATGGTTTAGGATAATATGGATGACTCTGAAATTTTCAATGTCTGCCCAAGCTCTAAGCACTCCATAGCACTTGTTTCCATTGCCTTTCCCACAACTACACATAGCATAAATGGGAAGCATGGGAACATACAAAGATTATATGAATAATGAGATGCACACAGCCTAATCAGACAATTCACACATTTAGAATTGCAGAGCCACAAAGTCACATCCCTTCTTATAAAGTCCTCATGCTGCTTTCCCCTAGGCACAGTGTTCCTGATTGGCAGGTTGTTCAGCAGGGCTATCTGAGTCTGTTCCTTCTCCTCAGCAGGGCTGATTTTTTTCTTAATTGCAAGAAATCACATTCCTCCAAGACTTCTCTTCTCTTGGCCCTTGGGCCTTCTTGCTACCTCTGCCTTCTGGCTTTCTTCATTGCTCAGCTCAAATCCCCTTTTCTGCAAGAGGACTCTTCCCAGTCCCTTTCTTCCCCCTCCCCCCATTACTAACACCTTTCTTTTGAGATTACCTTTTATCTATACCTTATTTATTTTTTGTATTTTGTCTTGGCAAGATTAGCAAGCCTATAAATCCCTCATGAGAATCTGAGCTCCTTGAGGCCAAGGACCATGTTACTTACCCTGCCCCCTTTATATTCCTGCCCTTTCTTTTTGTATCTCTAGCACTTAGTGCCTAATAAATGCTCGTTCAATGATTCACTGACTGGATTTGGGTGAATAGGTTCACTGCAAAATTCCTTGGGGAGGGAGAAAGCAAAAGGGGCGAGAAGAGGAGACATTCCTTTTCCTATGAGACACAAGGAACTATTTCCTGTCGATGGTTGGGTTCTTCTTCTTAGGGGTCTTTTTTCTCTGCTGCCAGGCATCACATTCCTTAGGGCCATGCCCCACCTTTAGTGATATCTTGGAGAGTGCCTCAGTTTTTAAAGGGCTGCTGGGCATGACCAATTACCCTATAATTCCATCAGTGTTGAATAGAGAACTTCTTCATAAAAGATATAAAACACATAAGCCTTTATTTATACCTCCTTTAAAACCTTAAAATCTCACTATCTCTGTTTTTGTTGAGTTATTTTCAGTCATGTATGACCTCATTTAGGATTTTCCTCCAAAGATGCTGGAGTGGTTTGCCATTTCCTTCTCCAGTTCATTTTACAGATGAGGAAACTGAGGCAAATAGGATTAAGTGACTTGCCCAGGGTCACATAGCTAGTAAATGTTTGAGGATGGATTTGAACTCAGGAATATGAGATTTCCTGACTCCTAGATCCAGGCTTGGTGCTCTATCTACTGCACTACCTGCCTGCCCCATTGTCTCTATTACTAGACCCTTATTTCTATGATTTCATTAACTGGGCTGGGAGGAAATCAATTGATGACAGGCTTCTGGATCACTACCTCCCCCCCTTCACTAAAGTAAAATAGGAGTGATTTAGAAAGGTGTGGTAAGGTGGTAAAGGCATCTCAAAAGTAACTATATAAAGAATAATAAAAAAGCATCTATTCTGCAAATAAGAAGATCAAAGAAAGCCTAGGATCAATGCTCAGGAACAAAAATAATGTGATGATAACAGATGACAGAAAAAAGGCAATATCAGTCAATTCTTACTTTGCTTCTCCTTTCTATATTAAGGAAAATTATCTTTAGACTAAAAAGGATGGAACAAAAATGGTTAATAGGAAACTGAAATTCAAAAGTGTCAAGAGAGCATCTAGGTATCCTCAGTTAGTTTGAGCTTGGTCTGCCTCTTCCTGTGTATAGCATAAAGGCAGAATTCATGACTTCAAAGAAAATCATAAATATGCCTGAATGGTTTAGTATCGCAGGATATAAGGAATTCTCCAAGTGGAAGGCAGAAGGATTAAAGTATTTATTCAAGCTCAAAATAGCAGACCCATGGACCAATGTCCCCAATTTGATATGGTGGCCAAAACCTTCCATATCCAATAAGCCTGCCTCACAAAAGCAACCAGGAAGTTACAGAAAAATATTATGGCAGAAGCCAAATCATACGTGGGCTTCCCTCCAATGCTAGAGCCCTCCTGTAACAAGATTACCCACTGGTCTCAAGCCCTTGCTCAGCACTGTCTGGTCTGCATGCTCCAGAAGCTGGTTCTTGGGTCAGTCCTGCTCTCAGAAGCCCCTGCTGCTTCAGTTTCTTCTGCTCTGGCTTCTGCTGGTTCTACTTCCACTGCTCCTCTTTTTCCTGCTTCCACCACATCTGTCTTTCCAAGCTCTGTTCTCTCTTTTTATACAGTCCTCAGATGTCATCCAATTGACTAGAACATCATCTGAGAGACCAGAACTTAGACGTCTGCTTCGGCTCTTGTCTCAGCAACTCCCCTTAGGACCCTGGGGACTTCATACCCACCTCAGCTTAGCACCTAGTAGCTAGGGGTTTCGGGCCTACTTAGGAGCAAAGATATAATCAGACCTTCCTTCATTGGCCACACCTGGAGCCCCACCTGAAGCCTATTCAGATGGGTGGGGAAAGATCTTCTCACTTACTGACTGCCTTTACATTTGACCCCAAGATCTTTCACATCCATTACATAGGCAATTTGTGTCTAAATAGGTACAAACTCTTTTTCTTTTGTTTCCAAGTACAATAGAATCCCTTCAAAATGAACACATCACATTTGCAAAACACTTAACATAACATCTCATCATCAGAGTGGCCACATGGCTCACTTGTTGGCCCCTAGATCTTTGTATCCATTATATAAGACAATGGGAAACTGGTATCAATAATATCATAACAATATAACAAGGATAATACAAAATAAGTACACAGAACAATATCATCGTTCCCCCTCTCGAATGAATGGGGCTCAAAATCTTGGGGTAAGGGGCAAAAGTCTCATTCTCCTAGCTTCTTCTTGCTGAAATTGGATGTAGAACTGTCCCTGCCCCAACAGGTCAAGAGTCCCATTTGAGAGGTCAGTTCTTTAGCAAGCTGGCAGGAACTCCAGGAATGCTAGAAGCTTAGGCAATCAGTCATCTGAAAGTGTAGCCATACTTAGGATACTTAAGCCTAAAGGAAATAGAACTAGCAACAAAGTTAACCAAAACAAACAACAAAAGAATAGGTAAGTATGGGCCATTATCCTTCAAATAAAATCATCTCCATTTTGATTGAGACTCCAATTATGCAAAGATTCAATCTCATAGCTAAACTCAGGTAGGAAATGTTTCTTTTCAAAAGTAACACAATAAAGAAACTAAGCCAAGAAGATCCCATCCTGGATAGAGACTAAAATAGTCCTCCCAGCCTTTCCCCAGATGTACCAGGGAACAAAATGGGAAACTAAATCAGGAGGATCCCATCCTAGATAGAGACTAGGATTACCCTGAAGGCTTTTTCCCCCAGATACAAACTTTCATCTGTTAATCACACAAGATCACATTCCCTCTGAGTGACTTGTGGCATTTATTAGCATCAGTCATACTTCTGGAGTCCATGAATCTATTATTATAGCCCTATTCATGGTAAAATATATGGGTCAGGGGTACAATTTGGTAATAATCTTCCCCTGAATAAACAACTGTTACAGTATTGTCCTTCCTATGGGCTATGACTTCTGCAGCCTTTGGAACATCATCTGGTTTCCGTTTTACCCATACCTTAGCTTCCAATTTTATTCTATCAATAGAGCCAGACCCTTTCATTCCTCTAGTAGTTGTTTTGGGAGGAGGGTCAGTTTTCACCATGGGTATTTTTTCACAGGGGATAATAATCACTTGAACTATCCTATCATTTCTACAAAACTGCACAGGTTTTTGACCCAAATTCTGCAGTGTCACAACAATTTTTCTTTGATAATTAGAATCTATAGCTCCAACCAATACATGTATTCTTTGAGCTGCTAATCTTGGTTTAGGTAATATCCATCCAAAATGATTCTTGGGGATTCTGATACATATCCCAGTAGAGGTTTTTCTTACCTCTTTTCTATTTAACCTAAAATTCTCTATACAATGTAAATCATATGCTGCCGAACCACGTGTTCCTGGACACGGTGGTGAGACGTCTTCCCTCACAGTACAAAATTCAACATTTTGGATCTCAAGTGTTTGCTGTTTTCTGATCTGCAGATTTGGAGTCATCATTCTGGCTAGAAGTGTACTCCCTCCTAGGGACCTATTATTCAAATTACATAAGGCAATAAACAAATTGTCCTTCCAATGTTGATATGAATTATTAGAGCTTAATTTTCTCAACTGTTCTTTCAACAATCTATTCATTCTTTCAATTGTTGCAACAATTTGGCTCCAGCTGCTGTGGGGGCGAAACACAATGCAACAACAAGAACACTGCCAGCACAGGTTCTTTTGATCTGCTTTACTAAG
Organism: Phalanger gymnotis; assembly: GCA_028646595.1. Taxonomy (NCBI): domain Eukaryota; kingdom Metazoa; phylum Chordata; class Mammalia; order Diprotodontia; family Phalangeridae; genus Phalanger; species Phalanger gymnotis. The sequence goes on along the minus strand of CM053622.1, from coordinate 473,044,126 downwards.
GAAAGCAACTTTAAGGGGTTAACAATCTTATTTCAATCCAACATACAAATATCATTCACTTAATTCAGGAGAAAAAGCCAGCACCCTGAACTTCAGAGCAAATACAAACAAGTTACAAAGATACATTATAAACAGACCAAACATAATTCATAGTTAAGAAAAGACATCAACATCTGAATTCACAAGCCGGGGACCTCTACAACAGCCCAGAGTCATGTGCCACTCCTCCTGTGGCTCAGAGCCCCCAGAGAGAACCTCTGGGTTTATGTATCTTGTTCAGAGTCAAAGGTGAGTGACTCACCCATGTGACCTAAAAGCGTCACAAAAATGGGACTTAAACCCACATGGTCTAAAAGCCTCTGATGCCACAAAGATGTCACTCAAACCCATGTAAACTAGGCTTTCCCTTGAAGCAAGGAGGTCATCAAGTACTCCTAATTTAATCAAGGAAACAAAGGCCAAACTCTTCAAGGGCACTTGATTGAATAAGTGCTAAAAGCCGTTCTTAATTACTAATACACCCTGTCACCTTGGATGACTCACAGAACCTTTCCATACCCTCTTTTAGAACCAAGGAAACTAATTTTCTTGTTTAGAAAATGAGAGCATTATTGCTTCTATCTCTAAGACAGAATGAATTCTAGATTCTAGATTCTAGAAGAGATCTAGACTAGAGATCCAGTCCTTTTATTTTATAGATGAAAAAGGAGATTACATAGGCAATAAGTAGCATAGGAAGAATTTGAATTCTGTCTCCAAATTGTAATAGCTAATGATAATACCAGTTGACATTTCTGTACTGCTTTTAAGGTTTGTAAAGTGCTTTACATATATTATTTCATTTGAGCCACACACACAATAATCCTGTGAGGTGGGAGAATGTTATTCCCATTTTGCAGATGAAAAAACTAAGTCTGAGAGATGTTAAGTGACTCGCGCAGGGTCACATAGTAAATGATCTAGGCAGGATTCAAACTCAGCTCATTAATACCATGAGTTGTTGAGATTTGGCAGCCTAAAATTTAACTGATTCACTACTGGGTGGGGAACCCGTGGCCTCAAGGCCACTGTGTCCAAGTTTTTACGGAAGAAATCCTTTTACTAAGAGGATTTGTTTTGTGAAATTTGGATTCTGTCAAAGGGCCACATTTGAGGACCTAAAGGGCCATGTGGTGTGGCTTCAAGGCCGCGGGTTCACCACCCCACATGATGTTTCTCAAAATATAGTCCAGAAACATGTACAGGTTCTTGAAACCTTTTCAGTTGGGTTTTCAAGGTCAAAACTATTTTCATAACAGTACTAAGATATTTTATTTCTAATACAGTACATATTGATAATTATGACCCATATGGGGCAGCAAAGTGGGATAGTGGATAGAGTTCTGGGCCTAGAGTTTAGAAGACCTGAATTCAAATCCAGCCTCAGATACTTACTAGCTATGTGATCCTGGGCAAATAATATAATCCTGTTCGCCTCAGTTTCTTCATCTGTAAAATGAGCTAGTGAAGGAAATGGCAAACCAATTTGGTATCTTTGCCAAGAAAACCCCAAATGGGGTAATGAAGAATTGGACATAACTGAAATGACTGAACAACAAATAATTCATATAAATAAACTTTTTTGGGGGGTGGGATGTCTCCAATAATTTTTAAATGTGTAAAGGGGGCCCAAGACCAAAAAGTGAGAGAACTGTTACCCTAGACATATTTTCTGCTGTCTAAAAATCCTTTAACCATGAAAAGCCTTCCATAACCACTTTTTCCCCTGCCCTGCTCAGATTCATATTGCCTTTTTATTCATTTACTAAATTTATAATTAGAATCTTGAATGCCAATTTTATTTGCCTATAAGAGAACAGTGTTAATAGGACTCTTCAGAGTCATATAACTTAGGGTCCTTTTCATCTGTTTCCTCCTGAAGAGTAACGGTTTTGAAATACTCTTGCTAATAATTAAATGGCAGGTACTATTATGTAAATGACAAGTTTCACCCTCTTTCAAAGAGAATTTAAGTGATGTATCACTTAGTATGTGTATGGCACTATTCTAGAGGACATCTGTTTAAATGAGATTTTCCCTTCCCCATCCTACCTACTAGAAAATGTAGGACACTCTGCTACTGCCATGCAATAGAATTAAAAATACACATTATGTGAGGATTGCTCTGCTTCTGAGTATAGACAGCTAAACACTGAATATGGAACAGACAGCCTTTCCAAAGCAGCCTCCTATCACTCATTATGGCCTTAAACAAAAATAAAATCTACCATAAGAAAAAGCCCCAGTGAGACAGCTGACACTAATAAGAGTTAAAAATACCATACTGCAAACAGCGGTACATTTCCCTTTCATCTCTCCCACTCTCCTCCCCACTCTCTTCTCCTGTACCCACTCTCTCTCCCTGCCTCCTCTGCAGATGACTTTTTACTTGGTGTTTATACCTTCTTCCCCTTCCAGTGGACTTTATTTAATGGCTCCATCTTCCTGAGCGATTCACCTATGCCCTCTCCGACAAAGGGCCTTGGAAATTAGCATGGGAAAAATGATGACAACAGAGTTTTTCATTCATAGAGAGAAAAGGCCAGCTAATTCTTTTAACCACCAAGAGCTATGAAATATAGTAGCATCTTTCAATACTCTAAATGCAACATCCCAGTGAACTCAACAAATTAAGCAGCACTATATAGTGAGAATTGTATTTCCTCAGCAGGTAGAAAAAACTCAATAGTGAGAACAACAGTAATAGAACCACTGAATCAATGAATTAAATTTCATTTTCAACCCACCGAGCATTTATTAGATGCCTAATATGCACAATGCACTGTGCTTGTTTGTCATGGGAGATATAAAGAAGTCTATGCCATCAAGGATCTTTCATTCCACTGTAACAATAAGCAAACAAGTAAATATATATATATATATGTATATATACATACACATGTATAATATATATGTATATATATATATATGCATACATATATATATATATATATATATACATATATATTACAGGGTGCTTTAAAAGTTTTAGTGCAGTTTTAAGATTTGATAAAAATTCCTTGAGGGTCCTCAACTTAAAAATCCTTGAGCGTAAAGGTTCCTGAGACAAAAAAGAAGTCAGGCAGAAGGCTAACAGCTAAGGGATCAGGAAAAGCTTCCTATAAGAGGTGACGTGTGGAAGTCTTGAGGCAAAGTAGAGCTTCAAAGAGCAAGGTAGAGCATTCTAGGCACAGGGGATAGGGTGTGCCAAGGTAACAAGGTAGAAGATGGAATTCTGAGCTTAGGGAATCATAGCATCATAGTATGTTACACTAGGAAGGAACCTTGTAGATGATCTGTCCCTTCATTCTGTCCCAAGACAAAGCTGAGGTTCATTGAGGTGAAAGGGGTAAGCCAAGGTCATGTTGCTAGTAAGTGATGGACATGGGCCTAGTATCCAGGGCTCCTAACCCTCAATTCGATGAGAGACAGTACTGGTTAAAGATTGTGTGTACCATCCAGAGTGAGAGAAATGATTATTTCTTTCTTATATTAATAACCAATTATTGAATTAGGATTAAAGAGTTTTCCACTTCCTTATCTAGAAATCAACCATTTTAGGAAATCTTAGGAAAAACCTACCCAAACAGGCTGAGAGAGTTGGTGAATTCCCGTTCATTGCGTTTGGTCAGCCAGGTCTGGGATAGAAGTGGATTTCCTCTTTGAAATGTATATTGATAAATCTCTTTGACCAAGTCTGGGGTGATCCAAGTCACATAACCTCAAGACCCTCATTAGAATGAGCCCACATCTCATTATAATATTCATTTTCTCATTAATTGTTAACCAATTAGAGTTGACTACCAGACTCAGGAACACTGACTTTTCCAAGGACATGTAGGTTGTGAGCCTGCCACCATGAGGGTCTTTGGCATTTGAGAGTGTCACTGACCTCTTCTATTAATAACATGCTAGCATTATTAATAAAATGATTAATTACCCAGAAACTATGTCTCTTGAACTTTTTAAACATCACAATAGTCATGTATGTCTAGATTTAGATTCCTTATTGGAGAATTTAACAAATCTCTGAGGAAGGGGGGTAGTTTCCAATACTTTTTCCTGCAAAGGGATTTATATTATCCTCAGGGGGAAATACGTTAGTTGGACACACACATGGATATGGTGAGGGCTGAAGAGATACAGCATAGGTCTCTGCAGTATAGTGTAGTGGTGGACAGATGTATTCTGGAGTGTACTGTCCTGCATGAATACAGTGGTATTAGAGCCTGGTGTTGAAGACAAGCCATGAGGGAACTGGCAATTGATGTTATGATGAGGTTGGGATAGGACTGTTGAGTTGGAGGTATATATTCTCTCCGACAGTATACTTTCTTAACTTTGCTCTGCTAGTTACATTCCCTAATCATAGGACAAATATCAGAACCTCATCATTAGGAGGTAGAGAGAGAGAGAGTGAGATATGATAGTGGGGGCCTGTGTGCACCATTTTAAGAAATATAAATAGATAAAAATAGATAAAACACAGAGTAATTATCTACTGGATTCTTGGACTAACCAAAGAACTCCTTTAAATAGCAGCTCTCCTGGTGCAAAGATGATTCACTGTCAGAGTAGCCAGGTGGGGGTAAGGAAACAAAATTGAAGAGGTAGAAGGAAAGAAGTCATCTCTGAATTTATGTCAATAGGAAAATAAGAAGGGCAGTGTGATGTACTGGCAAAAGCACTGGAGATGACATTAAACCTCTGCCTCAGTTTAATAGCACCTGCCACTGAGGGTTGTGAGGATCAAATGAGATAATATTTGTAAAGTGCTTAGCACAATGCCTGGCACATAGTAAACACTATAGAAATGTTAGCTATTATTATAGAAGATCCTTTCAAATACTGAATGTGTGATCTTGGGCAAATCATTTAACTCTTTGGGACCTCAGTTCCTTCTTCTGTAAACTGAGAGGGTCAGACAAGACGAATTGTAAGGACATTTCTATCATCTCTAGTCCTTATGATGCTTATTTATTTTTTAAATGCAATTTTAGGGACATAACTATTGTGTAAAGTGAGGTATCTTCAGAGTCAGAGTAGTTTCTGAATCTTAAAAATCGCAAGTCCTATTTGCAAACCAATATTCAAACTAGAGGTGGCAGCATGGTCTAGTGGATAGAGAAGTGATGTCTGTGAGTTAGGAAGATCTTTCAAGTCTTACTACTAATACATACTGGCTGTATGACTCTAGGGAAGTCCCTCATCTCCATGTCTTTGCTCTGGATATCCCACATACCTGGAATAAATTCCTTTCTTATTTCTAACGCAACGATTCCCTCTCTTTCTTGAAGATGAAGCCCAAGCACCATTTTATCCATTAAACCTTTCCTGATCCGCTCAACTGTTAGTTACCTCCATCCCAAATGATTCCCCATTTAACTGCTTAATATTTCTTTATATTTATTAAATTTATATTTACATATCTACTTGTCTCCATTAGAATGGAAGCTCCTTGGGAGCAGAGATTAGTTCATTCTTAGTACTTGTATTCTCAGTGCCTAGTATCTTGGTTGCTAATCCTCAAGGCATTTTCTGACTTGCCAATGTTTTGAAAGGAACCTAGTCCTCCAGATGCTGTCAGACAACAGCAGATGATAGTGATATGATCATTTCTCTTGTCTGGATGGTATATTTCTATTGATAAGCAAAGCAACACATCAGCTTTTCTTTTTACAGTTGTCACATCTTAATTTACTGAATTTATAATCTTTTGAAATTCTGTTCTTTTATACAAGAATTATTTCCTAGCTATGCATCTATCATCCTGCATTTAGGTTTAAAAATTAATTTCATAACTCTGTAATTTCACATTTATCTTTATTTTTATTTAATATTTTAGTTTTCAGCATTCATTTTCACAAGAGTTTGAATTACAAATTTTATCCCCATTTCTACCCTCCCCCCCACTCCAAGATGGCATATATTCTGATTCCCCGTTCCCCAGTCAGCCGTACCTTCTGTCACCCTACTCCCCACCCTTCCACTTTTCCCTTACTTTCTTGTAGGGCAAGATAGATTTCTATGCCCCATTGCCTGTATGTCTTATTTCCTAGTTGCATGCAAAAACTTTTTTTTGGACATCTGCTTTTAAAACTTTGAGTTCCAAATTCTCTCCTCTCTTCCCTCCCAACCCACCTTCCCTTAGAAGGCAAGCAATTCAACATAAGCCACATGTGTATCATTGTGCAAAACGCTTCCACAATACTCATGTTGTGAAAGACTAACTTTATTTTGCTCTTTCCTATTCTATCCCCCTTCATTCAATTTTCTCCCTTGACCCTGTGCCTTTGCGAAAGTGTTTGCTTTTGATTACCTCCTCCCCCTATCTGCCCTCCCTTCTGTCATACCCTTTTTTATCCCCTTCCCCCTACTTTCTTGTGGGGTAAGATGCCCAAATGAGTGTGTATATTAGCCCCTCCTCAAGCCAAATCCTTGAGAGCAAAATTCATTTATTCCCCCTCACCTGCCCTCTCTTCCTCTCCAACAGAACTGTTTTTTCTTGCCACTTTTATGCAAGATAATTTACCCTATTCTGTCTCTCCCTTTCTCCCTCTCTCAATATATTTCTCTCTCACCCCTTAATTTTATTTTTAGGTATCATCTCTTCATATTCAACTCACCCTGTGCCCTCTGTCTATAAATGCATGTTCCCTTCAACTGCCCTTATACTGAGAAGGTCTCATGAATTACACACATCATGTAAACAAAACAGTTCAACTTTACTAAGTCCCTTATGATTTCTCTTTCTTGTTTACCTTATCATGCTTCTCTTGATTCTTGTGTTTGAAAGTCAAATTTTCTATTCAGCTCTGGTCTTTTTACTGAGAAAGCTTGAACGTCCTCTATTTTATTGAAAATCCATATTTTGCCTTGGAGCATGATACTCAGTTTTGCTGGGTAGGTGATTCTTGGTTTTAAATCTTAGCTCCGTTGACCTCCGGAATATCATATTCCAAGCCCTTCGATCCCTTAATGTACAAGCTGCTAGATCTTATGTTATCCTGATTGTATTTCCACAATACTCAAATTGTTTCTTTCTGTCTGCTTGCAGTATTTTCTCCTTGATCTGGGAGTGCTGGAATTTGGCAACAATATTCCTAGGAGTTTTCTTTTTGGGATCTTTTTCAGCAGGTGATCTGTGGATTCTTTCAATTTCTATTTTACCCTCTGGCTCTAGAATATCAGGGCAGTTCTCTTTGATAATTTCTTGAAAGATGATGTCTAGGCTCTTTTTTTGATAATGACTTTCGGGTAGTCCAATAATTTTT
>CM053622.1:472994190-473026372 GCA_028646595.1 Phalanger gymnotis | reverse complement strand
ACCTAACAGGGGTTTGGGCCTAGGGCTTAGCACCTAGTAAGGCTCAATGAAATACACTGAATTACTCAAAGGAAACAAACCAAACTCTTCAAGGGCATTTGTTGAACTAAGTGCTAAGGAGCCCATTTTGCTTACCAACACACCACTTAGCTGCCCAATGACTGGTAGAGGTGGAATTTGAACTGAAGTCTCAACTTACAAATGGCATGACTGACTAAATCATTGTTTGCTACCTAGGCTGTGGGGAACATTAATGGTTGAGTCAGGGTTTCTGGTAGTCTTATATACTTCCTGGACCTTTTAAGTTTATCTCTGTACAATGCTTTTCTGGGACTGGAGGTCTATGTCAATGACCATGACTGAGATAGCAACAGATTATTTCATAAACAGATTATTTCACCAGGTTCTCATACATTATGACCTAATTAATTTAGACCCCACTGATTGGGAATTTGTTACAGACAAGTCTGGAATGAAATTTACCTTTCCTTGGCAAAATTTTTATTTAGAGATCAAGGAAATTAACAGAGTTTGAAAAATTGCAAAGCGAATATTTTAAATACTTGTGAGAAATATGTTTTTCAAGAACCATCAAGCCCATTATAAGCACTATTTAGATATAATTGATATACTAATTAAAACATTTTTATTTATTCATTACATAAGTCCCAGATAATACTTTCACAGAAACAAGATTTCAGAGCTTTAAGATATTTTCCTTATTGGCCTCATTTTATGGATGATAACGTTGAGAGCCAAAGAGAATGCTCCCCATCACACAGCTAATTAGTGGCAACTGCATGCCTAAAACCTAGGTTTCTCAACTCAGTCTCCTACATAATGCTGTTTTCCTTTGCTAGCCTAGTTTGAGTCATTGCATGTACTTAAAAAATGAGGCAACATGGCCTAGAAAACAAAGGATGGGCCTTGAAGTCTGGAAGTCCTGCTTTTGACACTACCCATGGGTTTTTGTTGCTGTTTAGTTGTTTCAGTTGTGGCTGGCCAAAGAACCCTTTTTGGGGTTTTCTTGGCAGAGATATTGGAGTGGTCTGCCATTTCCTTCTCTAGCTCATTTCAAAGAAACTGAGGCAAACAAGGTTAAGTGACTTGCCCAGGGTCACACAGCTAGTAAGTACCTGAGACTGGATTTGAACTTTGGTTTTCCTGATTCAAGGCCTAGCACTCTATTTCTTTGATTATGTCTTCTAATTAGGCCTATTTTTGCTTTTACTTTGTCTGAGATCATGATTGCTTGTTGTTGTTGAGTTGTGCAGTCATGTCTGACTCTATGTGACCCCATGGATTTGGTCTATGTGGCAAAGATACTGAAATGTTTTGCCATTTCCTTTTCCCAGGTGTTCCTATTTTACAGATGAGGAACTGAAACAAATAGGGGTTAAATGACTTGCCCAGGTTCACACAGCCAGTTAAGTGTTTGAGGTTGGATTCGAATTCAGATCTTCCTGACGTTGAGCCTGGTGTCCTACCCACTGCACCACCTAGCCTCTCCTGTCTATCCATGGGTACACCACTTAAATTCTTAGTTCCTCAGGCAACTCTTCAAAATTCTGAGTTGCAAGGAACTTGCTGATGTAGTAGAGGGAGGTTCTATGTCAAGAATACTCTGATGAAATCACAAGTCCAGAGTTAAAAAAAAAGATGTACTCGGAAGGAATACAACTGTTTCAATTCAACATGACAAACATTTAATAATCTCCTCTTAGGTGAAGAGTAATGTGAATATTGGAAATGGTTTTAGAGGACCTGGGTTTGAATTCTGGTTCTGCCACTGATGAGCTGTGTACTCAAGAGCAAATCATATCAGTATCTTCTGCCCCTAGGATGCCTCTGAATGCAGAGTGGAGGGCTCTTCCCAAATTTACATTTAAGGTGGGCACCGAGACTGGCCGTTTCTTCATTTCCCACCAGGCTGGACTCCTTTGGATTTCTTGCCCCCTGCTCCTTCTACACTTAATAAATATTTATTGACTGATTGTAAATTTGCTCAGGATTTCAGAGGAATGGAATGTTTTATTGCAAAAGGCAAACCAACAAACAAAACTGGAACCAAGGACGAGGTATTGAAGCAGTTTAAGGAAATGACAGGAACAGTTATAGTTTCTATTTGTTTCATCCATCACTTAAGCACCCAAAGGGTTTCTTTGTGTTTTGACCGTGCTTTTGATATGAAGGGTTTTTTTTCTGAATATTATACTTCGATTGTTTATATTCCTGAGCACACCAGTGACTTATAAAACAATATCTGGGAAGCTTTATGCTGTGTGCAGGTCTGCATGCATTGAATTCTGCTTGTCATATTATGGCTGTAGATAAACATCCCTTACTGCTTTAAACTTCTTTTCCATATCTTCTGGTCACCAGAATGGAACTTAAAGCAGAGCCCAGAGAATTCAGGAAGAAACGTCCTTTTGGAGGAGAGGGCTTGAAATGTTCTACCTTGTGTATAATTTTCTCTAACATCTTCATTTGCTGGAGAATTTTCATTCGAAGATAGATTTATCTGTGTTTTTTCACATGAAACATGAGCATAGGCTGCTCCAATTAGCCCCCAGTGGACATTTGTCAGTTGTCCAAAAAGCAGCATGGTGCAGTACAGTTTTGCTTTATTGACAGACTGTTCTGGGAAGGTGATGTGCTGGAATCTTGAGGAAGTTTCAAGTTAGAGTCGTAGCATATTAGTGTAGCTGTCAGAAAAAGTGCCCAAGGGTCTGTCTGCTTTCTTTCCTGCTTCAGCCAATGCTGTCAATCTTTCACTTTCATGAACATGAAAATGAGCCCAAAAACAAGACTTGGAGGAAAAAGTTATTATTTTGGTTATTTCAGGAGAAAGGGACAGCTCATTTCAAGTACTACTGTTCAATAACTGTTGTTATTGATTCATTAAATTTGAGTGTTATTCTCCCCTCATCTAGATCTTTTTTTAAATTATGATGAATTAATCAATCAACAAAAATTTATTAAGTGCTAGGACACTGTGCTGATAGTGGGGACACAAATAAAAAAGCGAGGCAGTATCTACCTTTAGGGGGCTTACATTCAACTATGCAGGTATGGCATTTATCAGGGAGTAGTCAATGAAGAGGCAGCTAGATGGCTCAGTGGATAGAGCATTGGGCTTGGAGTCAGGAAGATTTCAGATACTAGCATGTTATATTCCCCTTGAGGCCAGTGAATGTTTTTCATTTTTTTTTTTACCTTAAGTGCTTAGCAAAGCAAGCCTGCACTTTTGGGTCTGGAGGAGAAGGGAGGATCCATATCTGTGGTTCATTTCTATTGGAAACTCCTGGTGTGGAAGCTTCCTCCACCTATTCTGCTAGACAACTCTTCTGTAACCAATAGTCTCAGAGAGTTGACTTCAGGCACTGGGAGGTTTAATGATTTGCCCTTGGCTGCAAAGCACATGTGTGGCAGAGGCAGGAGGATTGGAACCTATGTCTTTGTGACTCCAAGGGAAGCCCCTATCCACTCTATCATACTTTCTCTTGTCTTCCATACAGTAGGCATTTAATAAATTTTTTTTTGGATTGGATTCATTTACTTTCTCTTCTGAAAATATATATAGATAGATGAAATAAATGGGGAAGTCAAAGTGCCAGTTGTGGTTCAATTGTGAAAAAAAGTACTAGAGACATATACTCTTGCACCCCTCCCCCTAAATATTCCACCTCTTTTGTGGACTCATATATTAAAGAGAACCTCCAGTGAAGCAAACATGCTTCCATTTTGAATGAGCATCTTATTTTTTCTGGGTGCTTGATTTCAGAAAGTGTTATGGAACTCAAAAATCTTTCATGTTCTTTCAATACTAAAATGTTACCCACATTTCATCAGATAAGAAACTTTCTATAAAGTAATAAAAATTTCTCATTAGTGTTTCCTTTGTACCAAATCACTTTAACATTTGAGAAAAATTTCTTCCCCTTTTCTAATGCATCAATCTTCACAAAGGCTGAAAGATAATATAATATCTGATAAAAATGCATAGCTTTGACCCTCAAAATCCATGTAAGTGAAAGTGTAGTGACTATTTCAGAAGACTTAAATCTGTCCTACAATCATATTTTCTTGACAGGATGATTTAAAGGGCTTTATAAAACAGTCAGGTTATGCTAGAGTAGGCAATATGATTAGGTCATAATGATTCTAGTATGTTTATATATTTAATTGGAATAGTAGGGTCAGACCATAAGAATATCATATTTTTACAGGGTATCGTGAAGGGATGGATACTTCTGAGAATATTTAGTTGAGAATTCATATACCTAATTACATACCCGACTTTGCTACTGATTCACTATATGAATTCTGGAAAATCATTGACTATATTTGTATCTTAATTTTTCCTATTATGCTTTTGACATGATATTTGTATAGAATGGGGGGAGGGGAACCGAAGGTAAGCAATGGAGGGATCATAAAATCACAGAAGTATAATCCTATATCTAGGGTTAGATAAAGACATCAGAGGTTATCTATTCCAATTATAGATGAGGTAAATTAGGCCCAGGGAGGTTGAGAGATTTTTCAAGGTCACACAAGTAGTAAGCATCAGATGTAGGATTTGAACCCAGTACCCCTGACTCTAGAACCAGTGTTTTTTCTACCATAACACCCTGCTTCCTTCTGTGTTTGTAGATTACATATTTTGTCAGTTAGTCAGTAAGCATTTCTTAAATTCCTACAATGTGTCAGGTACTGTGTTAAGTGCTGGGGATACAAAGAAAGGCAAAAAATAGTCCTGCCCTCAAGGAGCTCACAGTCTAATGGCTGAAACAACATGCAAATAACTATGGTAAACATACTATGTACAGAATAAATTGGAAATAATTAACAGAAGGAAAGCCTCCAGTAAGGAAAGCCTTCTTGTAGAAGGTGTGATTTTAGTTGGGACTTGAAGGAAGTCTGAGAAGCTAGGAGGTAGAAATAAGGAAAAAGAGCTTTACAAACTACTTTTAAGTAATGAATATAGGTAGCATAGTGGGTAGAGTGCTGGGCCTGGAGCCAGGAAAACTTGAGTTCAAATCTGACCTCAGATACTTACTAGCTATATGACCCTGGGCAAGCCACTTAACCTTGTTTGCCTCAGTTTACTCATCTGTAAAATGAGCTTGAGAAGGAAAAGGTGAATCACTCCAGTATCTTTGCCAAGAATACCCCTAGTGGAGTCACAAAGAGTCAGACATAACAACAACAACAACAATAAATTTCAAATCTTATAACACTCTAGGAAGTAGCTGTAGTATAATCACTCACATTCAAAGTGAGATAAGTTATATATTAAATTTTAAAAAGTTAAAATTAAATTCTATTAGGTGAATAAAAATACTTTTTGATAAAGTATTATACTAAAATGAAAAGTGCTAAATCCTTACAGGACTCTTAGTTGAACTTTTAATTATATATTTCAGATTATGTAACTCCAGATTCTTTAAATCCCTATGCCTTTTATTTGTTGACTTAAGCAAATGCAATACTTACTGACTATATTTGGGGTATTTTACTACAGGCTTTGTGAACATAAGAATGAATAAGATACATTATAAGCTCTCATCCTAAAGGAGCTTATAATCTAGTAGAAGGCAATATATGTTCAGGAAAAACTATATTACAAAGCAGTACGTGAACAAGGGAGTCAGCATGGTGTACTAGAAAGGTAACAGGAGACATGGCTCTGTTTCTGGCTTGCTGTGTGATCTTTGGCAAGTCAGTTAACTCCCTATTTATTTCAGCAGTAAAACTAGGGCACTAAAATAGATGATCTCTAAGTGTCCTCTAGTAATAGAATTTCAAATGTGAGCCCAAGTGCCATATTATTACTATTAGCAGTTGCGGTGGAGACAGCAAAGTGGTGCAATGGATAGAGCATTCATCCTGACATAGAAAGACCTGCATTCAAACCTTAACCCAAGACCCATACTAGCCCTGTGACCTGGGACAAATCACTTAACTTTTCTATACATCAGTTTCCTCATCTCAAAAATGGGGATAATAAGAATACCTACCTCTTAGGGTTGTTTTAAGGATAAGTTAACATGGGGCTTTGCAAACCCTGAAATGCTATATTAAATGCTAGGTTTTTATTATTTTTATTATTATTATTATTAGTAGTAGTAGTAATCTAACTTAAGTAACATAGAGGTTCATATGAGAGCGATTATATTTGACTACAGTTTAAAGGAAAGAGTTCCTGGAGGAAATGACACATGAATTTGGAAGTGAAAGATTAGATAAGATTTTAATAGAAATATATGAAAGAAGAGGGAATTCCAGTAAAGGGAATCAAATGAGCAAAAGTATGAGATCAAGAAAGAGCAAGGGATGTTCAGAAAATTGTGAAATCTGGTTTGCTTAGAGTACAGATAGAAAGTGGGAGATGGCACCAGAAAGAAAAGCTGGGCCTGTTTATTGGAGGGCTTTGAATTCCAAACTGAGGAGTCTGTACTTTGCTTGGTAAGCAATGAGACATCACTGAAGGATTTTAAAAAGAACAGTGATACAACCAAAATTTTGCCTTGGAAAGATCAATAGGCTGTAGGGAAGGATATAAGTTAAGATACTGCTTTAACACTCTAGGCATGAGGTATTGATGGTGGGAGTTGGGTAATGGCAGTATGAATAGAAAGAAATGGAAGGGAAGAGAAGAGAAGGAAATAACCATTTATAGAACACCTACTCTGTGCCAGTTATAAGGAAAGGTTTCTTAGAGGAAGTGGGATATGAAGTTGGCATTGAAAGATTAAGTAGGATTTTAATAGAAATATTTGAAGGAAGAGGGAATTCCTGTAGAGGGAATAATATGAGTAGAGATGTGGGAGTAAGACCAAGAATTTTTACAAATATTATATCATTTTATCAGACAAGAACAGACAAATTAGACATTTTGAAGAAAGTAACGATGATACTGACTAGATATTGATTAGATACAGAAGGAAAAACTAGAGGGAGATGGATATATCTGAGTTAACTGAAGTTTTTAGCTCTGGATATTGGATGGCTGATGGGACCAAAACCAGACATATCAACACATGAAGAAAACTTCGTTTTAGGGTGATAATAATGTCTGGATTTAAGGCTGTTGTGTTGGAGGTTCCAGTGTCATGGAGGAGGACTAGCCAAAGTCCAAATAAAAGGTGGGTTTCCTATTGATTGTGAAGTGCTCCTGTTTGGAGATGACATGGGATTACACATCAAGTCCCAGATCGCTGCACAGCAGCCTCAGTGAGATCCCACGGCTACTCATAAGAAAGGCCTAGCAATCAATGCAGAAAAAACAACTAGTGATATGGAGAATGTATATTACACAGATTAGGACATTCAGTTGGATAAAAGCCCATTGAGTTAATCCATCTGTCTGTGTATCTTATACTGGTGTGTAGGCACTGTGGATGGACAGCAAAATGGGCTTAGAATCAAACTCTGTAGTAGGAGAACAGGCTGTTTTGAATCTGGGAAATTATAGAGTACATTCAATGTTCCCAAGCTGTTTTCTGATACCCAAACCCATCTTTGAATATCATCATTTCCTGAAGGATATCATATGGCTGTGAATCATAGTATACCACAATCTTTGTAGAATCCGAACTCTAAGTAGCTTAAAATGCAATGGAAGTACGTCAGAGAGATGTAAGGAAGCTGCAGCATATATCCAAGTGTATAAGTAGTGGCAAAAACAATACCATTAAGGAAATGTGTGATCAGAAAAGGAGGTAGGCTGATTATGTGCAAATGGTGATGGATAACAGGCTGCCTAGAGTTATGGTCAGACCAATGGGATGTTAAAAGACTTATAGGAAGATGTTGGATAGATTCTCTGAGGAGAGAAAGAAATCAACAAGAATTATATGGGATGATAAGGAATAGATGGTCTGAAATTTACAACTGGAGGAGGAAGTACTCACATCAATGAGATAGCAGCACCAATGTAGTATATTGAAGTAATAAAATGCTATATAGCAGCAATTTCAGTCCAATAAAAATGGCAGCTAACATAAAGGACAATAGGAAGATGCATTGTGTGGGCATAAGTAGGCTGTAACATATATTACAAATGTGGTATTATGATGGAGTGAAAACTGTGCTGGTCAGAGGACCTGGTTCAAATCCTGGCTCAGACACTTTCTAGTTGTGTGATCCTGGGCCAGTTACTTGACCTCTTTAAGCCTGTTTATTTATCTACATTTAGTGAGGATATATCCATAGTTTTTTTTGTATGTGTGTGTTTGTATGTGAATAGGGTGCTTTATATGTCCTAAAACACTATGGAAATGTGAAATGTTAATTAAAACTTGTGTGTGTGTATATAGTGTGTGTGTGTATATAGTGGTATAAAATACGAAAATGAACATAAAAAAGAGATGATTTGACCCGTAAGTAAGAACAAGGGATAAAGATGATTAACACTAAATGTTGCACTTGCATCTATGACATATTAAAAAAAATCAGAGGCAGCCCTCCAGCTTGTTGGGTAGCATTTCTGTGAAGAGCAGCGGAAAAAATATATTGGGTAAGAACATATAGGTGAGTTGCTATCTGTATAGGTGAAACATTTGCATTATGGCAGGATATCTGGAAGAAATGTAAGACTGGAGCTAAAGAGAAAGGTTTAGGCTAGAGATACAGATTTAGTAGCTATCATCATAGAGGTTATAATTGAAGCAGTGGAAATGGATACAATCCCTGAGGAAGTAGGTCAAGGGCTGGAAGAGACAGAGTAACTAGGGAAATACATAAAATAAGAGAAGTCAGAAAGGTGACAGGAAAGGGGAAAGGACAGTTTTCAGAAGGAATTAAAAGCTGTTAAGGACCATATAGAGGTCAAGGAGCTAAAGAACTTTTTGAGAATGTTGGGATTTCAACCATCTTTAAAAAGCAGAGCAAAACTGGGGAGAAACAAAGGATGATGCAGACAGAGTGGATGAAGAGCCATAGTAGGGGGGAGATACTGATATTGAGCCCCAAACAGTTGATTAATTGATTATTTCACATTCCAATTGATTGAATATTTTGGAGACGCGTTCACAGAAAGATAAAAGAAAAGCAGAGTTTTGATAGAAATAGGAATATTGGGGTAATATATAGTCGTAAAATCACAGGATCTTGGGAGTGGAAGGGATCTCAGAGGTCGTTTAGCCCAACTGGGACCTCAGCAGAGGTATTTGGAGATTATTTCATCATGGTATTAAAACAATCTATGGCATTTCTTTTATCATTCCATTTGTTTGCTCAAAGGACTTAAATATTTCCTATGACTAATCTATTAAGTGATTTAGGACGTGTCTATTAGGACTTAAGCTATTAAGTGATTGTAGAGGTTATCTATTTCAGCCCTTTCCTTTTTATAAATGAGAAAATTGAGACTTGAAAGGGATTTGATTTCCCTAATGTAACATAGCTAGTCAGTCAGTCAGACAACAAGCATTTAATAACACTTAATAGTGCTTCCTATGTACCAGATACCTGCTGACTGCTAGGGATACAAAAACAAAAGTTTTAAAAAACACTCCTTGCCCTCAAAGAGCTCACATTCTTTTGGGAGAGACAACGTGCAAGATAAATACGTACATACAAGATATATACAATATAAATGGAAGGTGATCTCAGAGGAAATATATAGTGGTAGTGTAAGGAAGGGGGATTGGGAAAGGAGCCAAGAGACAGAACTGAGGCATGATAGCCTATGTTGAAGCACAGAGTACAGAGGGGTGGGGTGGGGGATGGGGGTGATCGTATGTGGAGAGTTGAAAAGTGGATCAATGTAGTTCGACCATAAAGTGTGGGAGAGAAGGAAGGTGTAAGAAGACTGGAAAGGTGCCAAAGGGTCATAAAGGGTGTTAGATACTAGCAGAGGATTTTATATTTGACCCTGAAAACAACAGAGGAGTTATTGAAATTTATTGAGTAGGGAGTGACATGGTTAGAACCTTATATTAGGAAAGTCACTTTGGCAGCTGAATAGAGAGTGTATTGAAGTAGGGAGAGACTTAAGACAGGAGACCAATTAGAAGACTACAGCAATAGTCCAGGAAAGAAGAGCTGAAAGCTGAAAGCCTGGTGGTTGCTTATGTGTGGAGGGTAGGCCATATGTTAGAGGTCTTGTGAAGCTGGTAAATAGCAATAGCTAGTGCTTGAACTGAGTTCTTCCCACTACAGTATCCTTACCTATAAGTTCCAACCCAAATGTTGTATTTCAATTAAACTGAATTGTTTGTTATTTCCTATGAATGACTTTTACTTTCTTGTGTTCTCTTTCATGTCAGCCTACTGAGATTCTAATTTTCTTTTAAGTCTTAGGTGAAATTCTTCCATGAAGCCTTCTATGATCCTCACGCTTTCCTTTCTTTGAATTCTTTTAGCTTTGTTGTTGTTGTTCAGTCTCTTATAGTCATTTCCAACTCTTCGTTACCCCATTTGGGGTTTTCTTGGCAAAGATAATACAGTGTTTTGCCATTTCATTCTCTAGCTCATTTTACAGATGAGGAAATTGAGGCAAACAGACTTAGGTGACTTGCCTAGGGTCACACAGCTAGTAAATGTCTGAAGCCAGATTTGAACTCAGGAAGATAAGTCTTCCTGATTCTAGGCCTGGCGCTGTATCCACTGTGATACTTAGCTTAGTACTTTGATTCTATCTTATGCACTTATTATGTTCTAGTTTTAGTAGAGTTTGTATATATGTTTGTATGTATATGTACATGTGTTTGTGCATCTTACCTTTTGTGCTAACTTTTTTGTGGGTGAAGCACATGTGCTTTTCATCTTTCTGTCTTCTTCAGAACACAGTGCCATAAAGACTTAAATGTTCAGTGATGAAGAAAAGACTGATATAGAACTAATACTCGAACCAGTGGATCTGAGGAAATATGCTCAAATATGCATCCCTGAAATTATACACATGATTTTGAATCAAGTGAAGTAAAATATTAATTAATAGATGTGAAACATTTATCGAGTTTAAAGATATTTTACCTTGAAGGATGTGAATAGTTCACACAGCTCTGGACTCTCTAAGACTTGGGTTTAAATTATGAAAAATCCAGACTGTTGTAATATCTCTCTGGTTTTCTTTTGCCCCTGCCCATTTAGAAAATTGGTAACTTTTTAAAAAACTAATTTTTAGTTTTCAAATTCAGTTCCACAGGCTTTTGAGTTTTAAATTTTCTTTGTCTCTCTCCCCTCCTCCCTCCCCAAGAGTCTGATAGAGGCTCTACATACACATTCATAGTAAACATATTTTCACATTAGTCATGTTGTAAAGAAGAATTAGAACCAATGGGATGAACATGTGAGAAAAAGAAAACGAAACAAAAAAGGGAGAGAATGAGCAATTTGTATGCTTCGATCTGCATTCAGATTCCACAGTTCTTTATCTGGATGTGGATAGTAGAAAACTGGGAACTTCTAAAGTTAAACTTAGAGCTGGGCACTGTTTACAATTGCTTACAATTACAACAATCAGCAAACTTGCAGCCTCAGGCAAGAAATTAAACCATAAGTAATAGAAATAATGGCTCACATCCTTGGCAATTACAATCTTGATCCCCTTGTTCCTTCTGTAGAATTTACAGAATAGTTTGGTCCTCGAAACTCATGACTATAATAGGAAAAGCACGAGTCTGATTTTAGCAGCCTGAAATTGTATCACCAGTAGTTCCTAACTTGGCTTGCCTTAGGCACAATTCATCACTATGACCTATTCCTGGAAGGTTTTGCATGGCCCTGGTCTTATACAGACCTCTATTGATCAAAGTCCTGACACAAACAACTTTTACTGTTGACATACACCAATCAAATGGAATTGGAGTCCTTATTTTCCAAATGAGTGCTTGGACTTTGATCTTATACAACCAAAGAAAAATAAATAGCTGTTCCCTCTTTAATCTCTTGCTTGTTACTTCCTGGCCTAGGTATCTTAGGAAGTGTCTTTATCATACCTCACCTATGTCTATTACAAATGTGTATTGTTTACTCTGAATCCTGCCCTGTGGATGACTACGAACTACCTTGCTATTTGCATCCCAGATCGCTGGATGGTTATTTTGTGTTGTTTGTATGGTGTTGTTCACCACATATTTAACACAATGAGCGTCATTTACATAATCATTCACTTCCAGTGTCATTTTTTGTATGGTTGCATTGCATAAACAAAGTTATAAAGCAAACTCCTAAACAAAAAACAAAGTAATATGCAAGCAGAGCTCAGATTGTATCCTAAATAAATTAACTGCCACTCAATAACGAAGTCTCCGTGACATTTCTGTCTGGTTCATTGTCATTTGGGCACAGTATATCTATCATTACAATGTGTCACATGCAGATTGCTGAATAATAGGATAACTATAAGTCTCCTGATGGATAATTTGTTAAAAAGATGTAGTTAGTCTTCTTGCAGACAACTATGTAGAACTAAATCTCTGTCATATTTGAATAAAGGGCAGAGAATGACTTTTGGTTTATACTTAACACTTAAAGTTGCCTACAGCAATATGTTAAAATTGACAGTATTTTTAAGTACTCCACCTCCTGGAATCATCTTTCTTTAACTTGTTTTCAGCATCATGGGTCATTGCCACATAACCCTATCCATGCGTTCCAGCACCAGGCTGTTCCTGCACCTATTAATCAAATGCATATGCTTCTGCTTTTCCACAATGGTGTCATTTTTTGAATAATATGATATCAGATTGTCTTTCACTGATGATGTATTTCACTAAGTCATCGTCTGAGTGATGATAACATAATGACAATAACATATTAGCATAATTTATCATTGCCTGTACCTTTGTTCTAGGGATGCTTTTGTAATGTGTAATACCATGGCTGTCATTCTGATGATACACTGCAGTAAGACTTCTTTAAAAACGAGTTTTTTGATGGAATGCCATTCATATCAGATGGTACTGTCCCAGGATAAACGGTCCGAAGAAGTTGACTTCATTTACTTTAGGTTTGCAAAAAAGTTCAAAGACACAACAAATAGTAAAATATAGTTCGAGGGCAACAGGTGCATGGCTCAGTTCCAGAGTAGTATCTCCAGACACAATAACTAATGTTTAGCTCTGTAAGTTAAGGCAGATTTTTATCCCTGGTAAAATTTTGAAACTCACCTCTCTGACAGAATACTGAGGTGGCTTCTGCAATGTAGTGTGCCAGTCTGCTTGAAAAATGACACCCTGAGCCATACTGTGGAAGAAGGTCTGTTTGTGGCAGCAGTACTGAATTGATTTCTGAGGATAGATGAAAAGATGTTACCTATACTCCATTAGAAAATATCCCGCTATGTAGCCTATGTCATCTGGTTAGCAAGAATTCCCAATTCATGATGGACCTAATGCACTTCAGGTTAGTCAGCTACTATACATTAATCCGAAGGTCATGTGTTGCTGGTGGCATTCAATTATTTCAATGCCAATCTAATCAGATCACATGACTCATACAAATAAATGTCAGTTTGACTGCCTACAATTATATCGGTCTGCTCAGATTCCATTCTTCTCCTTCAGATTGTCACAGCACCAAGACTTCAATTTTAGGGAGCATTGCCTTTAGGGGGATAGCCTATGAAAGATCAATTGTCATTTCTTCCTTCCTAGGAAGCACTAGACTAAGTATAGAAGCCATAGCTCCTTTATCCTCACTCACCATTGCTGTTATTTTGTTCTCTTCAAACTATAGCCTTTGTGTGCCTCAAATGTCCAAATAATTGCCCCTCAGAAGATGAGGAGGCATATTTTTATCCCCTCTACCTCCTGATTAGATTGCTTTTCTTTAAACAGATACACTGAGAGAGCTGCTGGATTTCCCATGCCATCTCTAATATCTTGGCTTTCTGTGCTACAGATATGCCTCCTTCTCTCCTTATTTCTGTTGATGTTCTTCTGTATTTTTGTTAGCTGTCTAATTTAAATGATAAGGAACCGGTGCTGGCAGACACTGTGCTTCTCTATATGGTCTGTGTATGGCAGAACATTTTGTTGGTGCTCAATCTGCTTTATAAATGCAGATTTCCCTGAGCCAGACAGCCCGTTTCCTCATTTATTCTCTTTTGTGTCATCAGACCACTGTAAAGCCTGGACAAAGGCCACTTTCCTACAATGCATGTCACTATTTCCGTCATTGCCACAGCTGCAATTTAAACACTGGAGCAGACTCTAAAAAATGTCCAGTGCTGTCGTTGCTGCTTTTATTAATATCTGGAACACAATACACGAACTCAATTAGATACAGCAAAGGTCTCTATTGATGGCTTAATTAGACACACCGTTATTATGTATCTCAGTGAAGATGTTGGTCACATTTTTTTAAATGTGAAAAATCAACAGGGAACAAATTGAAGTCACTGGCAACTAAACCAGTCATCTGAATACAAATAAGAAATATAAGATGTAAGAAACCTTTTCTCTTTTCCCACTATTTTCAGAAGATGCTACTAAATCACAAATAAGCTTGTCAAATACAAATGTTTCAATGTTTACTACCAGGCCTTACAAAATTATTCAGAAAAGCACCAGTGAGATTCAGTAGAAAGGCCACAGTTATCTGAAGGTTTGCCCACTGGGGGTTAAGGTATTCAGGATGAGAATGGCCTTTTTTAGATTTAAAGCATTCATGGCCAATGTACCATAAAAAGGCCTGAGTCAGGGAAAACAAACAAACAGACGATTTTGAATTACCCTCTAGGGTACAATTATTTTAAAGCCCTGATCAAATATTGATTGTTTCTGATAAATGAACTATATATGATAGAACTGTTTCTTCATATTTTACCTTTAAAATATTTACATAAATTATAGATCTAATTTATTAAAACATCAATGGTTTCTATAATAGTTAAGATATCTTTTGAAGTAATATGATGGAATAGGAAAAGCAAAAAGAAAATAGCTTCCTTGGGTTGCTTGCACCTAGAAGGACTGTACAGTTTGACTGGAAGTGGGTGAAAGTATTCACCAAATGTAGAGGCTCTGATAATAGAATCCACACATGCAGTTTATATTTCTCTATCCTGGGAATGAAGAGATACTTGAATTCATGATGGGAATGGCCCTCATGGAAACCTTGCCCCTAGCTGGTGGAATGTCACTGTATTACAGTTCTGTACTCTCTTATGAGAAAACTCAGCTCGACAAGGCTCTGAAAAGGAGCTTGGCCAAGGGGTGAGACATGAATCTGTCATCTATATTTTCTGTGCTCTCAATGTGACAGTTTTCCTACTTTGACTTTAAAGCAGTGAAGAAAATGGATGTTGTTGGTATACATGGGCCCATGAAGGGGTTCCCATTAGAAGGAAGGCAACAATGCTTAAGCTTAGTTAAAGTTTAAGGGAATTTTGTACATAAGGACTTCTTTCCCCTAGGCTCAGATGAAGTGTTGCTTCCAAACTCATAGGAGATTATTATCATCATTAAATTGCAACTCTTCCTTCAATGGATGTTTTAGTGCAGTTATACAAATAAACTGCTCTGCTAAGTTGGGAATTGGGATCATTGTAGTGGAAAAATCAAGCATGTAATTTTCTTCAAAGAAGAATTTGAAGGAAAAATCTAAACTGAAGCCTGGAATGGTCTCTTGGCATATGTATGAACTGGTTTATTATATCTGATTTCTAGCTCCAGTGCAGGTAAACCAAAACATATAAAATGAATTAATAAAGCTGTTTCATTTGGAATTACCATAGCTAGAAGGGACTTCAGAGTTGATCTAGCTTAACTCTCTCATTTTAAACATGAAGAAATTGAAACCCAAAGAGGATAAGGGAATTACTTTTAGAACACTTCACAGCCTGGCCCCAATCTACTTATCCAACTTTAATAAACATTTTATTCTCCTTCCTGCTCTTTGTGGTCTATTGAGCTTGGACTTCTTATTTCTAACACATGACACTCCATCTACCATCTGTGATTTTTACATTTTTTGTCCCCTATTCCTGAAATGTACTCCTTTCTTCCTCTTAGAATCTTTTGTTTCCTGCAAAACTCAGCTCAGTTTCTACCTAAAGTCTTTCCTAACCCCCCAGCTATTATTGTCTCCCACCTCCAAATTATCTATTTATTTTAAATATGTATTATATATACTTAGATACGTAGCTGTTGTCCTTACTTTGCGTCCTCAGTCCCTAGCACAGGGCCTAGTGCATAGCAAGTAAATAAATGTGTATTGACTGATTGATTGATGGAATAACACTGCAGTATAAGGAAAAAAAGAGATAGATGAGTACCAAAACATCAGAGATATTACAAACATCTTTACATAAATATTGCAGGCAAAAAGAAATTTGAACCTGATTCTCAATAAGAGTATGGAACCTCAGCAAGATATTCTGGAATAGAGAACATCTTGCTGCAGTGAAATGTAGCAAGTGGTAAAACTAGGATTTGAACTCTAGTCACTTAACTTCAAATTCAGTTGGAAAGTTCAGAGCTCTTTCTTGTTAGAAATTAGGTCTCAAAACAGTCATCTCTGAATTTCTAGCCAAAATCTGATTTTGTTTTCATTCAGTTTATCCTTTTCACTTATTAAATTAGTCATGCTCATGTAATATTTTTTTCAAGAATTCTTTAAATGCCTATCTTTGATTCAATGTGCATTTTTTCATTAATGATTCAGATTTGTAAAAGGTCATTCTGGGTCTTTCTCTCAATTGCTTGCAGAACTGGTTATCTGTCATTTGAATTGTTGAATATAACCTTTATATGTGCGAGATTTTGCATTGTAGAGTTCCCCACTCATCCCCTTCATTGGAAGGAGATGATCTGTGGATTCCTTTTCCCCCCTTCTTTTTCTTTATTTTCTGGGTTCTGGTCAGTTTTCTATTGTTTCTTGCATTATGATATTTTTTGACTTGTTTGGTTTTTTTGACCTGTTAAATAGACAATAAGCTATAAAATGTCTCTATAATCCTGTCTTTGAAATCAATGGCTTTTGTTTTTGTAACATTATTGCTTTTTGCTTTTCTTCGAGATTGTCTTTCACTCCAGCAAATTTGCCTTTCCATTTTTTTTCTTTATTGCTTTCTTAGAGACTCACCATAGTGGATTAAAGTTTTTTTATGCTTTTAATAATTTCTGCTATGCAGATCACAAATTTTGCTGTCTATTCTGTTGCAATTTTTCTCATGATTCTGATATCTCTCTTGAGCCATTCCGGAATATCTTGCTTGAAGTTCCGTATTCTTTTGGGAATCAAGTTCAAATTTCTTATGACTTGCAATATTTATTTAAAAGATTTGCTATCTCTTGGGTGTTTTTGTACTCATCTACCCTTCTAATTTTATTATCTTCTCTGTTGATTTATATGTATATGCTATGCATTTTAAACTGAATTTTCTTCTTGAAACCTTTGATTCTGGGCAGAGCCAAGATGGCAACATGAAAACAGGGACTCACTTGAGCTCTCCCCAAAAATCCCTCCAAACACCTGTAAAAATGACTCTAAACAAATTCTAGATCTACAGAACTCAAGAAATAACAGAGGGAAAGAAGTCTCCAGCCCAAGACAGCCTGGATGGTCTCTGAGAAGGTTCTATCACACTGTGCTGGGAGCAGAGCAGAGCCCAGTGTGAGCTGTGCCAGGACAGACTGGGCCTGAGCAGACTGGGTGGAGCAGGCCTCAGGGCCCTGAATCATTGTGCTGTGGCTGTTACCAGACTTCTCAACCCACAAATGCCAAAGACAAAGTAGCGGGTCAGGGGGAAAACTGTTGGATCTGGGTGAGACAATGGCATGGTCTGGCCCCAGCCCCCTGGTGTGGTAGAGGTGTGGTGGAGCCATGGCGGCTGCTTCCAGAACTCCAGGCCCACATGCAGTGAAAGGAATCAAGGGGCTGATCAGAGTGGGAGTACAGGAATCTCATTGCTGCCACTGAGGCAAAATTCTCTTGCTTTGCCCTGCTTGGATCTGGGTCACAGTCTTGGTGGGCAGCCCTCGGGGGAGGAGGAGCAATGGGGTGGCAGAGCTTGTGGTGGCTGTGGAGAGGGAGTCCTCTTGGTAGTTACACAGCAGAAAGGAGTGCTTGCACTCACAGACCAGAGCACAGGCCAGGAGAGGAGTATCATATCACTTCAGAATAGAAGTATCTCTGAAAACAGCAGTGCAAAACTCCTGAAGGTTGGAACAAAGCATTCTCCACTCTAAAAGCAGTCATACCCTGACAAAAAGCTCAAAAGTCAAGTAATTGGCTAGGAAAATGAGTTGGAAGTGTAAAAAGATTTAGACTATAGAATATTACTTTAGTGACAAAGATCAAAACATACAGGCAGAAGAAGACAACAAAGTCAAAGATCCTACATCAAAAGCCTCCAAGAAAAATATGAATTGGTCTCAGGCCATGGAAGAGTGCAAAAAGAATTCAGAAAATCAAGTAAAAGTAGTAGAGGAAAAATTGGGAAGAAAAATGAGATTGATGCAAGAAAATTATGAAAAACTAGTCAACAGCTTGCTAAAGGAGACCCAGAAAATACTGAAGAAAAATAACACCTTAAAAAATAGACTAACTCAAATGGCAAAAGAGCTCCAAAAAGCCAATGAGGAGAAGATTGCCTTAAAAGGCAGAATTAGCCAAATGGAAAAAGAAGTCCAAAAGATCACTGAAGAAAATACTACCTTCAAAATTAGATTGGAGCAAGTGGAAGCTAGTGACTTTCTGAGAAATCAAGATATATAAGACAGAACCAAAGGAATAAAAAAATGGAAGACAATGTGAAATATCTCATTGGAAAAACCACTGATCTGGAGAATAGATCCAGGAGAGATAATTTAAAAATTATTGGACTACCTGAAAGCCATGATCAAAAAAGAGCCTAGACATCATCTTTCAAGAACTTATCAAGGAAAACTGCCTTGGTATTCTAGAACCAGGGGGTAAAATAGAAATTGAAAGAATCCACCAGTTGCCTCTTGAAAAAGATCCTAAAAAGAAAACTCCTGGGAATACTGTCCTGGGAATAGAGTTCCCAGATCAAGGAAAAAATATTTCAAGCAGCCAGAAAGAAACGATTTGATTATTGTGGAAACACAATCAGAATAATACAAGATCTAGCAGCTTCTACATTAAGGGATTGAAGGGCTTGGAATATGATATTCCAGAGGTCAAAGGAGCTAGGATTAAAACCAAGAATCACCTACCCAGAAAAACTGAGTATAATACTTCAGGGTAAAATATGGATTTTAAATGAAATAGAGGACTTTCAAGTATTATTGATGAAAAGATCAGGGCTGAATAGAAAGTTTGACTTTCAAACACAAGAATCAAGAGAAGCATGAAAAGATAAATAGGAAAAAGAAATCATAAGGGATTTACTAAAGTTGAACTGTTCATATTTCTACATGGAAAGATGATATTTATAACTCATGAGACCTCAGTATTAGGGTAGTTGAAGGAATATATATATATGTATATATATACACACACATATATATGTATATATGTGGGTATATATACATATATGCATATATGTATATATATGTATGGCACAGGGTGAGTTGACTATGAAGGGATGATATCTAAAAGATAAAATTAAGGGGTGAGAGAGGAATTTATTGTGAAGAGAAAGGGAGAGCTAGAATGGGGTAAATTATCTCACATAAAAGTGGAAAGAAAAAGCTGGTATAATGGAAGTGGAAGAGGGGGTAGGTAAAAGGGAATGAGTGAATCTTGCTCTCATTGGATTTGGTTTAAGGAGGGAATAACATACACATTCAATTAGGAAAGTAGTGGGGAAGAGGATAATAGGGGAGGGATGATAGAAGGGGGCAGATGAGAGAGGAGGTAGTCAAAAACAAACACTTTTGAAAAGGGACAGGGTCAAAGGAGAAAATTGAATAAGGGGGGACAGGACAGGATACAGGAAAATATAGTTAGTCTTTCACAACATGACTATTATGGAAGTGTTTTGCATAATGATACATATATAACCTATATTGAATTGCTTGCCTTCTCAAGGAAGGTGCTAGGGGAAGGAAGAGGAGAGAAAATTTGGAACTCAAAGTTCTAAAAACAAATGTTTAAAAATTATTTTTACATGCAACTGGGAAATAAAATATACAGGCAATGGGGTATAGAGATCTATCTTGCCCTACAGGAAAATAAGGGGAAAGAGGATGGGGGAGAAGTGGGGTGACAGAAGGGAAGGCAGACTGGGGAAAGGGGCAATCAGAATACATGCCATCTTGGGGTGGGAGAGAGGGGAGAGATGTGGAGAAAATTTGTAACTCAAAATCTTGTGGAAATGAGTGTTGAAAACTAAAAATAAATTTTTAAAAAAGGAAAAAAAACCCCTTTGATTCTTTTAGCTTTTTCCCCCTTATATCTCTTTGCTGCACATTTTTCTTGATTCCACTTCAATAGTGGGCTTATTATCAGAGCAGAAACATAAGGCTATTTCAACGTCTTGTCATGTTAGAGGATTTAATTTTCATTAGCCTCAGTTCCTGTCCCCAACCAGCTTTTGGGAGACAGGACTGGACCTCGTTGGATTCAAGTTCCTTTTCCATCAGGCCCAGTACAACCACACCTGCTGGACCTCCACCTTAATTCTCTTTTGTTCTTTAGTTCTCAAGATGGGATGAATCAGTTTCTGTTTCATTTTGTGGCATTGGGGGAAGGTGGGGTGGGTGTTCTGGAAAGAATTTCTATTCTTTTGTGGTTCCCTAACCTAGGGGTCACCACAAGTAGAGAGAATCATGGTTCTCCCTCCCTCCCTCCCTTATTGTCTCTTCCTTCTCACATAGATAGGCAGAGTACACATCCCTTTCTAAATTGCAACAGGACACCAGGGGGAGGGGCAGAAGGGAGGTAAGCAGGTAGATATAGCACAAGTAAGTTCCAAAGCACAAGCTTGTAGGTTAATTTGTTCACCTTGCCAAAACATGTAGGAGGGTTACTTAGTGAGTGTGTTATCAATTTGTATTCTCTCCTGTTGATTCATAAGGTTATTCCTTCTTGTTTTCTTGTCTTCCTGCTTGAGCCATAGTTGCTTTACTTCTTTTCTTTTTGGAGAGAATTAGTAGGGACCAAAGATATTATCTAGTATTCTGTCTTTTTTTGTTTTAAAATGTCTTCACTAATACACTTGAAAGACATAATATTGGCTTACCTCTGCTTCCTGGGAGATGAAAATTAATCAACTACGTAGATATTGAAATGAACACAAAGCATTTCCTCATCTCTAATAGGAACACCAAGCTTTACAAATTATGCAATGAACTTTGTTTGGTTTCCTAAGGTTCCATCATCCAAAGATAGATCATTTGGCAAAATCAATAAGCTTCATATAATTACTATTGTTGTGGATTTAATATATACAAAACTACCTTTTTCATTTTTTGGTCATTTTAAGTGATTAAGTGTGGCAAAAATTAGAAGAAAAATCCCAGGGTTCACAGAGACAAACGCCTTTTGAAGTAGAAGGAGAAATAATGATAAAGAAATTAGAAAATGAAAAATTAAAATTAAAGGTCCATAGTTTCATTTCATTGTGCTAAATCAATGGTAAAATACTGAAATAACTCCTTTTAATAGGTGAGATCATAGATTTTTTTAAAGGGTCCTCTATTCTTAGTAAGACAAGTTTAAAACACAAACACACTGATCTTTAGGTGTAGTTAATAAGTAAAACAAAATGTTTCCAATAATAAGATAAACTCATTAAAATGGGTGGTTCTAATGAATTCTAGTGGAATATGGTTGAAGTAAGAGCCAATGTGAATGGGGCATAAGACTGCTAGTCTAGGAATCAGGAAGACCTAGGTCTTCAAGTTCAAGTTCTGCCTCTGTTGTATATAGCTGTATACATATGTATAAATTGTATATAGCTGATACATACGTATGTATATATGTTCATATATATATGCACACACATATCTGTATGACCATAGGTAAAGTCATTTAACCTCCCAGTGCCCAAGGCAACTCTATAGCTTAGAGATGAGTTGCCACTTTGCATTAGGGATAAGAGTTTCACACAGGGAATTACTCTACTCAGACAAAAAATCACATATCTAGACAAAAACAAGTCAAAGTGAATGCTATTATTCGATTTAAATCGATAAGTTTAAAAAGAAACAAGGGAGAACGGATTACATATAGCACACTGTAGAAGTGGCATATTACTTGATACTGCATACAGGAGGTTTCTATTGAAGACTTCTATTAAAAATGCCAGTGCTAATGATCACATTCCATAGAGTCTTGTGAAAGCAAAGAAACTACAGTATATTTTCAGTATTTTGAGTAAATTCCTCTCTTGTTTTCTTCAAAATTGAAATCATTACTTAGTCATCATCTACATATTTTTATTGAATACCTATTGTATAAGAGACTGCAGGGAGGGCACAGTCCCTGTTCTGGAAAGATGTACATATATTTACATACATACATATATAAAAATGCACATCTGCATAATTCAGAATCGTAGGTGTACATATTTTCAGTCAGTAAGGCTAAAGAGAATATACTTAGAAATGTGTCACATTGTTGAGCTTTCTGACAACTTTTTTTTTGTCTCTCAGTATGAACTGCTTGCAAGATGCTAGAGATTTCTGAACACATGAAAATATTCATGGTGCTCAGTTGAACTTTTACAAAAATAGACTTAGTCACTCATGTGTAGAGGTGGTCATGGAGAACGAAAGACCTAGGATGATATAAATCAGGCAAGATTCAGAGGCTGGCATATAGCAAGAATATTACCTTTGAGATTTTTTTTTGTTTGCTCATTTTTAGCAAAGGACCAGGCCAAATACAATACTTGAAAAAAAGACAAAGAAAGGAAATCAAAAGGAGATAGGATATAATGTTAGTAATTAAAGTAGCAAAATGGACTCATATGACCTGAAGAGATATTACAAATAAAAGGACTTTCATTTGTCTCTTTCATGCCCCATAAGGTACAAAAGGCCTGATGCACAAATCACTTACAGGTGAAGTACAAGGAAAGTTCCCTGCAAGGCATACATAAACAACTCTGCTCCACAAGAAAGCACATGTCCACAGAATTTTCCCCTTGATTTGTTCGAAAGATTTCTGCGCTGTCATAAGGAAACTAGGAAAGAGACTGAGATTGGCCCACTATAAGGCAAGAAAATAAAAAAAAATAGAACACAAAGACCAGGAACCTAGTGTTTTGTGATAGCCACAAATTAATCTCTTAACAACTGTGAATGATTTCAATGCAAGCACCTGAAGTCTTATCTATGTACAAAGCCATGCTTCTGTGTGTGTCACTGCAAACAAATGTGGGCACAAAAGTCAGAAGAGACATTGCAAGTCGGCTGTAAACACATCAGTCTGGCAGGAGAAGGAAACCAAAAGGAAACCAAATCTTCATGCATGGAAAATAGTGTTTGAGAACCAGAAAAAAGTATGTCTGCACAAACTGCCCTGTGGTCTGCAGCATTTTAAAACTCTTACGTATAATAGGATTTTCTACACGTATCCATATATATGGCAGATGTCATGGTTTTGGATACAGAGAACTGGTCTTGAAGTCATGATGATGTGGGATGAAATGCAGCCTTTAACATATACTGGCTTTGTGACCCTGGGCAAGGCCCCAGGTAATTCTCTAATATTTTAGTAATTTAACAGCTGCTAATTTGCAGTGGTAGCAGGAGTTTTCTCACCAGTGAAATCATAGTTCTGAAAGAAAAATGTTTATGTAATAGGATAGGGATAGGAACTCTGTAATTTCATTGCTCTGGAGAGCTTCTGGATGAGGAAATTCCTTTTACCAATGTAGGGGGAACTCTCTGCAACTAACATTCTTAGAGAGTAGGACAGTGGTCTCCAAATATTTTTTATTATGTACCTCATCAGTAAAAAAAATTTTGAGCATACATCCTACAATACATGCATGTTGACTTAATAATTATATGCGTTATGAAATTTACACAAAAATGGAAGTAAAAAGGATGAGATAAAGATGAAATAGCATTAGTCAATAGGGATTCCTGGAGTATATCGAGTAAGGGGCTGACGTGGATAGATCCACACTTTAGGGAAACTACTTTCACAAATGTATGGAGAATAGAATGGAGAAGAAAGAGACTTAAGGCAAGGAGAACAACTAGGAGGCTATCATAGAAAAACAGCTAGTTGGCAAGTGTATAGAATAATGGATCTGCAATCGGGTAGACCTGAGTTCAAATCTTACTTCAGACATTTACTAACTGCGTTACCCAGGGCAAGTCACCACCCTCTTGCCTGTTTCAATTTCCTCATCTTTAAAATGGGGATAATAGTAGCACTTACCTCCCAGGGTTGTTTTGAGGATCAAATGAGATAATATTTGTAACATGCTTTGCAAACCTTAAAGTCGTGTATAAATACTAAGATTATTATTGATTGTCAGAGAGGTGATGAGAGACTGAGTTGGGGTAGTGGTCACATGTGAATTGATAGAAGAGGATGGATGCAAGAGATATTGTGGAGGTAGAAATGAGAACTAGCAAGGGAATAGATATGTGGGATGAAGAAAAGAAAAAAGTTAAGCAGAGTGCCAAGATTGCAAACTTTGGAAGGATGGTGATTCTTTTAACAAAATAGGAAAGTTCTGAAGAGGAGTGGATTTTGGGGGAAGGCAGTAAGTTCTGTTTTGAATATGTTGAGAACTAGAATAAAGTATGTCTGCACAAACTGCCCTGTGGTCTGCAGCATTTTAAAACTCTTATGTATAATAGGATTTTCTACACGTATCCATGGTAAATTGAGCTCAAAATGTTCAACATCCCATTGGTCATCATTGAACTGGAGTTTAGGAGAGACATTGGAGCTGGATTTCTACATATGAGAGTCATCTACTTCAAGAAGATAATTAAACCTGTGAGAAGTCACCAAGTGAGAGAATAAACTCTAGTGAAAAGATGAGTTCCAAGGACAGAACCTTGGGGAATACTGACACTTAGGAAGTGGGATATTGATGAGTATTTATCAAAGAATACTGAAAACCAGTCAAATAGAGGGAGGAGAACCAACAGGAGCGGTGTGTGTCAACCTAGAGAAGAATGAATAAGCATTGAAGAAGAATAAGTATTGAGAAGAATGAATAAGTATTGAGATTGTGGTCAACAGTGCCAAATGCTGCAGAGAGTATTGAGGATTTTTGAAAGGCCACCAGAGTTGGTGTATCAGTAAGGCAAGATTCATGACCTCGAAGATGATCATGAACATGCCTGTATAGTTTGGAATTGCAAAGCATAAGAGATTCTCTAGGTAGAAGGCAGGGGAAGTATAACATTTATTTAGACACTAGAGGATTAGATCCCAAAAACACTAACTCCAGCTCAACCTAGCAACAATTGTATCCCAAAGCCAGTAAGCCCACCTCAATGTAACAACAAGGAAATTATAACACAGCATTACAGCAAAGAATCAAGTCATCCTGTAACCTTGGCCTGCTGCTGGGGCCTTCCCATAAACACTCATGAATCCCAACAGTCCGCTTGCCTGTGTTCTCTCCCCTCTAAGTTCCCTGGTCGCCACTCTCAGCTCTGCGCTCTCTCTGCAGCTCTCTGAGTTCTGTAGCTTGCTAGTCCGAAGATTCTCAGCTCTGTCATCTCAGAGTTCTTACTTCTCCTTGGGCTGAGTTCTGAATTCTTAATGGCTACCTTCTGGGAATATACACTCTTCTTAGGGCCTGAGGGCCTCTTGCTCAATCAGTGGAGGGGTGTAGGCCTCGGGCTTAGCGTTTAGTAAGTAAAAGGTGTAGGCCTGCCTCTAATCAAACCTCTTCTAACTGGCCCCACCTGAGGCCTATTGAATGGGCGAGAAAGATCTTTAATTGCTGATTGGCATCACAGTTGGCATTTAAGAGATCTTTGGTAACTTTGAAGAGAGCAATTTCAATTAAGTATCCTTAGTGCCATGTGCAAGAAACTGCATTAGAGGCTAAAGGAAGTAAGGTAATTTGTGCTGAGCCACACATTTCAGTGGAGCACAGCTCATCTCAAATCTGGCTTGAGCTTATTTGGGAGAAAAGTCCAGGAGATATTGAATAGAAAATTTTGCTATCACCTCCGCCTAAAAGGTTAAACAAGAGGAGGAGGACAAATTTCATCTTTGTTAAAGTATTTCTTTAAGAAGATAGTTTATAGATAAAATTAATAATAATTATATTTAAAGAAGTTTAAGTTTAGAAACATTCAAGGTAATTTAAGAATTTAGGTGATTGTATTTAAATTTTAATGCTAAAATATATAAAATGAGAATATTTTGACTTTATAATTCTTTATTTTTGACCCAATGTATGG
Source organism: Phalanger gymnotis (assembly GCA_028646595.1). Classification (NCBI taxonomy): domain Eukaryota; kingdom Metazoa; phylum Chordata; class Mammalia; order Diprotodontia; family Phalangeridae; genus Phalanger; species Phalanger gymnotis. Next base: position 473,000,111 of record CM053622.1, on the reverse strand, counting down.
AAAATAAAAATATCACAAAACATTAGCAAAAAATTATGTCTAGGATCAAATATAAGCTCCTCTCTTTATATTTTAAAGTCCTTCACAATCTCCTGTATCAGTAATTAAGGTGGGACTTTTTTTTATTGTTTTCTCTTTTGGAGCACTTATTTAATCAAGTGCCCTTGTTGAATCTGGCCTTTGTTTCTTTGATTAAATCAGGAGTCTTTGATGACCTGCTTACCTCAAGGGAAACCCTAGTTTACATGTGTTTGAGTTGCATATTTGTGATGCCAGAAGCTTTTAGATCATGTAGGCTTGAGTCCCGTGTTGTGAAGCCCTTTGACCCTGAACAGAGTATATAAATTCGGAGGTTGTAGTTTTGCCTTTGGGGCTCATTCTTGGAAGGAGTGATGAGACTCTGGGCAAGTCATTGTAACTGTCCCCTGGCTTTGCTAATCCAGACCCATTGGTGCCTCTCTTTTTGGTAACTATGTATATGATGTCTTGATTAGACAAAGCCTATCTGTTGAATTGTGTTATTTGATCTGTTGATACTGTGTGTTTGTAATTTCTATTTGTATTTCCTCTAGAATTCAGGGTGCTGGCTTTTCCCCCTGACCTAAGTGAGTAATATTTGTATGTGTGATTGAAGTGATATTGTTAACCCCATATAGTTGCTATCCTTAGAAAAGCAGATTAAAAGAACATGTGCTAGCAGCTCTTGTTGCTGGTCTTGTTGGTTCTTACACTCCAACATCTGCTGTTGGCCACATTGTTGTTACAACTCCATCTCTCATATCCAAGCATGGCACTAGCTGTGTTCCATACCCAAATTACACTTCCATCTCATCACCACCTTTTAGCATCTCTTTTTATTTCAAAACTCTGCTCCTGACATCTTCTATATGAACCCTTGGCTGATCCAACCAGCTGCTAGTCACTCCCCTGCCCCATCTTCATTTTACCTAATATTTATTTTTTTTCTACTTATTTATGACATATTGTTTCCCCTGACTGAATGTAAATCCTTTTAAAGCAGAGACTATTTCATTTTTGTTTTTGCATTCCCAGAGTGTACCATAGTGCCTGTCATATAGTAGGAACTTAAATACTTGTTAACTGACTGGTATCAAGCTTTAGGTCTTCTAAAATCTCAAGATTTCTTTAAAAAAATTGTTGTCTAGCCATGCTTTCCTTATTGAGGAGGTTGAATTTTTGAGTGTGAATGAAAGATTTTATATCTATCTCCATTTAATTTAATCTTGCTATATTTGGGCTACTGTTCTAGGCTGTTAAAGTCTTTTTGGGATCCTTTCTGTTATATGACATGTAGCTACCCATATAAGTTTTGTGTGGTCTACAGCTTTTGCAAGTATACCGTTTATGCCTTTATTTAAGTCACTGAAGTGTTACATAGAATAGAGCTCAAGGATGATCATTGGATGGGTTTAGTACAGACTTCTCTTCAAGGGGATATCATTAACGATTATGTATTTTATCATATTGCCTATCTTATATAATCATATGACTATGTCATATAGTCTTTTGATTGGGCCAATCAATTCTGAATCTACCTAAGTCAAAGATCATCTAGCTCATTTCACTTCATTTTGTCTACAAAGATAGCTTTTATCTATGTCAGGTACTTGCCGAAATCTAGATATATTGTATCTGTAACATTTCTATGATCTACTAGTCTGCTAACCCTGTCAAAAAGGAAATGAATTTAGTCCGGAGCGACTTTTTTCTAAGAATGTCACACTGGCTTTTAATGATCACGACTTCCTTTTATAAATTCTCACAAACCATCCATTTAATGATACATTTTGGAGTTTTCTAGGATTTGAAGTAAAAATCATTAATTTATAATTTACAGACTCAACCTGCTTCTTCTATTTTTGAAAATTGAGACCCTTGTGTGACTTCAATACTGAGACATATATTCTTCAGAATTGATTTCTTGTGCTGAGAATGGCTAATTGATTTCTTCATCATTTCTTGATTCAATGTACTTGGAATTTACTCCTCTTCTTTGGCTCTTCATCACAATGATAGCTATTGTCTCTGCTTTATAGGCAACTCACGAATACATATATACATATATATATATATGTATACATATGTACATATATATTTTTTAATTTTCTAATAGTACTTGAGTTGCATTGGTCATGAAGACTAGAGAAGTTGTGGATCCTGATTAGATATCATTTTCCTAGAATGCTTTAGTAAAAAGACAATAACCAAGGGAAAATTTCTTTGCATCATTAATTCAATATTCTTTGAAATAGCACTTATCAAGTACCTGATCTGTGCAGAGTAGTGTTCTAGGAACAATGGGGGATGCAGAGATAAATAAGAGATAAGCCTAGTTGCATATTATGACTCATCAAGGATTTCCTGTTTTTTAGGCTCTTAATTCTATGAAGTAGATTACTATTTAATAAAAAAGTTCTACTAGACATTGAATTGGCACTGTACTCAAAACTACTTTCCACACTCAGTTGCCATAATGCCTGAAATTAAATATTTATAAATTCGAATTAAGTATTATCCTTTTTCCCCCATTACCTCACCTCCTGCCACAGGTCTTCATTTAAAATGATATTACTCTTGGGAGGAGTAACATCAGGTCAGTAACACTTCGATATGAACTAGATTACTTTTCTTTCTGAAAGGATGGAGGAAGGTAAAAAGAGAGTTATGGGTACCTGGAAGCTGAGTAACCCAAGGGGAGGTGCTGTGAATGACTTACTACTAAGTTTCCCCTGCTATAATCAGTCAATAAGAATTTATTAAGTACTTGCCCTGTACCCAGGCAAAGGTGCTGAGGACAAGAAGACAGGCAAACACTTCTTCCTACTCTCAAGGAACTTGCAATCTAATGTGAGATATCACCTTCTCTGCACAGCCACACCTCTGGAATAGCAGGGAACTATCTTACCACTGCTAGGGAACTATCTCCTCCCTCCCCTGCCATCCTAGGGCCCTAAGATCCTAGCCCCAGTCAGGAAGAGAAATGAAAAATCAGATTCACCTTTTCCCTCTATTCCCTCTGGGATCCCAGTACATCCAACTGTTGATAATTTCCATGAGCCTTGCCCATCAAGAAATTTCAGAGCTGCTGTTGCTTTAGGAAATATAATACTGAAAAAGGATTATTTTTACAATAAGCCAGGAAACTGAAAAATAAATGGCTGTTATTATTGCCACTATACTTTTAAACTATAAAGTGATATTCTTTCACCTTTAATTATGATTTAAACACCTATCCAACAAGCTACTCATTACCTCAGAGGGGGGATTGAATAATATATGGCTTATAATGGTCCAGATACAAGAAGCTACTGAATACCTCAGAGAACAATTAGTTTACATATGGTCTATAATTCTCCAAACATAAGAAGCTACTCAGTGCTTTAGAGGGTAATAAGTCTGAGTCAATAAACATTTATTTATCACCTACTATGTGCCAGGCACTGTGCTAAGCACTGGGAATAAAAGAAAGGCACAAGACAGTCCCCGTCTTCATGGAGCTCACAATCTAACTGGGGAAGACAATACACAGAGAAGCTGAAAAGGGAGAGGAGGTTACCCGGGTGGGTGGGTGGAGGCATGTTGAAATCCTTCAGCCAAGGAGGGAGATGATCTAAAGAGGTGAGAGTTTCAGAGTTGATTTGATAGTGAAGAATGTTTTTGGATATCATGAAGTCCAGGAATGTAGCTGAGTGGAAAATGATGAGGTGAATTCCCAGAGATCTCTCTGTATATGGTAGAGCAGGCCTGCACAACATGTGGCCCATGGGCCACTTGTGGCCTGCCAAAGGATTTTGGGTGGCTTGCGAAAAATGTAGGAGATATAAAAGGAAGTAAAGATATAATGAGGGCTTTCTCCATGCCCCACTTAACCTGCCTTCCACTTGTCACTATTGTGCCTGTCATGTAACTTGGTGGGTAGGTTGCCACCATGCGCTCTCTCTCACGTGACCTGTGGCAACCATCATCAGTCTGTCTCTAGTCTGAGAGGAGCAAGAATCCTAGGTTTTCTCTGTGTTTTCAGTCATTACTGGCATTCAACAGGGACAAAGTGAGTGCAACCCCATGCCAATGCAGCTAATGCCTGCTATGTGATGAGCTGCAACAATGCATGGGCTTCTTCCCCTACCTCGCTACATGGCCACCCTCCAAGTTACATGAGTGTCTAGTGCTCTCTCCAAGGTCAGACCCTCAGTTCAGTATTTCTTTGCATGTGAGCAGTTGATGCGGAGATTTTTTGGTTCTAACATTAAAGTTTTTGGGGTGACTTTGTAAAATGGGTGATAAAAAGAAACGGAAAACTGAATTAGAACATAGAATGTTTAATATTGAGTGGACAAATAGATACTTGTTTACTTACACAAGAGAAAGTATTGTGTGTTGTTTGCTGAGAAGTAATAGCTGTTCTGAAGAAATACAATCTTCATTGCCATTTTGAATCAAAACATCCTGACTTAAGCAAATTGGACACCATTGAAAAACAAATTAAAGTGTCCAAATTGTTGAAAAGTCTCAGTGGGGAACAATAGTTTTTCAAGAAAGTAAACTCAGAAAATGAGGCAGCTACTAAGGTTAGTTATCAGATTTGTAGAGAAATTGATTTCAGGGGCAGCTAGGTGGTGCAGTGAGTAGAGCACTGGCCCTGGAGTCAGGAGGACCTGAGTTCAAATCCATCTTTAGACACTTAACACAGTTACTAGCTGTGTGTTCTTGGGCAAGTCACTTAACCCCAATTGCCTTGCCTTTCCCCCCTCAAAAAGAAAGAAAGAAAAGAAACTGATTTCAAACATGTCTCTGGAGTATGATAAACTGATTACTGATAAGAAGTGTAATAAAACCCATTAATTAAATGTAAAGAGTAAGAAAACCAAAGTGTATTGAAACTTATACTGCTTAGCAAAGTAATTTTTTTTAACATTAATGTGATTTCATGAGAAATAAAAATCTTAAGTAATAAGTGTAATTAATTGATATTAATTGAAATTTCTGTTTTTAAAAGTACAGTTTATTTAGAAAATAGTTTAATCATTAATCATACCTTTATTTGAAAAATGAGCCATTAAAAACCTATCTGTGGCCTGAAGTTTAGCCTATTTTAATTTTTGCCCCTACCTACTGCCAAGTTGTACAGATCTGTGGTACAAGATCAGGAAAGAAATCTTCAATTCGCATCTTCTACTTTTTCCAATCAGAAGGAGAGAGGGAGACCTGCTGAGAGGGCGGAGCCAAGATGGCGGCTGGGAAGCAGTGACTGGCGTGAGCTCCCCACCAAGTCCCTCCAAAAACCTATAAAAAAAATGGCTCTGAACCAATTCTAGAGCTGCAGAACCCACAAAGTGGCAGAGGGAAGCAGGGCTCCAGCCCAGGACAGCCTGGATGGTCTCTGGGTAAGGTCTGTCCCACACAGAGCTCCTAGCCCCCAGCTGAGGGGAGTGGAGCTGAGCCCAGCGCGCACTGCGCCAACAGACCAGACGCGGACCTACCAGACCAGGAGACGAGCGGAGAGTGCCCTGGCATCCTGAATTACTGAGCTTGGCATCCACCAGACCTCTCAACCCACGAAGAGCAAAGACATCAGAGAAGGTTAATGGGAAAAGCTGCGCGACTGAGTTTGAGGTTCGGCTACCGCCCCTGGGGCAGCAGAGGTAGGGCAGCTTTAGAACTACAGCTGCAGTTGCTTCTGGCCCCAGGCCTACCTGGTGGGAGGAATTAAGTGGCTGATCAGAGCAGGCGTGAAGAGCCTGCTGAAGATTTAAGCCCAGTCCAGGTAGGGGGTTCTTGCAGAAGGAGGAGTGCTGGTGTGCCAGAACTGGCTGGCCCCCAGGCTTGGAACATAGAACTCTTTAGTCTATAAGCAGCCACACCCCATTGAAAAACTCAAAGGTTAATTAAGTGGGAGGGGA